>OX439005.1:21870216-22470216 GCA_949316495.1 Amphiduros pacificus
AAATACCAGTGGTGAGTAGATGGTACTTGAGTGTTACTTTATACATACCGGTGGTGAGTGAATGGTACTGGAGTGTTACTTTATAAATACCAGTGGTGAGTAGATGGTACTGGAGTGTTACTTTATACACACCGGTGGTGAGTGAATGGTACTGGAGTGTTACTTTATAATTACCAGTGGTGAGTGGACAGTACTGGAGTGTTATTTCATACATACCGGGAGTGAGAGGACAGTACTGAATTATTTTAATATACATACCGGGAGTGAGAGGAAGGCATTGAAGTAGTCAAGGAAAAGATCATCATAGGCCAGAAGATCTTCCAGGTTCTCCTCTGTGATCTCGACAGCTAAAAACATAAATCAATGTCAATATTCTCTAATACTCTGAATGATAAAGCAGAATAGAATGCATGATTCAGTGAAGGAAAAAGGAAACTATATTATGAGATACAAAAATGGACATTAAAAACAAACATGGAAAACCAGTTGTTAACAAATGAAACAAAATGAAAAAGTAATGATAAAAGAACAAAATATCTTAATAAACAATGATGAAGCTGGCAAAATATAGTGCAAAGTGACAAAGATTAAACATAGCAGCAAAACATTAGAAATTGTGTTGTTTAACATTTTGCTTGTATTGTACTGTAAAACAACACAGCCAAGGTGGGAAATATCCAAGCATACTTAGGAGGGGGAGAAGAAAATTCAAAAGGAGAAATACCAATACAAATAAATAGAAAGCTGCAAAGTGCATAGAGACCTGCAATTTGATAGTATTAGAAAGTTCTGAAGTACATAGAAAGTGTATGTCCAAATTATCTACATAGAGGAGTTGGCAGCCATGTAAAAAACTAAAATTCAGAAGACCAATACATTTCAAAAGAAATCTCAAAGCTCAAAGTAAAAGTGCAAAGTAAATAAAAAGATACAAAATATTGAGAAAGCTTCATAGAAAACATAAATTGGTAATAAACAATGAGAGATGAATGTGAAAAAAGAAGTGAAACAAAGATATAAAAAATGCTTCATTTAAAAGAAAATATCACAAAAAAAGAGAAAAAGATGAATACTGCCAATGAATGCCTACCTGGTCCTGATTCCTCTTCATTTAGACTATATTTGTGGTCCCATTTAACCCTCTTTTTAACTATTTCTAACATTTGGCTTGCTCTTTCCCCATTAATTTCTGAAGCAGGAACATCCTGATCCTGAATATTTTCCATGATATCAGTTGATTTCATATATTCACAAATAATTTAACATTCCATGGGTTAGGCCTTGACAAGTTTCAAAGTTTATGTGGCACCCAACTCAGTGGAGTTCTGCTTATAAGGAGAAGTGAGAAATTAAGAAGCCGCAGAAAGTGATTTTCTAAGTTCTACATCTCTTTAATTATTCATGAAAGCATGCCAAAACATCCTCCGCAACTTGAAGTTTATGATCTTCTTAAAACCCACATGCCAATTTTCTCCCAGACTGTATCATAGAGACTAAGTAAGTGATTTCTCTGTTATTGCTTTGTGATCCACAGGGGAATGCTGATGAATCTCAGGTTCAAACAAACACTCTCACTACTACCATTAATTCAACATAATATTAACCAAAATATCATTAGAAGGTTTAAAGAATTAAAAGGCAATCGCAGGATTTTCAGTTATGGCATAAACAGTTCAAACAAGATGTGGATTTTTCAAGACTTATGTTGTAATATTTGTTGATGACATACATAACTGTGTTTTCACTCCTCATATATAATTATACCCACGTTGATCTTATATGCAAATGTTTCTGACACCTTTGCCAGTCATATCACAGAAAATGAGGTATACATTTTGATGCCAGAAAAAAGAGAATGAGGATTGAAAAACTTTCTGATTAGACAAATCAGACTGACACACTCCACTTGCACTGGCAGCAGCTGCCGTGTTCCTCAGCTATATACACAACACACTTTATCATCAACTGCCTCAAGTCCTCGGCTCAGATTTTAATTTACAAATTACACTTGGCATTGGGAGAGTTTTCCTTAATGAAATGAAATTTGACCTTCAGGATGATCAGGTGAAAGTCACGTCAATGAAAAATAAAACAAAAAAACAACATTCATGTATATGCAAGTAATACAACCCACCAAAGGTACATTTTTTTGTGTGTTTCCAGCAAGTATTTTCCAAATATGAACCCTAAAGGAAAGGGCAGATGGACTTCTGACACAAGAACTTGGTGGGCCATATTAGGCCACATTGGGGCTCGGCTAACATCTAGCATGGGTTAAATTGAGTCTATATTTAAGTTCATTTGCTACTATTCCTTTGACAGTTATAATATATCAAATATTTCTGTAGAAATGTGTGAGGTATCTACATGTAACCCACAGGTGGTGTCACTCAATCCATTCTTCCGATATTAAATGCATTCATTGCAAATTTGAATTATCATTGTAGTTTGGGAGAACTTGGTAATGAAATAGATTAATTAAAACCTTGCCAAATCAAATTTGATGAAAAACAACACTGTAGCTTTGAAGATGTTCATTACATTGATTTGTTAAGTGTGGGACATGTAACGAATAAATCTCAGTAGTTCTTTCTCCTTCCACTCGCATGTCCACTTTAATCCTAATCCCAGAACTAATCTCATAATCCCTCCCAGTGTAGAATGATATTGCATGTTTATTTCCAAGGCACACGAAAAGGAGGCAAAATTATAAATAATTAAAAATAAGGCATTTTTCTTTTCAATGGTTTCAGCTACGACGTGGCTCATTTAATGAAATCAACTGGCCTGAGGGTCTTTTCATGTCTTGCATTCTCTCTCCCTAACTTTTCATGGCATGAATCATATACTGAACTTACTGCATTACTGGTACATGTATTTAAAAAAAGTTAATCAAATACTTACCTATGCCACACAGAATTAAATCTTTTTGATACTTCTCTCTGTGGATTTTGTAAACTCAACATATCATGCACTTCCCATGTGCAATGGGCAAAGTTAAAAACACAATAGAATTGTGAAATTGATTAGGATTTTTTTTCATATCATTGCTACAGACATGATTAATCTATTTTTTAATTCCAATTTAATATTCTTTTCAAAATAGCATTGAAAATATTGCTTATGATTCTTAAATGGATGATAAAGGTATTTGCCTTTTATATGTACATGTACATGTACATGATGTACATGTATTTACTTTTAAGCTTGATGCACACTAATAAGTGAAACCTATGTGAACAAGATCCTAATTTATAGCTCCCTCTTGGAAACCCACACCTTGCTTGGCATCATTTTGAGGGGGAGTGATATTGTCAATATCGCACTGAAAAGCAGAACAATGTCAAGAAAGAATAGCAATGTTCTTATAACATCATCAAAGGCATTGTCCTGAATGGTGAAAGAATGATATCACACACTGCTAACCGTAGCAAAGAATTTACACTTCCCATGAATATGTACATGTATATGCGTCAAGTGCAGTAGTAATTATTTCAATGATAACATCAAATATGCCATGATGTTCACAATGTATGTTATCTTTTCAGACAAGATTGATGCTTGATACCTTTAAGATTGTCTAAGTAAAATTGATGTAAGTTCAGCAGTAAAGATATCTTTATCATTCAACTTTCTGCCAAAATCCTTATATGAAATGATTCTTTTTGAATACTCATTATGCAAGATTTGTTTTCATGTTAAAAAGAGCTTTAAATATAGCAACCTCCATTTTGCATGTCTTTATTCAAAAGGCCCATCTTCTGCAATTATCAGGCTGTTCATCCCATTTCTGATTCTTTTTTTCCTGGTGCTTTTCCTTTATGAATGCAATTCAATAATCATGACATTCTTAACCTTATAATGGTGATATTCAACTTGGCCTTCTCTTGTGACATTCTACTTTTTGCGTTTAATGTTCAGATATTTTGTCAATAATAAACTTTAAACCATATTGATGGTATTTGTCATGGAAATCTAATTCAGCACAATTATTTCGCAGGAAAATAGGACATAACAATTTTTTATGAATATATGATACATCCAGGCAAATATTTCAATACTTATTGTTCTTTTTTATGTGTTTGACCTTAGATTTCGGTGCCGAGGGACCATATTATTAATCATTTCAACAAATTATACTGCAACCCTTTCAAGAATAAAATGGCAATATCTAATGCAATAGAGCTGCACTTACAAATTCTTATATAAGTGAACAATATTAAAACAAATAATGATTGGAAAATACAAGTTATTCCTTATTTTGGGGTATACATGTTCCTTATTTCTGGTTGAACATTAAATGAAAGCATAAAAGTTCCATGATCAATCTTTATTAAAAATTCTAGTTGTGTTTCCATAAAATTGATCGGATTCCTAAACACAGGTAAAAATAAAAAGATATTCAGTTTATTTTGGTGAGACTTGATAATACCAAAATTTATGACTGAATGAAATAACAAAATACATATATTGGAAAATACATGACACAGAAAACAATTATCACTGTGAAATATTCAATTTGATAATATAAATAATAAAACCACTATGCTGAAGTTGGCAGTCATTTGACCAGCAATACAATACAAACTAATCAAGTGAACGTCGGCCATTGTTCTCAAGGCGATGATCGATGGTGCATATAGACTGGGCATACTGTGTGAAGTGGGCCAATCCTGCAGTCATGTTTGACCCTCAACGAGAGTTACACACTCAAGTTTGTTCTTCACACCCACCATGTTTGTTCTTGTCTTGCTCTGATACCCTTGTGCTACTAGCTTAACTGTGGCACATAGTTTCAATACTTTCATGCCAAGAAAATTGAAGAAATATCTGTTAGAATATTTAGTAATGGTCAGACCACTGTTAACGTGCCTGTTTTGGAATATGGAGAATTATTTTGCTCATTTTTCATGAGGAGAAAAGCAAATGAAAAAGGCTTTTGTGTTGTGCTGTGAACCATTGTTCTTGTGAAAATCTGCCTAACTTTGCATGTCTGGAACAATCAATATCGTGGTGGCAAACATGTAAAATATTGTACACAATATATCAGACTGACTTCATCACTCCTACATTGCTTTTTTGTAAACTCTCAAACTGAGGCTGTATTTTGATTAGCAGTCATAGCTCTTTGACAACCAATACATTGAGGTTGATTTTCGCCTTTAAGAATATAGCAATGTGCTAAACGACTATTCTTATTCTTATACGGGTCACTACAGACTCTTCTCTTGATTAGTGGAAAGAGCCAATGGATGTTCCGGGTATCTGTGGATGTGATAAATAAATTACTGTTTGCCATTGTGTCTTTTAAAAAAAACAAAATGGGAGAAAATTGAAAAAAATTAATAGAATTTCTCAGACAATGCAACATCTTCTCTGTGAATAGCTTACATATCCATTTAGTATTTTCTGAGGAAAAGATCAAGTTTGACAAACTGACAGAATAACAGAAATTTCCCCTCCTTGCTTACTGCACAAGCTATGATGACATAGTCAGCATAAAAAATGTTTGTCTGTGTCATAATTCTCCTAAGTGAGAGTTGTATAAATCTTTTGTATGTAGGGAGCCATGGTCTTTGTCCCAAACACCACACAAAATATGGTCATTTAACATGATTTGTGTGACTTTTTGACACATCCATGCATGACCAATATATGGTTGCTTCCAACTGTTCAATGGGACAGGAAAATAAGGTGGAAGGCCATATCAAAATATAAAAGAACAGTCTACCCTGGATATTATATAGAAATCTTTCATTTTTTTAAATAACGATTGGTCAGTTCATATTGGTGATGACTGGTTAGTTGAAATAATGATCGGTCAGTTGAAACAATGTTTGGTGAGTTCCTGTCTGGCTTAAATGCCTGACATGTTACATTTACAGACATATATGACACTCATAGTATTGTGTTCATTTATTGTTTATTTTATTCACTCTCATATAAAAGATGCATTTTTTTTACAAAAACGTGCACTAATTTGAGATTAGGTGTCTTATAATTGGAAAGTGCCACAGAAATACTATCTGGGGAGTGGAAGGATATCCCAGATACTGTAAATAATATAATTATTCAGGAGAGACAAAGGATCCAATCAGCACCAAATAAAGTACTTTCATTCAATTACCTTTAGTCTGCTTGAAAGCTGCTAAACTATCTGAAAACAACAATTCATGCAAAACTTAAGTTTTTGTGGACAAAATTTCACATAAAAAAATACTGTTTACTGTACATTAAAGAAACGTGCATTCAACTGCGGAAAAATGCATATTACAAAAAACTTAAAGATCGACCCATAAACATTTTTTACAAACAATGTACCTTGATTTCATAGATTTAGTGTTGGATCATTATTTTATGGTTCGTTCCCATTGTTTATCAATGTACATATATAAAAAAATGTAAAATAGATAGTTGTGTTTGGTTCAAAGGTGTGTCAGATACTGGGGTAGAGGTCATGAGTTATTTTTCCCATATGATTCAGTTACTTTTCATCCTGACTTTGCAAAGGGATAAATAATCGGTATGCCAATCAAAAGCATGTTTTGTACTGTACTAATGATCTCTCAATTGACTTAATCAATATTAGGTCAGCCCTAAGGCTTGTACAGTTCCCTTCTCAAGAAAATTATATTCCTCATGGTGTATTTTATATTATTCACTTTCAATTAGAATTTAACCTTGTAGCTTTAAGAAAGTGAGACTTTCTTGCATTTGTTTGTCTCTAAAAAGAAATAACAAATAGCAAAATGCCCAGAAAGTCAACTATTATATATTAATATAACTATTTGCTTACAAGATTCAAAATGGTATGTCACATTGTACATGTATGATTTGTTTTAATCTATTAACATAATTATTGTATAATTTTGTTTCTGTGTGATATCCAGCACAAGTAAGAAGTTAATCAAACTATACTTTGTGTGCAATCCTAATAATAATAATAATAATAATAATAATAATAATAATAATAATAATAATAATAATAATAATAATAATAATAATAATAATAATAATAATAATAATAATAATAATAATAATAATAATAATAATAATAATAATAATAATAATAATAATAATAATAATAATAATAATAATAATAATAATAATAATAATAAATATTTATATAGCGCATACACCAAGACAAGCTTGCTCACAGCGCTTACTTTGTGTGCAACTAATCAGCAGTCTCAAGGTATTTAGAGGAAATAGACCCAGTGGGGTAAGCCTCCGAGAATAAGGGTATGAGTAGGTATCAAAGTTGTCTGTCTGAGGAGGCAATGGATAATTTATCACCAGTAATCAGCCTAATACCTGATCACCCGGAACTAAATCATGCAAAATGTACCATATCAATAAATATCAATCTCTTGATGCACACCATGGAGAAATCAAGACAGAAGATGCCTCCTTTTGGGGAACAAAGTCATGGTAATTACACATTTAACATCCCACCGGTGGCTTTTTATTGAATTAATCACATTTTTTTTACACCTCTTTAAAGTGGGGAGTGCTGTAGGTTTAAACTCCCAACGTGATTGCAAACTGGGTTAGGTCAGTTAAATATTTAATTCTGATAATCAATACAGAGTAATGGGTTAGCCAATTATCTAATGATTCCAACATTGACTAAATCATGTTGTGGCATGATCAATTCTTACTCTAATATGAGTGCCACTGGCTGCCCTACGGATTGCTTAAGATATTCCATTGAATATAATGCGCACTGACCCCTAATAGCTCTACTCTGCACTCAGCAATACTTATCAGATAATATCAACCAATTCTCAAAATCCTCATGTACATGTATATGATATTGAATTTCTTTCTCATGTTTGATTTCCATTTGTTGTATTTGATATTCTCCTGATTCTTAATTCAGTTGCTATAAAAATTAATAACAAACCATAATTCTTGTATTTCTAATCAATTATTATTTTTTCAAACCAGATGTGCTTCAAAATGTTTATCTATATGTTCAACAGAATCAAGTTCATCACTGAAACTAAAAGATGCCTTATCAAATGATGCCTCTATTAAACTAAATCAATGAATAATATCTAACTCATGTTTTTACAGATTTACAGTATTCACCTGGTCATGACTGTTCATTCAAACATGTTTTTTTTCTGAGCAATCCCATGTGGAAACTTTTATATAACACATTTTCATCAAGTTTCAGGCCTGAATTTTACACATAAGCCAAGACAGAAGATGTCTCCAATATGTTTGTTGGCAGCCAAACAGACAGACAGATGAATAGAAAATGGCTGGTGAGACAATAACTGCTGCTATCAATGCCTTTTTTAAAAACTGTTCTACACAATTAACAACACTGCCTGTTTATTTTTATATTATAAGAATCACCATGTGATTGGTTCAATGCCAGAGAGTTGTGTTATACAATATCCTATGCAGTCAATGAAAATAAACACTACCTGATCATGCAATCTGACAATAACAGATATTTCAATTTTCATTTTCATTAATCTTCATGTGGTCTGTATTAACTGAAGAGAGAGTCCGATGTAATATCTGTATTCGTATTTACTGAATACAGTCTGTAATGTCTCTATTCATATTTATTGAGTAGAGAGTCTGTAATGTCTCTATTTGTATTTACTGTCTGTAATGTCTGTATTTGTATTTACTGAATAGAGTCTGCAATGTCTCTATTTGTATTTACTGAATAGAATCTGTTATGTCTCTATTTGTATTTACTGAATAGAGTCTGTAATGTCTCTATTTGTATTTACTGAATAGAATCTGTTATGTCTCTATTTGTATTTACTGAATAGAGTCTGTAATGTCTCTATTTGTATTTACTGAATAGTCTGTAATGTCTCTATTTGTATTTACTGAATAAAGTCTGTAATGTTTCTATTCATATTTACTGAATAGAATCTGTTTTGTCTCCATTCATATTTACTGAATAGAATCTGTAATGTCTCTATTTGTATTTATTGAGTAGAGTCTGTAATATCTATTCGTATTTGCTGAACAGAGTCTAATGTCTCCATTCATATATACTGAATAGAATCTGTAATGTCTATTTGTATTTACTGAATAGAATCAGTAATGTCTCTATTTGTATTTACTGAATAAAATCTGTAATGTCTCTATTTGTATTTACTGAGTAGAGTGTAGAATGTCTCTTTTTGTATTTACTGAATAGAGAGTCTGTAATGTCTAATTGTGCGTAGAAAGAATATTTCGTTAGAAACTGGCAAAACAGTTATTTTTTTACCAAAGTGTTTTCACAATATAAATGATTTAGGTAAAGTTAAGAAAGGATATTTTTACAAAGTGTATGTTTATTGTGGCATAAATCTGTTTAGTTGCATCACAAATAATGACCATTTTGTAGCATACTGAATCAGAGTCAATTCAGTGATGAGTTGTTGTGGTGAAGTAATCACCTTACATCGTACAAACATCTGAAATATGGCTTAAAATTATGCATGTCCAGTTTAAATCAGTCAAATAGTGGGAAATAACAGAGAAGGATCATAAAAGTTGTTGGTCCTGGCCAAAAGCTA
The DNA here is from genome assembly GCA_949316495.1 of Amphiduros pacificus. Lineage (NCBI taxonomy): Eukaryota > Metazoa > Annelida > Polychaeta > Phyllodocida > Hesionidae > Amphiduros > Amphiduros pacificus. The sequence continues at coordinate 21,879,756 of OX439005.1, forward strand.
CTTGCTTTGGGCCACAGGTCAAGTTAAATTTTCTACAACAGCTTGTATCTTCCAATGCAAACTCAGATATCAAGCTTGTATGGTTCCTTTATTGGTCACAAAAATTGCCGAGATAATGTGCAACTCAAAGTGATAAGACACATTAAATATAAGCATAAATATTTCGTTAGAAACTGGCAAAACAGATAAGACACATTAAATATAAGCATAAATCAGTTCATGAGATCTCATGTTGAGTGCAAAATATAAGCATTTTCCTCGCATCTATTTTATTTCAACTTCAAAGCAAACTATTCATATAATCATCAGTTTATTTTCATGAAAAAAAGAAACAATATAATTCATGAAAAATATCCTGATTGCAGGCGCACATGCAGTTATCTTATGGAAACACAATCATTGAAAGAACCTTGATGATAAACTTAGTATATCATAAATCATTTTAATTGACTGGAAGTTCCAAATGTATTGACCTGAACATGATTGTTGCATTAGACCTGGGATGAGGAAGGATATCATTATGGTCCCAGATTTGACATAATATCTGATAATGCTCATAGAAATTAAAATGATCACAGCTGATTACATATCGTATGTGTATTGATAGTGATATCACTAAGTTTGAGAGGGCAGCAGGCCAACCAACACCAAACTGGCAAAGTGACCAATTACTCATATCAAGAGGCAGAACTTTCTTATTACTCTCAAATTCATGCATTCTTATCAGATAACAAAATAATCTGCAGATATATAGAATATTCAGCCTTTAAAAATGTATAACAGGCCTTTTCTTGAAGCTTTTGCACAAATAATTATTTTCGTTTTACTTCACATGTGATGTATTTTTTTTATTTTCTTTTTATATTATTTTACACAATAATATTATTACATATTATTGTGTGCAGTGTGGGTTTGCAGCTTTCATCAATAAAGCCTACCTCCATTAACTACCGGTATAATATAACTTGTTCTATCAAAAGTAGCATTTATTCCTGCATAAAACGTCTCCAGGCTGACATCTTCCAAAATATGCATACCAGGATGTACTTGCATCAGAATAATCGTCCAAACATTTTTGCACAAGAATGTTTCAATTTTTCTGTTGGAGGGCATTTTCCTCAAATTATATACATATATATGTGTTAAATACAAAATAATGACCATCTTAGTGCTGTCACAATTATTGACAGTTGGATGTCAATTTTGAGTGATTTGAAACATGGTTTTGAAGTACTGTGGTAATCACACCTCAATAAGTCTACAATAGTTGTGGTTTCTCACCTCACGTCCAATGCAGGCCCAATATCAATTAACCCTGCTTTGACAATTGTTTTTGAGTCAGAAAGCTGTTGAGCTTCTGTGTAGTATAGTGAGATATGCTCAAATAAGAGAACAAAAAATCCAAAAACAAAAGTTTTAATTTAATGAGAACAAGACAAAAACAAATCTTAAATACACAAGCTTTAATTTTATGGGAATGAGACAATTTTGAACACAAGTCAACAAATATAAAAGGTTTTTAAAAAAATATTTCCTCCCTTTAAGAAGGAGAGCTGTAAATAACCAAATGGTGATTATGGTTGATGTTATGGTTTAAAATTTCAATATGAGGATCGTATTACAGAGATCCACCAATCACTCGATACTCGTGAAGATTTACTGAGATAGTTAGCAGTGACATACACTTGACCCTGTAGTTATGCAAACTTTCAATTCTGGCAGATCTATTATATCAGTCAATTGCCAGTCTAGTCCATGAATATATTAGGTGAACAATTCATCAGATATCATCAAAGGATAACAACATGGCCGTCGCTGTGATATAATCTAATTCAGTAATAAGTAGTTCACAATCTTATTCAGTCTAATTTACACCTGAGCAATCATAGGCTAAGCCAAGACTTGTATTTATAAATGTTATAATGATATAGAGCTTAACTACCAAACTAGTATGGGGACCATGACTTACTTTTAAAATAACATACACTAACGCTGACATAAAAAACACTACAACACCATTCAAAATTGAGTTGGGATTACATATCAAGCAGTTTGTTTGTGAACTGTATCACATTCAATGGGCACTGTGTCATGATCTGATTGATGTACCTATCTCCATCTTTACCTTACAATGTAGATGCTTCTCTTGTATGCATTTAATGGTTCTTTCACCTAAATTGATAATGGTTCTGAAAACTGTATCAAATCTATTCCGCGATTTCAGGTCAATAGGATATTAAAATTTTAACAACTAAAATCCAATTGTTTTATGGTGTGCCAAACACTACTTACCAGACGAAATGCCAAGATAATAAATACTTCAATAATGATTGTGTTACACTATATAATCTACACATAATAGCATTGTTGACTACAATACTGAGAAAATTGATGTAAATAGTAATCTTTACACACCTGGTCACAAGAAAATTATGGATTATACAATAAATACAAAATATGTTGTCCATTATTTTTGAGCTGATTATTTTCCACACCTTATCGTTGCAATATATATGTTTAAGCTTATATACATATTTGTTTGAAAGGCCTGGGTTAACTGTTATCATACCACTTGGACCTTTTTTATGCTGCCTGGGTCCCAGGAGGGTGCTGGAAACTCCAAGATCTGGGTTAATTATGGAACAAATGCTTGAATCTTGATTAAAATCAAAACATGTTCTTGGTGTGTGCATTATGGGAGTTGGACAGACCATTAACTGCACATTCATGAATCCAGCATGATTATTACCTTTAATAGACCATGTAGTAAAAGATCTATACCCACAATATTTACATTTCATTTGCCTCTTTATTGGGACGCATGATCAAAATAATCACAGTTGCCAACAAATCCAGAGCATCATATAAATAAATGATCTCTGAGAAGTCATAGTCTGACAGGTGCTATATTTGTATTCTCCTGCTGAATGAGTAATAAACTTACTCAATGCCTAATGGATGGGAAGGATGTCAACACTACTGGCACCGGACAGGAAGGATGTCGACATCCACTACTGGCACCAGACAGGAAGGATGTCAACATCCACTACCGGCACTGGACAAGAAGGATGTCGACATCCACTACCGGCACCGGACAGGAAGGATGTCAACATCCACTACCAGCACTGGACAGGAAGGATGTCAACATCCACTACCGGCACCGGAGAGGAAGGATGTCAACATCCACTACTGGCACCATTTTGTTCTGACTAAATAATGCAATTTTTGTGACATTTTTTGGGGGAGCAATTTGTTACAATTTATGTATGGTTATGACGTCAGGCTGCTGGAATCATGAACTTCTGAACATGTAGTTCTTTGTTGCTTATATTGAATTACTGCAGTTATAAAATATATCATTTTAGTATGCAGATACAATAGTCCAGGAAAAAGGTTAGTCCTGCTAAATGAAAAAAAAAATTATAGGTAGTCATTGAGGAGTAAATGCTGCCAAAAGCTAGAATCTATTACTACCCATTAAAGCTGTATTGCTTGAATTATTAACAACTTAGACACTATTTAAACATTGGCCTGCCTAATTCTGGATACCTGTTTCTGGATAATTTTTGAGGTTTAAGAATTTATTTTAATATTTTGTTTCATTTTGTTGTTGTTCTGTTAGGGACTCGTGGGAATAAAAGTAAGAAATTACACATGACAAGTTGTGTCTAAAGTAATGTAACAACTGTGTGGAGTGAAAAAATATGAGAATTTTGTTTTTTGTATTTTGTTTGTTTTTGTTTGTTTGTTTTAGATATTTGTGAGAAATTAACACATCTTTATGAAGACCTTCCAATCACAACATTTATAAATTTCCCTTTAAGCACTGGGAAATAAAGAAAGATTAAAAAAAATGTCTGTATTGATTTTATTGCATTTTATAACATAAAACGATTTATTGATTTGTAAAAGTAATTACTTCTGTAATATTTAATAGTAATAAAATATTTGTAAAAAGGTTAGAACTCTTTACTGTGTTGACAAAATGGATCACTTTGGAACTAGTATGGTCTGAAATCAATGTTTTCTTTTCTTGGGTGTTTGCTCAGGTGAGGAGTTTCTCTGAGCATAACTCATGTTATCACCGTTCTAAACTTGCAAAGTAAAAAGTTAATCAACACCAACTTACCTCTTGGCATGTTCAGGCCGGTTATTTCTTACTCAAAAATTCATATAAAAATCCCATTTCCCGGTAGAAATGCATGTTAGTGGTATATTCTCCAGTGCACGTGGGAAGTACTCCAATGTCAGTCCATAGTTGGTGACTTTACAGTAGCGGAGCGCCAGAAAGTTAAGTGTCCCGTTTGACAGGACAGGTTGTATACATGTTGCTAGGCCGCCATTGCTTGCCTTGCCACTCGGCTGTTCCGTCACCCTCCCTCCAGTCAGATCGCATTTGTCAATCAAACTCCAGCTGTCACGCTGTGATTGATAATGCAAACTAAGATTTGCGATATTTGGCAACAGCATTTTCCATAACCGCTTAAATTCAAAGAAAAATGCTATATAAAATACTATAATCTCGGTGAACGTAAAAATAATATTTATAATTAAAAACAAATAAATTTTCATTATTTTCTTTTAAATTAAGTTTTTTTTACTACCAACACTGAAATAAGAGTGAGGTAAAAAAATAACCAAAAGAGCCTCATTTATATGTTAAATTCTATTATCAACTCCAAATGAAACCTTCCTCTCTTTTTAATAGTTCTATATTATTAAAGCATCTTAGGTTATCATTCTGGAAGCCACCCCTAAGATAAAAGATGACTACACAGGACAAGGAAGCCACCCCTAATATACCAAAGTAACATCACTGAAGCCACCCCTAATATACCAAAGTAACATCACTGAAGCCACCCCTAAGGGCCTAGGTGATCACACCTGCTAACATGGAGGCCACCCCTCACAACATTGGTCACAAGTTTTGTGAAGCCATTCCTCAAAGAGATAACACACAGATTCAACAATGTGCAAACAAAATTCTTATTGGGCAACAAAATTTGGGAAGACAACCTCACCAATTATGTTCAAGATTTCTGTCATGTGATCTGTCTACACCAATCACAAGTTGGCATTGTGATTCATGCAGACAATTGCACTCAACATTTGATATAAAACAGGAGGACAGTCTGAGTTATAGGCATGTAATCTAAAAGTTCACCTCTGCTCACATAAATATTGTGTTTGACAAATAATTTTGACTTGATATTCAGACATGAGTTACATTGAGAGATTGGAGGGTCTCTGTGACCCCGTCACAAACCTGACCTTTTTGCATCTGCCAGTCCTTGCTGACCTCTGTGCTGATGGTGAGATTTTGACTGACTTCATTTTTTATATATTTTTATATATTTTTGCAACTGAACAAATGATATTTGTATTTCCATATTCATCCTATTTTCTTGTTAAATACTGAATATTAATACATATATTAATTTTTTGTCATTTAAGGAGCTGCAAAGAAGACGTCGCGGAATACACGCAGAGGCAAACGTTTGCGCAGGAAAAAGACAAAATGGAATGCTGTCTCCCTTGATGTGATGAAGGCTGTGTTCCAAAGAAATCAGTACCCAGACTACAATCTGCGTAAGAAAATGGCTGATGACCTCAATGTTGATATTGATAGAATTCAGGTCAGTATAACATTTCGATGTTGATGCTTTTGATATTCTAATTGTCCGTTTAAATATTAAAATTGTGATCGTGATTGTGATTGTTAATCCTGCATAATGAATCAAGTAACATATTAACAATCTTTCCTGTTACAGATGTGGTTTGGTAATCGCCGGACCAAAATGCGCTGTCGCATCAGAAAAGCCCTTCTTAATGACCACAAGGCGTCGCCACCCACACCTCAACCAGAGGTCAGCACAAGTGATATTGAAGAGATGTGTGTCATAGACTGCAGTGATTCTGAACCAACTGTTAATCCAGCCAAGATCTCAGCAAGTGATATAGAGTCTATGCGGGTCATCCCTGTGGACTGTGAGCTGGAGGAGTCTGGATCCATCCTGAGGTGTGCCCTGCCTGCCAGCTCCATCATCTCCAGCAGTGGGTCAGAGTTTGCCATCGAGAACAGCAGACTGGCAACTGGGTGTAACCGTGTGTCTGGTCTGCAGAGGTCTCAGGAACCAGTGCTGCCACCTTCTCCACCAGTGCTGCCACCTTCTCCACCAGTGCTGCCACCTTCTCCACCAGTGCTGCCTAGTTCTCCACCAGTGCTGCCACCTTCTCCACCAGTGGTGTCGACTTCTCCACCAGTGGTGTCGACTTCTCCACCAGTGCTGCCTAATTCTCCACCAGTGCTGCCTAATTCTCCACCAGTGCTGCCTAGTTCTCCACCAGTGGTGTCGACTTCTCCACCAGTGCTGCCTAGTTCTCCACCAGTGCTGCCACCTTCTCCACCAGTGGTGTCGACTTCTCCACCAGTGCTGTCTACTTCTCCACCAGTGCTCCCATCTGTGGCTCCGGTACATCCACAGCCCGCCCTTCCTGCCACAGTACTTGCCCAGATGACATTTGGTCAGTGTGCTCTGCAATACCAAGCTCCATCAGTGCTGCCATCGTGTGCCAGCATGCAGATCCCATACCAGCCTCCAATGATGATTCCAAGCATGCCATCAGCATCAGTGCTGCCACCTACATGGCCCTACGCCATCACCTGGCAACCAACCATGGCAGTGGTGCCACCTAGTGAACAACTCTACACATGTCCCATGACACAGTCTTGCTATCCACAGTTGATGCCAGGATTCTTTCATCCTATGCTGCCATTCTAAATAAGAGACTTTCATAAAGTCATGAGCCATTTTGTATTGAACACATAACAATGTGTTTTGTAAATAAAATCTAAATAATATTATGTATTCATGAATAAAATCAGTTATTTATTCAGAAAACAAACAAAATATGAGTGTATATAATTGTAAATACAAAATAAATATTTATTACATTTTAATTACATTTTTGTCTCATTCTATTAATCTTCTGTATTAATAAATCCATATAATTGTTAATAAATATATTGTATCATTTTAATTAAAACAACAGCCTTTAGGGTACAATACAAGTGCTTAGACTGAGAGATACAACTTCCTCAAATTATTAGTTTTTCCTTTCCTCATCAGAAATAACATTGATATTAAAAGTACATATCCCTCAAGTATTAACATGATTATAAAGTTTCAACAATTTCATGATTTTAGATAAATCACAGAAAGCAATTCTTCCAAAAGCCAGCCTCCTAAGCTATCTCCTGGCAGTCTAATCTAAGACTATTGCAGGTGTTTCTTCCAGTTGAGAACCTTTGATGAAATATAATTTGAATTGAATGTTCAGGATCATTAATGAGTTTGTTAAAGCAGAGTAATTATTCATGAAGTATCCATATATTGACATTGCATTGTGGCCTTATTAATACTGTGATCTGTGATGTATTTTTTTTACAACAGAAACAATCTTCCTATGTACACACCCATATTTACATGATCTTACCTTTATACAAAAATAAATATTAATACTAATCGTACAAAATTGTTATACAATGTCTTATAATGAGCATGCAAAAATGAACAGACAACAGTGTCAAAGTTAAAATAAACCTTTTAAGAAGAACAATCTATTTGTTCAGATTTTTACTATGAATTAAAAAAAAAATATTGCATTTAATGTGTGTATATTTCTCAACAATATTATTCATATCTTCAAGTGTTAATCATATTTTATGAGTAATTTTTTAGTATTAAAAACATATTTGATTTCGTGTTCATTTTACAATTATTTTTGGCAGCAATCCCTCAAACGTCTGAAGAATGAGTGTGCTTGAAATTTCACTGCGTTTCCCAGGACCTGTGATTCCTTTTTGAAAAAATACCAAACTTTGAAAGGAAATGGGGAAATAAGGCTCTATAAGAATCTATAACATTAACACTAACAAAACTCAAAATTCTTCATATTTTGGACATCAAATTATCTTTCCTTGAATTTGTAAGTTCAACAACCTTCTCTGTATTTATAGATTGAACAATCTTCCTTCATGTTTGAAAATTGAACATCTCCAATATATATTTTGTGAGGAGAGATCTATCTTCTACCTATTCTCATGTTTATGATTTGACTAGCAAGTACCACAGTAAGCACGCTGAGTTGCAACAATTTGTGCATCTTAATCATTCAACAAACCTTCACATACACAACAATCTTGTATCATTACATATTGATCAGCCCCCATAATGGCATAAACTGGAATAAATAATACTTAATATTTGACCCTTCACCAAAAAAATGAGTGCATGCAATATAATAAAATCAGTACCAAAGTAATGTTATATTTTCTTTGTGTTTAGATACCAGTTTACATTCTTTTTTAATTAGAAATGATGTTGATGATATATGCTTCAATCCCAAATTATTGTATTTATTGATCTTTACCTGATAATTTTAGAACCTATATAACAATAAGATTATTGAATACTTTAAAAAAAACTTTTTAAATAGAAAAAGTAAAGGATTGTCTAAAAGTTGTTTTATTACACCACAAAAACAAAGTTTTAAATGAGGATAAGTTTGGAGTATCCTATTTTTAAAAATACATTTTCAGACTTGTTAACACTCCTCTCAAGTTTGATAAGTTTGAAGTTTTGAAAACCTTGTATAAATGAATACCCACATTTCCAGATTGTACCAGTACGCAACCAGAGGGCAGCACCAGTCAGTACTTTCAGCATCTCATGTGGTATTTCACAAAACATTGACCTTATTTTCCAAATGAATATATTTACCAGCTGTTCAGTATAGTAGGGAGTCATAATGTTTTCACAATGATTGTCAAGTCAAGTTTGTGCATGATCAGATATATGCATAACCCCCAAGGCTAACTGAGCATGGGCTTGGGCATGGACATTCTCAATCTGAATGTTCTCTCCTGTGGAATATAACCATGTCAACCCATCATATAACCATGATATCCATGCTCGAATGGTTACAAGTATTACCCTATAGCACCAAGTAAAACTCAGAATTTGGACATTACTTTCCTGTTATTTCTTTGCATTGTTATTTATACATAAGTTGTTAGTTCTTATCTTAAGGCCAATGTATCACAAGTTGTGACAGTAAGGAAAATGGCACTTCCCAGAATTGTAATTGTCACCTCTATCATGTGTACAGCTGTATGGAGTGTGCACTGTTTTTTCGCTCGCGTTTGTTTTGCCTTTGGGGCTAGATGTTCGAGGTTTCAAGATGATTAAGCCGTAAGTCTATGGAGCTTACCCCGATTATCGGTCCATGGCGGCCATGTTTTGGCTCAATAATTCTGCTTACACCGTCAGATGTCGCTTTTGTTTGAGAAGTGATTTGTGAGTGCGTAGAAGAGTAAGAAGATTTCTTGGATTTTGCCTCAAGGATTTGGGGATTTTGCAAACTTACGCGAGCTTGATTTTTTAAAATCAACACTTGTTTTTTCTTATATGGCATCTTAATGACTAAACCTGCAAAGCTGTTCAATAATCACAAATGTCTTTATTTGTATAACAATCACAGACGTCTTAATAATTATTATGGCTCTCTCAAATTGACGATACAGTGATGTGAAAACTTCCAGAAGCAAGAATTATACATAAATTTGGTTTGAATGAAATTCATGAGAAATCCCATCTTGGGTAGCAAAAACAGGCTAAAAGGTCAAACCCTGGAATCCTCAAGTTTATCCAGTCCTTAACTTGTAGAAGGTAATCTGTATTAACTCAGAATATCGCAATATGTTAGCATATCCAAACCTAGGTCAGCATATCCTAGCCCGTATCAGCATATCCAAGCCTATGTTTGCAGGATATCCTTGCCAATGTCAGCATATCTTAGCCTGTATCAGCATATCCAAGCCAATGTCAGCATATGTAAATCTATCTATGACTGCAGCATATCCCAGTCTATGTCAGCAAAGAAGGGGTGTAACTTAATCTCTACTGATCCAAGCCTTTCCTGAGGGTTGTAGCGCAGCAACTGTAAAAAATATATCATATTCAATCAAATGAAACATACATGTAGCTGATAATGTTGATAAATTTAAATGATATGTGTTTACAAACTCTTCTGACTTATCAATAGCATCACTGTGCTATTGGGGATGTTGATTTTCCATATGACACCATTTTGGAACTATTCAGTCATACTTATTTGTGATAAAGCTGTGTGTCACATTTGGTTATTGAAGGTGTTCTACACTAATCAGATCATCCATATGCCAATCTCATTTTTTTTCAAAATATCTTAATATACAACATTCAATATATTTGTCACAGTGAGGCCTGCCTCCATAAACACTACTTAAAGGAGGGGGTTCAAGTATAAAAGCAAGGGGGTGGAGCCTATTAAACAGGTCTTGACCATCAAAACACCCAGAGCTCAGCCAGTATAAATTGAATACATTCTAATATATTTGTTACTTTCTAATAGAAATGTGTGGTACTTGGTACAATGCTGCATGAACACAAGGGCTACAACATATTTTAATCTGAAATCTAAATGTTTGATATCAAAGCTCTTTTAAACAATAAAAGTGTTCTGAGATTTAAATTATTTTGAATTTGATTGACAGTTGACACGGTGTGTGAGATGTGGGTTTAGGTTTGTTTATAAATGCCAAGCACATGGCTGAGTGCATGTGTCCAGCATGTTACAACATATTTGCGGTTTTACCCCATACCTCCCATGGGCTAGATGTTGCTGCAGCTGGGTGGGGAGCGGTCAACTTCAGAGACTCGTTATATAACTTGTGTAAAGATAAGAATCTGATTTCCTGGTCCTCCTCAGATAAACTTTTCAGTGCTTAATTTATGTTTTCTGAATGGTCCGAAAGTTTTTGATTGATAAACATGTAAAAAATTACATATGCACACTTTAAATTATAAGGTTCACCTTTTCTGCTTTTATTCTCTTCCCCCTCTCTTTTTGAGATCAAGGAGGACTGTCACCGAGATAGTCAGAGGGGATAATGCAGGGTGGTGTGATACATCCCCTTTCTTGCCTATGTTTACAAACAACCTGCCCAGCCACCAGCAGCATCTGAGTGGGCTGTGAGTGGACAGTTTGACCAACGGTCAGCTTGTGAGGTAGCTGTGTTGTGTGGAGCAGCACCAATCAGCAGCTGGGGCAAAATCTGGGGTGGGGTTAACTGACCGTACGGCTTTTCAGGGGTACTGGACCCCCCTCTTTAAGCCCATGTTAATATTTCATACATTATGACTCGCATGAAGCACAATATTTGTGACCTCATTACGGTACATGTGATGCACAAAAAGAAGGAAAGACAGACAAACTCAAGTATGGACAGACCAATGACTAAAAGGCACTTCTGGGTAAATTCCAGTGCCCAGCTAAATTGAAAAGAACTAACCTCCTGTAGCAGACTTGTTGCCTCAGGTGAGACGTGATCAGGAATAACCAGAGCTGTGTGGGAGGTAAGGCCACTAGGGTAACATGATGATAAGTTCTGAAACAAAGCCATTTGCAACATTTAATAAATATACACTCCCTTGACTGAAAGTTCCTGTGAGGTCATGGAATAAGATCATTATTCACACCTCAGATATGCATTACATTAATTACGTTGACAAGAAAAGAAAAAAGTTTTATCAATCAAGTTTTGTCAAGTTCAAGGCTTGGATTTGAAATATATACTTATGTGCAGATCTCACCTTTCCTGTGAGCAGTTCAAAGAGCAGGACCCCCACACTCCACCAGTCGCATGACTCTCCCACATTGTGCACACTGGTCACCTCTGTAACAACATCAAGCTAAATTCAATACACAGTTGATACAGTTTACCAATTAGACTGGTCAAAAAACTTGAGATAACCTTATTTTAATTGTCTCCATAATGGCAAATACTGACCAAGATATCAGAAAATATTTTGTTACAATTAAACATTTTTCAGGACTTCATTATTTATTTTTTAAAAAACCAACAATGACTTCGGTTCCAAACACAAGGTATCACTGTTGAAATCCTCTCACGTGAAAATCTATAAGGGGTAAACCACATTTTGTGATTTAGAATGAGTTATTTAAGGAGTCACCATTACCTGGGGCACAGTAGCAATTTTCAATGGCACTTTGGTCTATAGTTTTTTCTATGCTGGGCCACTGGCTGAAATATGTCAGCAAAATATGACCACGCTCTCCAAGCAATATGTTTGCAGGACGCAAATCTCTGGAACAGACAAATTCAAAGCAATATAAAAAACAGTGCAGAAATGAATGGTCACAGCATGTTTTATAGTACATGGAGACAAAACAGTAGCATCACTTATAATGGAGAGAGTAGAAATATCCAAATTCACCACTAGAGGACAGCATACTTTGATTTGTACCATACCTCAGGCATTCAAGAAGATTACATAGTGCATAGTAGGAATATATATATAGTAAATTGAAAGTACATAGAGTACTTAGAATGTAAAGAGTACTTAAAGAGCACACAGTACTTTGTGAGTTCATAGACTACATAGAGAGGACTTACTAACAGGGATGAAAGTCAGCATTCAGGAAAAAACCTGAAACCCTTAAAAATTAACCTGAAGATACCCCTACCCCCTTTCAAAAATTTCATTTTTGGATGTTTCAGACTGAGTTTAGACCATTTTGAATTTCACATTTGAAGGAAAAAACCTGAATTCAGGTTATTTCCTGAAGACTTTCATCACTGTACTAAGTATTTGGAGAGTACTTACTTGCAAAGGATGCCCATGGCATGGAGTCTAGTGATGGCCACCACGATCTCAGCCATCCACTGTCTCACACATCCCTCTGGGAGATATACAAGACTCTGCCTCCGACTTCTTGGCTTCCCATCCTCTGCTGCTAGGTCAAGCTCTCCAAACACTCCTGACAGGTTTCTTGACCTGCCTTTTTTATCAGGATCATTTCGATCTTGAGATTGAATTCTATAGACTCTAGGGGGGGTTTTAGTAGGTGTTGGTGATTTAAGACCAGGTGATTTTATTCTTGCATCCTTCTGCTTGGTGCTTCTGGTATTTTCATCATTCGAGTGTGTGAAATCAAGGGACTTGGGCTTGGAGCTAGCTTCAGTGTCCTCTTTTGGTTCATTAATATCAAGTGATTTATCAATGGAGCCATTATAGCTTGCAGTATCACCATCTGTGTCAGGTCTGTGTACATCATATATACTTGGCTCATCCACACTGTCCTGCAGGGCACCCCATTCTAAACCATTTTCTGTATTTTTCTTTGGTGTGCTTGTGGGAAACTCACCCTTTAAACCTCCTGTTTCCAAGGAAACAACTGTGTCTCTTGTATTTGATGCAATTTTTATCACCTCTTCATCAGCTTCTGCTAATATTTTATCCACATTTAATATAAGATCTTTGGCTTCTTTTACGATGGCCTCGTGCTGAGATTGGTCCTCAGATTTTTTAGATGGTGTGACATCATCTCCGGTCACATGATTTAACTCTGAACCAATAAAAACATCCCCTAAAGGACTCTCTTCTGAGCTATGGTGCGAGACTTCACAGACTTCTGGAATGCTTTCTATGTAATCAGATGTGGTGCTATCAAATCTTGAGGTGGGTCCACTATCACTGTCAAAACTATTGATACTAAAATTATCTATATTCGGCTTGGTGTCTTTCAAAAGCTCTTCAAATTTGAATTTATTTTGTGCTTCTCCATCCGAGAGAACTTCTTCTGCGGGAGAAACAATCAGTTCATCTTCTGTTGAAGACATACTTGTGTATTTTGGTTTCTGCACAGTTCTTGACTCTGTGAGCATGTTTTGCATTTGACTAGGATCTTTGCTTCCATCTAGGCTGAGGAAACTATCGTTGCTCTTTCTTCTCAACTCATCTTCTTGCAAATTTTTTAAACGAGGGTCAGTGGGTAAGGCAACATTACTGGATTCATCTGTAGCGGTGAACAACTTTGAGTAACTCTTAGAACTTTCTGGTGATGCCATCAAATCAAGGTCAGCAGAGTCCTGATCTTTTATGTTCGACTGACCTTGACCTTTGGCAACTTGTTGAATCACATTTCTTTTGGGACTATTGTCATCATCAAGATGTTGTCCCGTGTAAATATTTTTGCTTCTCTGAGGAGTATTTCCTCGTGATGTCTTTGCTGTTTTTGGGTCAGTTTGTTGGTCAAATATTATATTATCGGCTAAGGATTCAGACTGCTGTTGTAGATATGAACTAACATAGGTCCACAGTTTGCCACCGCTGGCATGTTGTAGAAGCAAGAAAATGGCAGATTCTGTCTCAAAGAATTTGTGCATGCCCACCATAAAGGGGCAGTGAACCGGAACAATTGCTGGAATATCCCTTGATGGAGCACTGGAACTTTTATGCAGGACCTACAATGCATAATATCAAGAAATATTAGACCACAATATCAAATATCTCTAACACTAGAGAGCTATTTCATGATGATATTCTAAAACTACATGTAGAGTCATTTCATGATGATATTCTAAAACTAGATCAATTTCATGATGATGTTCTAAAACTAGAGCTATTTCATGATGATAATATCAAACTAGAGAGTCATTTCTCGATGATATTCTAAAAGTAGAGAGCTATTTCATGATGATTCAGGTCTCTGAGTGACTTTGGGTAGAATATGGTACTTGGTGATATTAATGGAGGTTTATTTGCCTACCTTCATGACATGCGTGGCCTCCAGAACGCTATCATACACCAGCAGGACCTTGTCTATGATGCCCAGAACTCGGAAGTTCTTGAGCTCGGAGGCAGGGCCCTGCCGGAAGGCCACGCCTGGGTTCAGTTCTGAGGTGGGGGAGAGCTGCCCTGTCTGCAAAGATTAACAAACATTTACATATTACATATTATATACATGTATAAATCTACATTGAAACATTCAAAGAAAACATAAAATATATGACTGTACAAATAAACTTATTGGATTAATCTTATTTTTTGTTTTAGAAAGTCATTAAAACATGATGGGAAATTGTATTATAACTATCACATTCATTTGTATTGCATCATAAAAGTTATTTTTATGTTTTATTTGAACAGCCTAAATAAAAAAATCAACATGTTAGTCCTGCTTGTTTTTAAGAATCTATCTGAATATCTGTCTTGCTCAAATACCTATTTATGTATCACATGTCGGATGCTAGTTGCCCATTTAGCTCAATGAAAACCAGAAATATAGTCTAACTACATGTAAAGCTGCAGTTTACAGTCTACCCAGATCGTGATATTTCCAATGTGTCTAGCCCCATAATTGCAATAATTAAAATATTAAGTAGAACATTGCGATACCAAAACCTCTTGGCAGATCTCATCTTACTTTGTCATGCTCATATGTACAGCAATGAACACTATGCATGTGTTAATACTATAAGGCTCCAAAGCATAAACATATTAGTCCCTTTTAAAGGTTTCTCCACAATTCCAAATTGTATAAAATGGACCCGTACTGGTTAATATGTTATAATATGTACATATAAGTACTCCGAAAACAGTTTTACAGAAAATGATAAAAACTGGAACTTTGCGTGAAGCAGCATATAACTGTCACAATGGTTTATTAGTGTTTCAGTATCCCTGTAAAGTATATAAAGAAGTTTATACCAGCCCCATCATGCTTAATACAAGCCCCACCAGAATCCTGGGGAAGAGACCAAGCCAATAGAATAAGCTCAAGCTCCGTTTTTCTCGTGAAGTTTACCATCCACATTATATATATATACAAACACTATTCACATCAAGTAAATTAAAGGGAAATCATAATTTATTACATTTATTTCATGAATCATGGCTTGAATCATTTCAGATTTTCAATGGCCAAGCTAATCAAGTATCATAGACATGGCTTATTATAAATTTTGGGAATACAACTACTGAATGTGCAATTTCTATCACTTATATTTTCAACAAAATATCAAACAATCATTTAATTATCAATATATAACTTCTATAATTCAACAGGGATTAAAACTTGCGGTAAATGAAAACTGAATGTGTGGTAAATTTGAAAACTTGAAAACAGTGCAAAAAAATGTAAATTTCAACATCTAAATATATGAGAAAATATTGATTTCTGAATGGGACAGGCCTGTTAAATTGTAAACAATAAACATTACCGTCACTGGTTCTAAGTTATGCTGAAATGATAAATATTCATGCCACATTACCATTAAACCATTCAATATCACATCAAAAACTATGACAAAGCTTATAATCTCATCATTAGGGCACTGGAAGTTACATAGACAAAATACAAGACATAACACTTAAGTCAGGGAAGCAAGTTAATCTAGAAGTAATGTTAAAACTGACAATTAGTCAACTATACATGTACACTGTATGCTTTGGAGGAATTAGCTTCAAATGGCAGAAAATAGATATATTGTCATAAGCCACAAATGAGACATAATTATTACATTTCACATTTGTGGATTATGAAGGGATGCAGAGATTACTTATTTGAAAGTATTCAGCATCAACCTTTGTCCAAGCTGACTCTCCCAGCCCAGACATTTCTCTTTTCTCCCTGAGGTGGATCACCCAACAAGTGTTTATTACTGGGTGGGTCTAGCGGGCACAGATGAAGTTCAGGCCTTCCCAATATACATGTAATTGTGATAATTTTCCCCTAGGCTTGCCATCATTACCCATATATTATAACAATTATCACTTGTTTATATAATACACTGATAATTAGGAGTAATTTCAAGGAGAAGTTTCAATGACTAAAACTGTATATTGAAATATTTTAATGTCACGATGTTTTCATGATAAATCTACTTACTTTCAGAAAAAGAATTATATCAAATATGGGTGTAAATTTCAGGCCCCCTCCTCGTGTCAGAGGCTGACATAGCAATAGGCTCTTAGTGCAGTAGCTACTCCTTCTGAATATTTAAAGTCTGTGGGTGGGACTTACATACATGTAAATAACTTGCATTTTTAGGATTGGAAAGCATGCAAAAATGGTACAATTTTGAACGCTATTCCAGCCCCTGTATGGGCTCTCACCACATAAAAAGGTTCATAAGGGATGGTAACTGTCAAGTGTAAATCATATGTCTAAATGTTCTGGTATCTACAAAGACAACTGTCTGGAGAATATCAATTCCAAATTTCAAAATATACAATTCTACACTGCATGAATTTTGCCAAAGCAGCTAACTGGTTTGAATATCTTGTACAATATCATGTTCAAAATTGTGCATTGAGAATGAGATATACATGTAATCTGCATATCAAAAGAACTGTGGATGAAAGATGAATGAACTTAAGCTACCGTATCCGCTCGGGTTAGCGCCCATGGGCGGCTAATTGGGGACAAAGTAAAAGAGGGGGGTGGGCGTTTACCCAAGCATGGGCGTTTATAAAGATGGGTGGGCTCTTACACAATCATAATTCTTTGTAAAATGTACACAAACTTGCCTCTTTCATCGATAACATGGGGTGCCGTTGTGAGCGATAATACAGTGACACTTGCCTGTGACGTCATCAGTTTCAGTGCAGAAATTTGAATAAGAGCGCATAAAGCGATGACGAGTACACAACACAATGCTGGAGAAGATGCAAACTTTGCAGCTTTGCAAGCACATTTCTGTCAATTTTCACGAAACTCTACACAACTTTCACAAATAAATACACGTGAACACTGTGATAGGACATGATTTAACAGAATATTGGGGTAAGCTTCAAAGATTTCACTTGTTCATACTGTAGGAAGATGTTAAAAGTCAGATCTGTAGAGACCAATATGACATGATGGCGGACATCCAGGGAAGGTGGGCGTTTAATGATTTCTTCCTAAAAAGGGGGGTGGGCGTTAAGCCAAGCATGGGCGCTAACCCGAGCGGATACGGTATAATTCAAAAGCAACAGTTACTACCTAAAGTGCATTATAAAGAAATTGTTAAACTCTAATATTCAGCATTTCAAGAGACCAATACTTAAAACATAAGTGCACTGCAGGTGGCACTGCCAGTGCGTTTCATGGCCTGGCATGCTGAATGCTTAAGTGCAAGTGTAACTTACATCCCACCTCTTGTCATCAGGGCCCTTAGTGGCCAGGTGCCGGTTGTACACTTCCTCTGCTTTCATCAGATACCTGGCAGTCTTCCTCCGTACCACTTCCCGTCGCTCCTTGTTCTCATCATCTGCCAAGAGGCAACAACAAGCATTACTTCTATCATAAAATCTTTCTCAAAAAGTTTTCAGTCTTAAAGTTAAATATGATATAGTACATAGAGACTTTCCATACAAAAATGTCAAAAAGAAAAAGCAAAAAATATCTTAACATAAACTGTTCATACTAACTCCACACAGATTTAACTGTTTTACTAAAGAAATCATTTGCTTTACTCCCTGAGGTGGTCCCAGTGTTCTTCTAATAAGATGAATTTTCCTGTGCTTTTAGCGAGTGTGAGCTAGCACCTACCTTGCACACCGGTGATGAGCAGTCCCACGCCAGCCTTGTAGTAGGTGAAGGCCATGCTGTAGTTGGTATTGGCCTCACACTGCTGTGCCAGACTGATCTGCTTAGCTGCCTGCAGGATGTAAGCCGCACCCTTGTCTGTCAAGTTTAGCTTCATCACCTGCTTCCGAGGTGACCTTGCGGGGCTGGATGTTCCAGATGCTGGCCGGCTGCCCTGGGGACTTCCCCGTGGACTGCCCTGGGAGCTGGCCTGGGGAACACCCTGGCTTGATGCCTGTGGAGGTTGTAAGCTATGATTGGTCAGTTCTGATTGAGCACTAGCACTGGATGTCTGAGATGGGAATGGAACTGCAGGAGGACTGGATGGGCCAGTCAAACTAAAATTAATATCCCCTTTGCCACATTGTACCTTTCCAACTTGTCCTTTCAGTGGATCAAATTCACTTACTATCTGAGATTTGTCTGCTTTACCATCCACTTGATCTTTTGCATTGTTACTATTGTTTTCATCTTTTTTCTCTAAAGTGGTCTGTGATAGGCTTGAAGAGGTCACCTGACTTGCATCACTCTCATCTGATTGGCCAGTCATACTTGGTGCATTATTATCTTTTTCTGATGGAGAGGTAGTCGGTGGCAGAGGGAGCTGTTCCTCTAGCTGGCGTAGACTCGCTGAAGAACCTCGGCTTGGTAAACCATCTTCAGTCTGAAGCTGTGACATTGCTGACAGCAACCAGATTCCACCATCTTGGTTGTCTGAAACACTGGTGGCTCCCTCTGCGGGATGGAATGGGTCAAACAGTGCCATCTCTGAGTCATCATCCTCATCATTATCATTATCATCCAGACTGATCTCGTCTGCACACTGCCTGAACTTCCACACTCCTCCCAGGTCCGGACCACTTTCCACTCTATAACACACAAAATATGCACATGTGTACACTAATAAATTAAATTATATTGTTATTATCAAGCCTTTCTAGAAAATCTTTTGTTCAGATGGTAATCATCCAATGAGAATTTTTTCAATTATTCTTCTTTAAAGTTGGTATGATAACATGCATTGACATTAATGTGCTTTGATCATAGGTCAATAGGACAAGCTGTTCTCAGATCCACTAATCCCTTTCATCATTAAATACAAGTTCATAATGTTGGTAAGGTGAAAATATGTGAAACAAATGTATGTACATATGTATAACAAATATGCTACTCCAAATCACCATGGTATGAAACATGACACTGCTCCCTGCCATTCTCCCTACTGGACTAATATACTAGACTACTCTACTAGACTAATCTACTAAACCAATCTACTGGACTAATCTACCAGACCAATCTACTAGACCAATCTATTAGACTAATCTACTAGTCCCAGAGCTAGGTCAGATTTAATTACCCGTCTTGTTGCAAAAGGTTTGATGATGTTTCCTAGTTCAAAATATTGTGTAGAATACAGAAATCCATTTCTTACTTGCACCGGAGGCTGGGTTCTGGGTGTAAATTGACGTTTTTTACCTCAACGTCGGTTAATTTGGCATAATTCTAAAAATAAGAATTTTGCCTATAGAATCGTTACTTTTTCATAGATTTTTATAAATGTGGTACCAAAATTTGAGGAATGGCACCCTCTAATAGCCTGATTGAAGAAATAAATGATAAAATAAGGGTTTTGTGACTATTTTGTTGAAAAAATGCATTTTTTATTAACTTTTAAGGCCGTTTTAACATTTTTTAAGATCCAATTGTCCATTTTTTTAAAACAGATTTATTGATGTTTCCCAGCTCAAAATATAGTCTAAAATGCATAAATACTGTTTTCAGTCACAAAAATGAGTGTATCATGGGTATAAAATTAAAATATGCTAACGTAGTGTTACCAGATTCTATGCATTTGAAGAAAATGTAGTTAGATGATTGATCATAAAATTACTAGTTCTTCAAGCAATAATAATTGAAAGAATAATAATTGTAATATTCTATGTGATAAAAGTATAATATGAGCTGCCACCTGGGCTAAAGTGAAAGAGGCAACTGTTGTAACCATAGGGACCAGATGACCTACTTATTCTAATTTGAGAATTACTCAGTATGCAAAGCAGAAATCATAGTCAAAGGATATTTAATCACAAACAGAAAGAGTGGTATTTCAGTTTAATGTGTAAGTACATGAAATTGTTTACTGATCAGTGTATATAAATCCAAAGACACTATCAGGAAGAATGATTATAGGAACAATGATTATATTAATTAATACAGATAAAGAACACCACATTCTACTAATAGATCAGTTCCTGCAGAAAATACTTAAATGCTAGTGTCTTGTTGGTTTACTGTATATATTACAGTTTAAGAATTATGTTATGAATATTAAGTATCATAAAGAATCCCAATTTTGTCTGGAATCAGTGTAGATAATAATATGTAAGTGGGTTGGCTGGAATGCCCGTCTGACAACAGACAATATCAAACCACAAGTGGTAGGATACATGGAACACATATGTCTTCCTCCTACAAGGTGGGATGTTGTTGCAGAAACACTGAGGAGATCAAAGGAGGTAGCAGATGAGTGTGGTGAAGAGTATGCCATTGTCACCTATGATCTTGCTGTTGCCAAAATGGCTGTTCAGATCCAACAAGAAGCCCCATTATATGACAATGTTTTAGTGTGTTTTGGTGCATTCCACATTATATTAACATACTTTGGAGCACTTGGTCATGACATAGCTGAGTCTGGGAGACCACAAGCACTTGTTGAAACTGGTGTCTTAGCTTCAGGATCACTGAATAGTTTTATTACTGGAAGGCACTATAATAGATGCAAAAGGCTGCATGTGTTGCTTGGGAATGCAATGCATATTTTGCATCTCCAAAGCTTTATTCAACAAGAAGGGCCACTCTCATCAGAATTCTGTGATCAGCTCCAGAAATTACAAGATGATCCACAGCCAGAAAACCTTGAGAGACTAGAACAATTAGACATGTATGCTGATATCCTACAGAGATATACAGAGTACACAGACAGCACTAAACATGGTCAGCATGGATCAAATGCACAGTTCTGGATCATGTATGTTGATCTTGTTGAATTGTACTTGCCTTTCAGCCGTGCAATTAGAACAAAAGATCTTTGTCTGTATGTGTACTGCTTGGAGCAGATGCATAGACTTTTTTTTGCTACAGGTCATCCCAATTATGCCAGATGTATGGTACATTATCATCTTAGTCTGCTTACCCTGGCATACATGATAGTATTGTTTCTGGTGCACTCTCTATCAAACATACAAAGAAATCATTCACAGCAACAGCAGTAGATCAAACATTAGAACAGACAATGAATGCTGATGCTGCCTCAAGGTTGACAGGTATTTCTGCATTTACCTCCTCTGCAGAGGCACGTACAATGTGGATGATAACTCATTCTGCTAGAACTTCGCTCACTGGGTACTTGCTTGAGATGGCTGGGTTAAAGCCAAAGAAGATTCATCAAAGGAACTGAGCAGATACAGAATTGAGCCTGATCATCAGGACTTACACAAGATTAAATCATTTGTCCAAGACACCCTGAATCCATTCACCACTGATCCTGGAGATGACAAATTAATTTGTCTTACCACAGGACAAGCTGTAACAGAGAGTGTGAAAGTTGAGTTACTCAAGTGTTGGGAAATTGAGAATAAGTGGTGTGAGGAATTTAAGGAAGAGTGCTTCCAGGATCGTGCCAGATTCATGAAGCCAATAAAGAGGAGAGAGATAAAAAAAACTTTGGGCCAGATGCTGTAAATGTGAAAATATCAACACAAACAGTTGAAGAACTGCAGGGTACAAGATAATTGTTTGGGTGTTTATTGCACCTAGCAGTGACAGAATGGGTTGACATTACTACTGTACTTGCATGTCCTCTTACACTTGTTCCTCTCTCACTGGGTCACATTGATGGGTCAATCAACAAGACAGATAAGTCAACACTAATGAAAAATCTTGAGCAGGGAATAGACAAAGTAGGCCCAGAAGAAACAGATGTGTGCATTATTCATGCCGTTTTTTTTATAAGAAGTCAAGTCAATCTTCCAAGTACAAATGGTAGAGTGGCATTAGCAATACTTAATAGAATTATTAGCTTTGGCCAGAGAATTGATTTTGTTTGTGATAGTTATTCAGACAAGCCAACTAACAAAGACATGGAACATACAGCTCGGTCTTATTCACAGTGTCTGGCCCTGAACAGAAAAAGCCAACAGAATATCAAGATCTTCTGAATTCCTCACAATTTAAACAAGAACTTCTGCTGTTTCTAGCAGAAGAGTGGCAAAAGCAAATTTACTATGATCAGATCCGTGGGCATCCGTTGTTTGTTGGTCTTGGAGATTAGGCATGGCTGTATGAAGTGCACGGTGATGTTATCATAAGAACTGAAGTTTCAGAATTGGTGTGTGAACATGAAGAAGCTGATACACGAATTGTATGGCATGTGAAACATATCCCACAGTCTCAACCTGGATGCAACATTGTCATACGATGTGATGACACAGATGTTTTAGTCATAATACTGTCTCAAATTGAAAATGCCCATGCTCACATTTGGATGGAAGTGGGAAAGAGTGCTAATAATACCCGAAGATACATTGATGTGTCAGCACTGGCCACTCATCTTGGTGTGGATGTCTGTCAGGCACTATCAGGCTTGCATGCTTTCACAGGCAGTGATTACACATCTGCTTACCAATGAAAGTCAGTGAGACAAAAGGGTTCACACAGACCCTAGGCCAGGAGAAACAGAAGAAATTGGCCCATCTCTTGTCAAAGAAATCGAGTCATTTGTGTGTGCAGTGTATGGTAGGCCAACCATGCAATCCGTCAATGATGCCAGGGTTACTCTTTGCATCATAGAACAAAGAAGAGTCACTTGGAAAACTGAAACGGTCTGATCCCAGCTATTTCCCTCCATGCTATGCCATCTTACTTCAGAAGATCAAAAGATCAAATTTTGTTGCATACATGTGGAAAAATAATCCGTGCCAGTGGAAGCCAGAAGAGAATGGATGGGTAGTGAAAGGAGGTAAATTTGGCATAAACTGGTTTGAGGGAAAAGGGACACCAGATAATGTGTCTGTTCATATCAATGAAGAGGTGATGGATGATGCTGAAGAACAAGTCAACTACCCTTCCTCTGATGAGGAGTCAGAGGATGATATGTGAAATTAGGGTGTGTTAATGATATATGTGTAAGGACAATTATATTGATGGCTAATATGCACTATTTCTTATCAATATCATTATTATTATCAAAGACAGCTCTACATTACAAAAGAAAGCAGGTTTTACAATCAAAAGTCATTATGATATTGACTGTAGGTTTGATATCTCTCATCTGTATGTTGTGCAAATATGCATTAGTATGCATTCTGTGGTTGTAAATATTATCAGTATGATTTTGTTAAGGTCGAAGAAGCATACTCTGATCTCCAAATAGCTAATGATTGTAAAGGCAAATTATCTAATAAATCATATCAATGTTATTGACATTACTTGACTGTCATCACTTAATACCCACAACCTGGTGCTTATTGAATCTGTAAAATTTACGTTGACATATTTTGAGTGTATACCTTTGATATAATCATTTTTGTGACTGAAAACAGTATTTATGCATTTTAGACTATATTTTGAGCTGGGAAACACCAATAAATCTGTTTTTAAAAAATGGACAATTGGACCTAAAATAATGTTAAAAAGGCCTTAAAAGTTAATAAAAAATGCATTTTTTAACAAATCAATCACAATACTCTTATTTATCATTTATTTCTTCAATCAGGCTATTAGAGGGTGCCATTCCACAAATTTTGGTACCACATTTATAAAAATCAATGAAAAAGTAACGATTCTATAGGCAAAATTCTTATTTTTAGAATTATGCCAAATTAACCGACGTTGAGGTAAAAAAAGTCAATTTACACCCAGAACCCAGCCTCCGGTGCGAGTAAGAAATGGATTTCTGTATTCTACACAATATTTTGAACTAGGAAACATCATCAAACCTTTTGCAACAAGACGGGTAATTAAATCTGACCTAGCTCTGGGACTATACTAGACTAATCTACTAAACTAATCTACTAGACTAATCTACTAGACCAATCTACTAAACCAATCGACTAATCTACTAGACCAATCTACTGGACTAATCTACTAGACTAATCTACTGGACTAATCTGAAGAACTAATATGCAGGATGAATCTGAAGGACTAATCTGCAGAACGAATCTGAAGGACTAATATGCGGGACTAATCTGAAGGACTAATATGCAGGACTAATCTGAAGGACTAATCTGCAGAACGAATCTGAAGGACTAATATCCAAGACTAATCTGAAGGACTAATCTGAAGGACTAATATGCAGGACGAATCTGAAGGACTAATATGAAGAACTAATATGAAGGACTAATCTGAAGGACTAATCTGAAGGACTAATCTGCAGGATGAATGTGAAGGACTAATATGTGGGAAAAATCCGAAGGACTAATCTGCAGAATGAATCTGAAGGACTTATATGCGGGACTAATCTGAAGGACTAATATGCAGGACTAATCTGAAGGACTATCTGAAGGACTAATATACAGGACGAATCTGAAGGACTAATATGCAGGACAAATATGCAGGACTAATCTGAAGGACTAATCTGCAGAACGAATCTGAAGGACTAATATCCAAGACTAATCTGAAGGACTAATATGAAGGACTAATATGAAGGACTAATATGCAAGACGAATCTGAAGGACTAATATGCAGAACGAATCTGAAGGACTAATATGAAGGACTAATCTGAAGGATGAATCTGCTTAACCCACCTACTAGACTAATGTGCTGGATCAATCAACTGATCTAATCTGCAGGACAACCTTTTAGATACAGTAATTTTATCTCAGAATTTTTATGAATGAGGTGACAGGAGTGATGCAGGGCTGAGCATTAAGAATTATCTACAACTTTGCAAAATCTGCAATTTAAAAAATATTCTATGAAGATTACAATCCATTTCTTTATGGTCTTGCTCATAGAACCATACAAGTGACAGACTTTTCTGTGTCTCAATATTCATCAACCTAATTCTCAAAGCATCTCTATCACACGTTTCCAGTTTGTTTCCTCTCAATATCAGATGTTGTAACATTGTTTCCTCACAATATAATAATGTGAGCACTTTGTTCCCTCTCAGTGTCAGATGTTGCTGCCACATTGTAATTTCCATCTCCATATCAGCTTTTTTCATTTTTGTTCCTAGGTCTCCTGCAGACTCCATATCCTCTACTTGTCAGACAATGGCACCTGCTTGGTGGTGAAACTCAATATGTAACCATGGCAACTGTCTCAAACTCACAATATATACTACTTAGTCCACTAATAACACCAATTTCAGTTGAAACAGGCTCATCTGCATGTATCCAGGCAGACATTACATACAATCATAATATACATATATATATATATATATAATAACCAATTCCCATTACCAAATGTCATGAAAGATTATCCCATAATTATCATCTTAATCCCATTACCATTATATAATTATAATAATGTCCTATAATGACCCCAATTTTGTGATCTAAAAAGGTCACTCAGTGCATGGTTTAATTCTGCTGCATTTGGTCATGCTACAATCTATCTGGCCTAATTCTTTGCACATGACACGTCAAGAACAGCTTAGATTGTTGTTTCCTTAGCTTTACCTCTGGAATGGAGACTTTCATTATGGACATGTAGATAACAGCATACTTAAATAAAGTTTGCATAATAAAAATGTAACAGCACTGATATCAGTTCTTTAATGAATGATGTGAATCTAAAATTTCCCTCCCTTTTTGAAGGTGGGCAGAAGTACACAATGCAACTTATTTCCCAGCATGCACTCATCGCTTGAGCCATTCCTGTCAAATTTTAACCAACCATCTAAAATTGTTGGAGAGCGAATTAAAAGAATTGAATCAAGCATTGCCACTATATGATTATACACAAGATTAGTTGAATTAGAAGTTTTCTTGACCTAAATTATGTGGTCAATTTTGGATTAAACATAATCTGTTCAGTCATCATGCATTTTTGTATTATTGTTACATATTCTAACATTTTATGATGATTAAATTGAAAAAAAGATGGTTCATAAAAAACTTCAATATTCACATTTACTTAATGAATAAATATTCTATAAATATCTAGCACAAGTACCTGGCAAAGTCTGTAAGCTGTGTGTGATGCCGCATTATATTGAAAGGATGGACACAATATCAACTAACATATCATTAGTAAAAACTGAATTTCAAACCCTGCATAAGAAATTGTATTGATTCCACAACAATATGAATTATTATTGGCACTTTTGATGGCTGTTGCTGAGTGTATGATCGAGTAAAGCTTTCTTATGACTGTATTCAATCATGCATGACTGTTACTGAACTCTTATTCAATCAAGCAAGGCTGTTTCAGGATTCTATTTGATCAAACAAGACTGATACAGAACTCTTATTAAATCAAACAAGGCATTTTCTGTTAGAGAACTCTTAATTAAACAAGCAAAGCATTTACTAGTGTCCTGACTTGGCCTTTAAAACAGACATTGATTAATTGCAGTACATAGAGCAAAATCATATCATCATCTCATCTTATTTAACAAACTAAGGTAAGTATGGACTGAAATTCAATATTTTTTCTTTTAATAGCTGTAGTGTTGTTGAATGGTAGGTGATGGAAATTAATCTGTCATATGGGATGTGAATTATATGAGAGAGTTTCTAATAAATTCATGCCAGATACACCTCTGACATATCAACAAGAATAACCATGACAACATGAAGTTGTCAAATTAGAAGCAAGCTATTTCATAGGTTTTCTACATTCTCAAATGTAACAATGGTGAATTTTGCAAATAATGAGAGACAAAAAATGTTCATTATCACCTGCCAATGAGTATAAATTGCTAACTGATAAATGAATAGCCTAAATTCTGGTGGTGCTGAAAATATAAGCTGCAGTAATTGTTAAAATGTCAAGCCTGGTCTGCATCAATTCCTAGCAAAACTCACCTGTCAAACTGCACAGAACTACAGGTGACTGTGCCAGGATGTGGGCATATTCTCCCTGCCTTTATCTCTTATTGTTGCAACAAACAAAGCTTGTCTCTTGTCTGTGTGTGCATGCATGAAAACTGAGGGATCCAGGTGATACAGAAAATGTGATGAGTTAGATTTGTCAGTCACTAAGGTGTTTTTAAAACATGAATGGTGGTATGTGTCAGTTGCATGTTAATGGCATTTAAGGTGACATTCAAACAGCGAGTTTGTACAAGAAGCGTGACAACCCTGAGTGTGTGAGAGACATGCGATGTGAGATGGTATGGCAGCAGCTGTATGCTTGCACCAAGGTGTCTGCTAGTGGCATGAACATTCACCTCTTACCAGGGTGACTGCTGAGGACTACAGATCAATGATATCACGAGCAAATTGTCATCACTGAATCAGAACAAATTTCCTGAATATTTGCACATTTACCTGCTTCTGCTGACAAAGAGGCTATGAAAACAAGAATTGAAGTGCATGACAACGCTTGGCCAAAAATAAACTTTGTTGACTGAAGACAGCAAATTTACTCAATCCAATGAATAAATTCTTTTCATAAACATCACGGGTGCCAGTTTAAAACATTCCCTGATGTTTTGGTGTCCAATTTAATGTTCAGATTGTTAAAAAATGACAGAAAAGAAATGGAAGGCCCCCCCCCCCCATAGCCCATTACAGGTAGCCAATCAGCAAAAGATATTGCACACATTTTAAATCTATACTTTTGCAATATTACTTCTCATCAATTTGTATTGACCCCAATATAAATCATCAATTTGAATTGAGTCCAAAATATATGATGGTGCTTAGACAATTTCTTTCAAAATTTTTGAAGGGTGAACATATAAAAAAGATAAAGCGATCCACAATTTGAAGCAAATCACCTAATAATTGCTCTGTGCAGCCTGATCAAAGCTTGGAGCTTGTGCTGCCTTGAACAAAGCATTTCATGAAGCACATATACTGGTATACATCTACAGACTAGCAAGGCCGAGTATATACTTGATAGATTTTAACAATATATTGGCCTGGTTAGCTAAGAGATAAAAAAACAATTAAATGATAATGATGGCACTGAGGCTGATGATGAATGATCAGACAGAAGAAAGTAACCTAATGAACATTCCCCAAAGATATCAATGGTTCTCTGAACATCTGCGTGTAGTAAAAAGAAAAACAGCAATCTGCTTGCTAGTCCCACCCTGTAAAGCATACTGCATTGGGTCACCATTACTCACCGTCTTTCAAATGCCCCACTAAGCCTCTGTTCAATGTCATATTCTCTGAGTATCCCATCTGTATTTGTTCTAAGAGAGAGTGAGATTTCCCACAACAAACACCATGATTTTGTTGTTACATGAGACCGGAAGAAAACAGAATTGGAACAATGATTTTGTTGTTGTATATGTAATGCCACTTTTTTTATTTCTTATTATTGCCTCTGGGCAGTTAAAAAAATAGCAAAAGAAATAGGAGAGCTTTGAACTTTGCCAAGCAGCATTTGAGTGATATGGTGCTGATCTGTTGTTCTGAACTAAACTGTTCATCAATTCTGAACCAAACTGAGTTATTCTGCTATAAAAAGATTTTTTTATTTCTCACATATATTTGCCCAATGCATTACACTGCAGCCTCATTTTAAAATCAAATCCCAGACCTTTTTCTATTAATTTCCATTAATTGACAGATTTCAAAAGCCAATGAATGCAACTTTTTAAACCATATTTCTGACACTTAAGAATGTGGATATCCCTTAAACTGATCTTATTTAACCACTTCATCCCACTACATGACCATAATATGTCTTCCCTTTCATGCCTGTGACACTAAATAGTCACACAATAGCTAAACCATGACCACTCCTTGGCATTCTGTACATCTGTCACTAATGGTACTGATTGCATTTTTTAATAAAACATATCACACATTTAAGCTGTCATGTCACTGAAATTAGATGCATAAAGCCATACATGTACGTGGTCAGTTTTGAAATGAGGGTGTGGTCGAAGAACTAATATGTCCAATTTCTTTTATTTATAGAAGTGATATTTCCACTTCTATAACACACTTTGAGGCTTTCTTTAAGAATACACAAGAATATATCTAAAAAAGGACAGTAGTTAAAAAAGGACAATAATGGGTTGATAACCTATTCATATAATTAATTTGTAAAGATAGCAATTATACACACTTCTAATCTTAAAATTTGTAATTCATTATGATCATTCTAAATAATTGGATTGTTTTGATAGTGTTTGACTTATTTCATATTCTTTTACCATAGAGTCGTTCTAACTCCAAAATATTATAGCTTACATTAGATGTAAGATCATGTTAAAAGCAAAGAAAAGAAATAAGATGGACATGCATACAATATGGAAGCCACCCCTAAGACACTAGCTGGTAACACTAGAGAAAATATATGCCACCCCTAAGAGGCCAGGTGATCACACCTGCTAACATGGAAGCCACCCCTAAGAGGCCAGGTGATCACACCTGCTAACATGGAAGCCACCCCTAAGAGGCCAGGTGATCACACCTGCTAACATGGAAGCCACCCCTAAGAGGCCAGGTGATCACACCTGCTAACATGGAAGCCACCCCTAAGAGGCCAGGTGATCACACCTGCTAACATGGAAGCCACCCCTAAGAGGCCGGTTGATCACACCTGCTAACATGGAAGCTAACCCTAAGAGACCATTTGTTTAACCATTGAGAGGCCACTCCTCAAAGAGCTTACACAGTGAATCAACAATACACAAACATCAAATTCTTACTGGACAACATAATTTGGGAAGACATCTTCACCAATTATGTTCAAGCATTATGTCACCTGATCTGTAACTACCAATCACAAATTGGAATTTTAATTTATGCAAGAAATGCACTCAACATCTCTTATAAAAGATGGATACATTCCTGTCAAGGGGCATATTATCTTTGAAATATATTCCTCTGGTTATACATGAATATTGTGCTTGACTGATAAAATAGACCTGACATTCAGACATGAGTAACATTGAGAGATTGCAGGGTATCTGTGACCCAGTTACAAACCTGACCTATTTGTATCTGCCAGTCCTTGCTGACCTCTGTGCTGATGGTGAGATTTTGACTGACCGTATTTGTAAATCGTTTAGTTAATCATAAATATTGTACTACTAAATGTAAGAATTTAAAATCTGATAAACTGTTAACTTGTTATTACAATGTCTATATTTTATATTTTAAGGACCAATAAAGAAGCCACTAAAGACTACACACAGAAACATTTGCTCAAGAGTTCGTAAACGCAGGAGGAAAACAAGATGGACTGCAGTTTCCCTTGCAGTGATGAAGGCTGTGTTCCACAAAAACCAGTACCCAGACTACAATCTGCGTAAGAAAATGGCTGATGATCTAGATGTTGATATTGATAGAATTCAGGTTAGTAAGTCAATTGTTAGTGCATTGGTAAAATTAATTGCTTGTTTTCGATTGCTATGAAAATTTCACTTGAACATGTTAGCACTCATTAATGCATTTGATTTATCTTTACAGGTTTGGTTTGATAATCAAAGGACCCGACTGAGGCGTTGTTTGAGGAAGGCTCTGTATAATGACCAGAAGGTGTCACTACCTACATGCACATCTAAACCAGAGGTCAGCACAAGTGATATTGAAGAGATGTGTGTCATAGACTGCAGTGATTCTGAACCAACTGTTAATCCAGCCAAGATCTCAGCAAGTGACATAGAGTCTATGCGGGTCATCCCTGTGGACTGTGAGCTGGAGGAGTCTGGATCCATCCTGAGGTGTGCCCTGCCTGCCAGCTCCATTGTCTCCAGCAGTGGGTCAGAGTTTGCCATCGAGAACAGCAGACTGGCAACTGGGTGTAACCGTGTGTCTGGTCTGCAGAGGTCTCAGGAACCAGTGATGCCATCTTCTGTACCAGTGATGCCACCTTCTCCACCAGTGCTGCCACCTTCTCCACCAGCGCTGCCTCATTCTCCACCAGTGCTACCTAGTTCTCCACCAGTGCTGCCACCTTCTCCATCAGTGATGCCACCTTCTGCACCAGTGCTGCCACCTTCTCCATTAGTGCTGCCACCTTCTCCACCAGTGGTGCCACCTTCTCCACCAGTGGTGCCACCTTCTCCACCCCTGGGGCCGACCTCTGTGGCTCAGGTACATCCACAGCCTGCTCCCACTTTACCAACTCAATTGACATTCAGCCACTTTGCTGTGCAATACCAAGTTCCATCAGTGCTGCCATCCTGTGCCAGCATGCAGTTCCAGTACCAGCCTTCAACGATTACTCCGAGCATGCCTTCAGCATCAGTGCTGCCACCTACATGGCCCTATGACATGTCTTGGCAGTATATGCTGCAACCAGCCATGACAGTTGTGCCACCTGGTGGTCAACTCTCTGCATTTCCCATGATGCAGCCCTGCTATCAACAGCTGATGCCAGGATGTTTTCAACCCATGCTTCCATTCTAAATCATGCCCAGAGACTTACACAGTGTATATATATATCTAACATGACAGGAGTTGTGGGCAATTCTGGTATATATATATATATGAATCCTGAGTAACCTTGACCAACAGTTACAGGGACCATAAACATGAATCAATGTATATACAAAATAAAAAAAATATTTTCAATTCCTTTGTTTACTCATTTTATTTTCACCTTTCGTTTTGTATGGTATCTTATAAAATGCAACTGATGCATGCAAATTAAATGCCCACAATGCCATCTCTCTTAGGCTTCATATAATTGAGGATCATAGTATTGATAAATTTTTGTGTGTGTATAAATTGTCATGATGTGAGGTAAATACTGTGGGGTCAACTATTGCTGAAAACTTCACCTACCTTTTCCCATATATTAAACTTTCCATTTGACAAATATAATCAGGTAACAGAAACACATGATATGATATTTCTCAATTTTTAAAAAATATCCTGGTCATCTCATGATTTGAATATATCCTTTTGTTTTTTAATAAAACAAATACATTGTTCACAATGCTTTTCCAGAACATTTAATGCACTATATCACATATACTACACATGAAGGCCAGCCAAACCTTGTAGTATGTGGCTAATCCAATAGATGAGATAATATGAGCTAATCTGTAGGATCCTGTGAATAGAACCACCATGGACCACTTTATAATCCTGACAATGATGATAACTATAATATGAACAGATGTGACTTATTGATCTGCCATCAGTATCATCATATTGCAGGGATAGATCAGGCCAAATCAAAAATATTCTATCTTTTACTCAAAGCACCATATCAAACATCACAATAAAAAGTCAAACACTACCTTAAAAGGTCAAACATTGCCAAATATTTGGTGACTTATATTTACTTTGAGAGTGGCAAATCATAATCACATAATAGCCCCATGTGACCTTTCTGGTCATCTTCATGCATGACCAAACTGATATTCAGCTCAAACTGCTGAAAACACCAAAACATCAATAAGCTGTCAGTGATTTCCAAAAGTCCTTCCAGTGCCTCTCTGATCAGAAAGAAAATGATGGCATCTTCATAAGATTCAAAAAGGGACAATCATAGCATTTTTTTCCATTGATCAAAATCAATATTTAACCTCAATTTTGAAATGTTTGATACTTTTGAAGAGCTATCTAAATAGAAGTCAACATATGTTAGGTACTGTACTACAAGCAACATAAAATGTTATCATCTACAAAATATAAAGTATTGACCCACAGCATGTAAACATACTGACACAGGCATGTAATGTGCAGACGCACAGCACGCAATATACGGACACACACATGCAACAGAATGACACACAGCTTTCAACATACTGACACACAGCATGTAGTATACTGATATACAGCATATTAACTTCCTGACACAAGCAATATACAGACACACAACTTACCATGTACTGACAAAGGGCCAGTAATATAATGAGAAGCTATATAAAGTCTAATATATTGCATAAATTGCTGGTCCCTAATACAATCTTCAGAAGTTCTGATTCACAGCATAATCTATTGATCCAGAGAATATGATAGGCTTATCCAGATTTACCCACAACACCATCCACACAATAATTGATGTTTGGGACTTTTGTTATATATTACAAATATATCCACATTGAAAATACAAAAAACCCTCCAATAGATTCTCTGCTGACATACCTTGCCTGAGGTTGATTATGATCCCAGTGAGTGTATCTGTCCAATCTCTCCTTCAGTAACAGGTTCATATAATAAATATAGTTATGTCATGAATCAAGGCTAAAACCTCTTGGAAGGAGTCTGGTAGTGGTTTACTCTCATACTTCATGCCAGCTTTTCAGACACTGTGTACTAAATAGATCTATCTAATAAACAACAGACTTTGAGTCAGAATACTGGAGGCATGGCTTTTAGCTGAGGTTTAGAGAGTCCTGTATGTGAACACAACCTTAAGCTGGGACAGCCCTGGCAAACTGCCAGATTAGTTAAGGTTTAGTCAGTATTCACAACCCTGGTGGTCATAATATCAGCTCTCTAGGAAACCTGATACACATGTATACCAAGCTTCAAAGGGTTAAGGATAGGCAATGCCATGACTTTATCAACTTGTATTGCTATGCAATCTGTTATGATCATTTGCTCCCAATAATAACATGAACTCTACTTCAGTATCAAGGCAATTCCTCAGAATCATAAGATATCTTGGATATATGCCAGTATTTCAATGCAGAGTTTATCACCCTCATTATGGTATTTATACAATATGTGCTGCCACCTGTCTTCAAATCAATGGTGTCATCTGAGATCATTTAGTGAAAATGATTTTCATATCTACTTTTGCTTATTTTATGCATTTAAGACTGTTCATGTTATGCTACCTTGATCTATCTATGTTTTTGTTTTGAACTGACCACAGCTTGACATGTTGTGACATCAGTTCAATAATGGGACCAAGTCATGTTAATTAATAGACTAAATGAGCCCCTTTGATTTGTCTTCTGTAATTAGTGCCCAGTTTCAATTTTGATCTTCTTAATTTTAGATGGTACTGATTATGAAAACTAACCTTTTCACTCCTATGGCTCCATCTAGTGGTAGTTCCTCTCCTTCTGGGGCTTCCCTCTCACCCACCAGGGTCTCTACGATTGAGATGTTTGAGTCTGGGCCAATGTCTATGGATGAGGTCATGGAGGTGGTGTCGGAGTCAGAGTCTCCAGCATCTGAGAGTCGCACTGGCTGCAGGATTGGATCTCCATGAGGGTTCACTACACCAGTCTCCCCACCCTGAAATGATTTGTGTTTTAAGCATATTTATTGCAAAATGCTTCTTGAATACTTCTCAATCAAGGAATATTTCAAATCTGATCTATTTCCAATGGATGAACTTCTGAATAATGACCAAAAATCACGCCTTCTTACAGGTGGGCATGGTAACTTGCCAACTAAACCCAAAGGCATTGATAAAATGGACTCAAAATCCAATGTTTTTCAGGTAAAAACATGCATTGCTCATCATTTTAAGTAACTAAACTATTAGAACTTGGCTTCTGGCAGCTAATTATTTCAGAATTATCTGTGTCACCATCTTTTCCAATTAAAATATTTACAAATAAAAACCTGTTTTTTCTCTAGCACACATTCTTCAGTTTTTCTGCTGACATTAGGCTTGACGACTCAAGATGTCATTTAGAAGAGACCGAGTGATGAAGTTGTGGATACAAAAAGTTAATTTTCATTGGCAGGCTCACCTCATTGTTTAAACTCATAAATAATGGCAATGAAATGCTGAGATAAAGAAGCAACAATTTTTTTCTGAAAAGTCCTGTAACCAATATTGAATTGAAGGGAACAAGACTTCTTCAAAACCATTTGTTCCTGCAGTCAGGTTCTACTTGAGTTATGAATTTAATATGATGGACAGTGTATGGTATATCTGGAAACAGTGCCTTTCGAGTCCATTTTGCCAATGTCTTTGGGAGAAATAGAGTTAAGATATTATAAAATCAATTAGGTTATTAAAATAGTTAATACGATGCAGAAAGTTGACAAACCTCAAAAAATTGCATAAATGTCTTGCTATTGACTAGGTAGTGCCTCTGTCCAACAAAGTTGAGTAGATCCTGGGCACTCTGCTGTCTCTCTATAAGAACTGTGCTGTCAAACCGACCTGAAAGGGCACCATAAATGATAAATAAAATATGAGGTAACCACTGCATTCAAGCTAAAACAAAGAAAAAATCTGTCTCACTATTTGGGATAACCCTACCTTCCATATTCTGCAAAAATATCTCCACTATAGAGCCTTTTTTATCAGTATTTTATAATAATTTTGTAATGGAAATTTTAAATAGTACAATTATTTGTTCATATCTATCCCATACTGTGGTTGAGCAACCATAAATCAATTAATTGACCAAAATCAATTATTTGTATGAAGCTAAATGTTAATTCTACTAACCAAATACTTTAGATCGTGCAAATGGTGGAAATTCTTCTTTGCGGTGTAGGGCCCTATGAAGGCCGAACATGGCTTTGTATAATTTCTTGAAGTCATTATATCTCCTCCACACCACAATCTGCAAATGTCAGGTGAGTATTTATTTTTTTATAAATTGTACTTCAACTTGTTAAAAGCCATAATCATTATCATAAATTTGTTAAGGTCATGGATAACAATTTCCTATATGTTGTGTCTGTTGTGTCTGCTAATCAGATGAAATCTAATGATTACCAGTCTGAGACTGTCCGATATGATCCATGATTCATTTCATGAGAATTCTTTATTTCTATTTTAAAAATTTTATCTGAACATTTCAAATAATTCATTTCATATTGTTACTACTGTTTCTATTTTTAAACTATTCTAAAGGTATGGTAATAAAACTGTAACTTACCTCATGAACATCTTCATCAGGTGCATCAACTTTTATAGACTGAAAGATGAATTAAATGGAAAAATGTTAAAATGCTCTGATATCATTAAACCCAATGCACATTTTTTGCAAAAAAAATCAAGTCAGACGATGGCCAGATGAAATGATTGTGTAGTAAATGTTAAGGAAATATTATTTATATTATTAGTGGACTCATCCAACATCACTCCAAAACAAGGTAAATGATTATTGATTTTCATGACAAAACTTTTCCTTTTACAAGATATAATACTGCACTTGAAATAGCCCAACAGCCTACCGGTATATCAATTTGTTCAGGCTGCTGACCAAAATCCATAATATCAAGGCCTGTTTCATAATCATTCCTTAGTGCTCAATTACATTTGCCAAACTCTGTGTTGCAGTATGCTCAGCACACTTGTTATCTACTATCTGACCTAATTCATAAACACTGTTTAATATCACGGCCTCTGTCTCAGCCACACTGAATATAGATGACAAGTTAAACAACAAACACAGTCTGCCTTGTATAACACCATATATATTGTCATTTCTTCCCCGTTTGTTATTGGCTTCATTGTACATCAAATTTCCATAGATCTGAAGGAGACATGCTGAGTAAACTTCTGTTTAAATAATGCCTTTACACAGTACACAAAGAATAGTTTCATTTGCATACATGTACAACATAGAGAACCGCATCAGTTTTTTCTCGCTGCACGTGCTGGTCAATGACGTCATGTCAATTGCTGGCACGTGCACGAGGCGATTACGTAACGCAAATATTATGTACTTCAAGAGATGAAACAAGCTTTTCAGGAATTTCTCACTGTAGAGCATACAGAGCATTATGAATGGTGTGCTTTGCACAGCAGACGCAAAATACAAAGATAAAACAATTCCAGAGAAAAATATTCCAAAATATTAAATATATTCCATGTTTTTATCAACTTTCTTGGCTGCAGAAAATTCAGATCACTTTTGTGCCCGGAAGTCAGTCTTCTCACGTGCATTCTAAATCTTGATTGGCCAGTTGAAAATATTTGAATGTTGTGGGTATTGTTTTGATTGACCTCACGTGAAAATGTATTGTGACGTTATATAACTCCCAGAGCAACCAATTACTTCCGGGCACCAAAGTGATCTGAATTTTTTTCATTGCACTTTTGTAGACTTTGAACTAGATTAAAGCAACTTTTGCAAAATCTTTTTGGGATACTGCAAACATGGAACCAAAGATAATTCATTTTAGAAGATGGCTAGATACACATTTGGAGGGAAAGCAATCGTTGCACAGTTTACAACATCACCTGCCTCGAAAGGTCAGGAAATGCATAGATTTTTGTTTCCTCTCTTGATATCTATCATATTTGCGTACGCATCGGTAACCCTGCACGTGCAGTGGTCCACGTGCTGTGAGAGCTGGCTGGAAGCTAATGCAGTTCTCTATGATGTACAAGCTGTTGTAATAAGTAAATATAGCAACAATAGAGACTACAAAGCGCTGTACATGTAATAAGATTGGGATCTGATCACTGCCTTACTTAGCAACTTAAACTTCAAAGGATCATTCCCACTTATGATGTTACATAATCTTATGTAATCAGCAACCAAGGATCAAAGGATCCCCTGCAATATCTCTGATAGCATATAATTTTACATAACTTGCAAACAATAGTTCAAAGGATCTTTCAATGGCTGAATGAAGCCGGAAACATTATTTATGGAACATTCCGAGACATGCAAGTGTAAAAAGATAGAATATATATGTCTGAGACTGCAAATACAAAATCAGCTTGGTTCCTGAGACCCACCAGGGACTGCCTGACAAATTATTTACACACGGCACTAATGGAACTTTGGTAGAAATCTAGGACTAGGGTTGGTATTTTAATTGTGGTGGTTTGACAGATAGCACCTGAGATGTGGGGACCAGCCAATAGGAATATAACTTTTTAAACTTTGTTTCAGTGTTCAAGTCAGCTGGTATGTATTTTATTTTCTTTTAATTATAGGAAATAAACTTGCACTAAAAGCAAATAATCATGATTCATGACAACCAACTGTAGAAATGGCTACAAGATGTATTCAATTAAAACATACAAAAACAAGTTTTTGGTAACCATCAGGGACTGCCTGATAAATTGTTTACCCATGACTACTGAAACCATGGCAATTTTAGGAGTGGTATTGTCAGAACGTGAATACGGAGTGTCAATTGCTGGTCTGTTATACCACAACTGGCACAAGTCAGCTGGCATGTATTTCACTTCACATTTGTGCTATTTTGGGCCTTTGGTGGGTGCCTTGCTTTTGAAATGATCACCAAAAACAAATTAATTAAATGACTGGTTAAGTTAAATGGCTTACATCATGGTAGTTATTTCCAGTAATGCAACCTGACTCCTGAGTGAGGAAGGCGGACACAAAAAATGTTGTCAAATCATATCGAGGATGAATTGAGCCTATTTGGTTTGCAGTAAATTCTCACAGTTCGTGCTAATCTGGTTCAATTTCCAATGTATGTTATAATCATAAATGCTACCTTTTGTGTAACCTTGTAAATGGTGTGTCCCTTGGGGTGAAGAGTGGGGTGTGTGACTTCAAAACAGCGAACAAATGGGTCTGATTTCTTCTTGCCAGCCATTTCTGGCCAAGAATTGTGTGGATCAATCAGCGTCTGCTTTGTACTGCAATTTTGATTGAGCCTTTTCCAGTTACTTGGTGTTGGTAGCAGAGCCTATTTTGGCCTTGACCTTTTTAGCCAGAAATTGGTTCACTTTTTACGACTTGAACAAAGTCCTTAAATTAATTTAAATTGTCCTAGTTATTAATTATGTCACAGATTTTATATTTTATGGATATAATGAACTTTCTGTGTCTCTAAGATTGGAAACAACATAATTGTTTCTCAATATTGTCGCGATAATGTGACCAGTTTTCGACAATGTTGAATTTTGGTATTTTGAAATGGATGAGGATGAGACAAGGTCAAGGAGACAAAAATGCGGGAAATAGCAGACGACATTGGACACCATGGTTTGACTGATATTTGGATATATCATGAATAGAAATAAGGTAGTACTGTATTGTTCTTATGATTTTGGCATAAAGAAGAAAATTAAGGTAAGTGGAGTGTTAAAATTTTTATTTTTTCAGGAGATGAAGATAGTTATATTTTGTTCCAGTTATTAGCAGGCACTAATTGTTATTGTGATTTGTAGGGTTTGCAGGTCTGGAACAGGGTGATGAGAAAAATGTTAGTCATAGTTAGTGGGGGATGTTGGTTATCTAGGATGTAGTCTCGGTGGGATTATGGTACTAATGATTTTATTTCTTGTAGGTCCTTTTCAGGCGGAGAAAGA
Organism: Amphiduros pacificus; assembly: GCA_949316495.1. NCBI lineage: Eukaryota > Metazoa > Annelida > Polychaeta > Phyllodocida > Hesionidae > Amphiduros > Amphiduros pacificus. The sequence continues at coordinate 21,919,554 of OX439005.1, forward strand.
AAAGGAGTGGTAGTCATAGTTTAGTGGGGGATGTCGGTTACTCAGGATGTAGTCTCTGTGGGATTAGAAAAGTTGGTAAGGAGGCAGCTGGTAGATATGAAGGTGCTGAAGATCACTAGGTACTCACGTGGAGGACATTTTTAGCCTCTAGTTGTGATTGGTAGGGCTTACGAGGATATTGGACGCCTCAGGCTGTATAGGGATATTGGACGCCCTTTAGCGCGCTGGGGATTGTAGGCCCCAAGGGAAGGAGTGAGTGTTGAGGTGAAAGTTGTCAGTGCAGAAGGTGATAATTAGATAGGGTAGCTTTTCATCAGTGTAGGGGCCTGCACCGGGCGGTCAGCACGAGTGCTACTCACAGATTGGAGATAGTGCGTATTGGATCTCCCCTCTAGCTGGGTAGCCAAGCTGCGTAGGCTCTGAGTGCCCACGAGACAAAAGTGGCGCGGCCAACATATCAAATCAAATCAAAAATCAAATTTGACATATTTTGATACATGTGAGTCATCCTGTTATTTTAAGACACCGTGTCACTAAACCTGCCATCTTTACCAGACACAGGAATCAAGAGACAAGATGGGACTGCTTACAATACTGAAGAAAATGAAACAAAAAGAAAAGGAAGTTCGTCTGCTCATGTTGTATCCTTAAATTTTATTTGTTATGTGCATGTGACGTGTACAGAAGTCAGAACCATACAACTTACAAGACACTTGTGACTTGATATGGTTCAATCATGTCTGGACAAAGTGTATGTTTATACAATTATAATAATTATTAAGTTGTACATGTCAACATTCTGTATGATATTGACTCTGTTCATTAGTATACAAAGCCAAGAAGTAGAAAAGGAAAAAAGGAATGATTTATGGAAAATCGCTTCCCCCAGATCATCGTAACATATTCTGTCACTACCAACATGGATGTATTTATAACTGTATCAGCATTTGTAAAGCTGACAAGTGTTGATTTTAAAAAATCAAGCTCGCGTAAGTTTGCAAAATCCCAAAATCCTTGAGGCAAAATTCAAGGAAATCTTCTTACTCTACTACGCACTCACAAATCACTTCTCAAACAAAAGCGACATCTGACGGTGTAAGCAGAATTATTGAGCCAAAACATGGCCGCCATGGACCGATAATCGGGGTAAGCTCCATAGACTTACGGCTTAATCATCTTGAAACCTCGAACATCTAGCCCCTAAGGCAAAACAAACGCGAGCGAAAAACAACAGAGCTGTGGACGACAACAGAGCTGTGGTTTAGTTTATCAATTGATTACCAAAGTTTATCACACCATTCAACTTTGTTTGCACAAGCAAGTGTCAGAAAACAACTTGGTGTGAATATTTTCGAGACTGCAGACGCACTTGAAAGGCTTTGAAAATGAAACCGCAGCTCTGTTATCATCCGCAGCTCTGTGTGTTGTCGTCTGCTGTACAAGGTCTTTCTCCCCAGCCTTGTGGTAAATAGTGCTGCTACTCTTAAATATACAATTAAAAGATATGGTTAAAGTATGAAAATGTGTACCTGATTTTTTATTATGTTATTTAGGTATTGCTAAAAAGAGGTAGTAGACTCTCAACCTACCTCTGCCCCCAAAGCCCTATCACTGTTTTCTCAAGGAATGTTAAAAAAACCCAGGTTTTAAATAAATACCCAGATAGGCTTGTTCCTTAATCATGTTAATGCACATCATCAGATAAAGAGGTTCCATTTTGTGCATATATAGTTTACTAATAACATGACAATTGTGTGATTAGACAAAGCAATTTAGGAAAGTGAGAAAAACATTCCTCACTCAGTTTTGATAGTGTAATAAGTTAATTCTGGCCTGCTCAAAAGCAAAAAAAAAATAAGTGCAATTAATGGACAACATTTAGTTTGATGTGTCTGATGATGCACCTCAGAAATACATGTTTTCATAATATGATCTGCGGTCATCTGTGGTGGCTACGAATTTAAGCTTTGGAGGCAGATTGAGGTTGAGGATCGACTTCCTCTGTTTAGCAGAGAAGGGTATTAAATGCACAACTCCAAAAACAGGATATCATTTACTTATTGTATCACCTCCAAAGTCAGGGTATCATTTTAACTCTTCATTATCCCTAAATGAGGGTATCAAAATATAAGCTAGTCCTAAATCAGGGTACCAATGAAGATAGAATATTTCCAAATTGTGACCACCAAATTGTGACCACCACATGCAGCCCAGTGCTGATGATCAAATGTTTTTCTTATGACATATTTTTAGAACAAAAATGTGTGCTGTATTTGTTAAGAGGGCTTATATAAATTACATAAAGGTGTAAGTTTTGTTTTACTTGATTTTGTAACATGTAAATATGTTAAGTTTGTAACACAAGACAGTGAACCCATTGTGACCTTCCAGTGGCATACCTTGTAATAAGTGGCATACGTTGTAATAGTATATAGGACACGAGACAGAGAGGGGCTGGGGATACTCTCTAGCCTGTGTCAATACCTTGATGTCATGACACTGGGAATTTGGGCATCAAAACCTTGCACTGTTATGATCATTGTTTGATTATTATTTGACCCAGTAATATATAACCCACTTTTTATGTGATTTAGATGAACATGGAAAAGCACAAACAAATATATATATCCACCAATTGGAAAGGTGAACCTATTTAATCAGCATATGTGTAAACATATATGCAATTCTGGCTATCTGCTCTCCCGGAATTTTAGCTGGTCCGTGAAAAAATGACGAAATTGGCACGAGAGAGCAGTGCATTACGGGAAAGATGTTGCGTTGTAAACTTCCGCCTGCCTTGCTTCAAGATGGGAGGGAAATTTCAGACTGACATCGTACATTGACACACCGATGTCAGCGCTTAAGAGTGTTTGTTGTGTAATCTTTATATAAGTATATTGCAATTTACGTAAGTTATGTCAAAATTATGAATGCAAAACTGAGAAAAACAACGATGGAAAGATGAAAGGCAGAGGCGACAATGCCCCAAACAGGCTGTCGCCGTTGTTCCCGGATGTGCCGTGTGCAAAGAATTGGGTCAAATACGATCGCAGCGCTCAAAAAATGAAGCGTATATGGGAGAGCAGATAGGGAGAATTAATAAATTCTAAGGATCATAATGATCCCCAAATGACCATGAGAAATATACATTATTTGAAAGAATTAAATTTCTTTTTTATGAAGCCTTAACAAGAAATTACAGAGGTTTAGACAATGCTGGAAAGACGACAATTCTCAAGAAATTCAATGGAGAAGATATCAACACAATTTCCCCAACACTTGGCTTCAACATCAAGACATTAGAACACAGGGGGTAAGTTTAAAATTTGAAATAATATATTAAACAAATGTTGTCATAATTAATGCCTTAACAGTATTCATCTTGATCTTGAAGAAAACATTTTGTCTTGTTTGTTGCTTCTTTGGGGACATATATTTTTCCTCTCTGAAAATAATATTTACATTCTTTGAATTTCAGGTTCAAACTAAACATGTGGGATGTTGGTGGGCAGAAATCTTTGAGGTCTTATTGGAGGAACTACTTTGAGAAAACCGATGGTCTGATCTGGGTGGTGGACAGTGCAGACCGCAGACGCCTCCAGGACTGCAAGGAAGAACTAGAAGCCTTGTTGCTTGAAGAGGTCAGCATTTACTTCTTATACAAGTTTCATGAAGGACATTAGTGGTTTATCACATGCCTTTTGTAGTTCTAAATTGTCAGTAATGTTATAAATGGTTATATACATAAAAACCCATAATGACCTCAAAATATAGCTCCGTGAAATGCCAAGATATGTCACACAGTATCAAAATCATGGCACAAACCTGGGCAATAACAAGATGTGTTATTACTCTGGTTCTAAAATGAGGCTCCTATGCTTTTTTAATACAAAGATTTCGAGGCAACAACAGAGGCATATGAGAAATACTATTATCTCCAAGTCAAAAACCTTATAATTTTTTCCTTTTCAATCGTGTTCAAAATTCCAGAACAACTGTGTACTGTTAAAGACTATGAAATGATTGATAGAATTCACCTCACAGGAAATAATAAATGCTGCAATAGACAACCACAAATACAATAAAATTGCTATCAATGAATATATATATATATATTATGCCATTTTTGGTTCTTTGGAATTTGTGATTAATGTGATGCATTTGTTTTATTTCCAGAGATTATCAGGAGCAACATTATTAGTATTTGCCAATAAACAGGATCTACCAGGTGCCTTATCTGCTGATGAAATCAAAGAGGTAAGATATGAATTTAAAATAAAAACGCAAATCAAGTTTTGACATTTTCAGTAAATAATTTTTCTGAGGCTTGAGGAGGATATCTAAGCCTTCAGACATACATTGTCAGCTCATTTCTATAATTATCATAATTTATAGAGTTCCAAAAATGAGTACCTTTTGGACAGCTGATTTTTTTTTATACAAAATAAATATGAAAACTCTAAAAAACAACCCCCAAAAATGTGTAATTGAAGTTCTGTAATCTTGTGTCATTTTACATAATTTGCATTTTCCAGGCCTTGGAATTAGACAACATAAAAACCCATCATTGGTTAATCCAGGACTGCAGTGCAGTGACAGGGGAAAATTTGCTGACAGGGATAGACTGGATCATCAGTGATATCGCATCTAGGATATTCACACTGGATTAACAAATTCACTCCTTGAGCAATATTGCCATTTTGGTTTCACTGTGGACCTTTACAAGGAAGAGATCATTACACCTCTAGTCCTTGAAAGAGGAATGATTATTGTACATGGATGTCAATTATGTGTGTCGTTTAAGACAAATTTAAATGATTTATAATCTGAATCTTATACCAAATAATAGTCAAGATCAGGTTTTTGTAACTCACACTCTCAGCCTGGTAACGCCAGTCTCTGTATTGTTAGTTTTATTTTTATTAGTAAATATAGATATTCACAGAAAATGTTTATCTATGTCCAAAATCTGAAAAAGGCAACTTCTGAAAATTAGAAATAAATTAATAAACTATCAAATTGTAAGATTCTTATGATCAAAAGGATTTTTTTATTCACCAAGGTGCTAATTATATTTACCCTTATAAAGCATATGAGATAGACCATATTATAGGAAAAGTTTAACTTGAACACCTTTTGAATTGTTAACCTTTTTTTGTGAATGTGATAATATCTAATAAATAAAATAATTGATCAAGAATATCATTTGTTGGTTGACTGACACATTTTCCCACTTATCCAGATATGTAGTCAGACATTCCTATCATTATTGCAATGAATACTTATTAAAAAGATAACTTTTCAAATATTTATTGTTGATCGCATAATAAGTCTTTGACACATGAATATATTTAGTAAACAATATATTATGATACAGTAACATTTGAACTGTGATGATATGTTTACTATGCAAATGTTCAGATATATTGAAATCCAAATGAACAGTCTTGTGAATGCTGTGTTTTGTAGCAGAAATACCACCAATACTTCAAGTTTAATAAAATCTGTCCAGTAATTTGATTAAAATTGTTTTTAACTTTTATCAACCAAACTTCTGGCATTAGCACTGGCAGTTGCCCAGATCAGTGGTCGCTTTGGCAACTTCTGTTATTATATATTTGCCCTCCAATATCCAGACTGACATAGGCAAATCCTTTTTTTGTGCTGTGAGCACGACAAAGAAGCAATAATCTTGCACTGTCCTCATCCTACAGATGTGTTGAGGTATACATGTGCCGCTACGAGTTGCTGATTTTGAGAGCATGTACACTACTGTCCAGACATCCAGCTATTACTTCTAACTGTCCATCACCATCCAGATCTGTGGTCTCCATAGAACTTATCCAGGCTGGTGTCTTGTATCGAGCCACCTCCTTTAAAGAATACAAATCTAATTAGAAAATCGCAATATTGACACAAGGTGAAAGGACAACACAATTGCTTTCACTTTCAATTATATAACATGAAGAAAATAGGTTTAAATATGTCCATATATCTGTGGTTAAACTATATACTTAAAAAAATCTTGAACGTAAGTTCCAAATTAAAAAGATATTGGAAAAGCATGTCAGACTTGTGCAATTTGCCTGACTGATCTGAAATAATTTTTTTACAGATTTTGACATGTTTGCAGGGGAATCTTTAAATCATCCATCTCCATTTAATCATTTGTATCAAGTGTGGCACAAAACCAAACTGTTGAAGTGAGTCCGAAGTAAAATTTTAATGCTCCAAATATAATATTCTTTCATACTGCATTTCTAACCTTAGCATCTCTGAGCACAATGAGGGAGTTGAAGTTTCCTGCACACAGCAGACTGTCCTGTTGACTATCAGCTGCTGGGAGGGTACAGAGCTGTGTCAGTGGCAGCTGGATGTTAGCAAACTCATCTGTATACAGCTGAAAATTAATTCAAAATCTTAATCTTCTCATTTGGTGTATTTTGACAGAAAGTGGAATAGAAATTTTAATCAAAGTAAAAATGAAAAAAAAAAAAATCATCTATACGAAAGTTACTACTTCATTTTGCAATTGAAAAAGATTTTGTTTGTATTTATAGTATTTATTTAAATTTAGGTAAAAATACAAATTAACATAATCAATATTAAATTGTGGACAAATTTCATCTGTGTGATGAATATCAACAAAACACTCAAACTTTCAATTCAAAATAATAATATAATTTTTAAAATTTCCATAATTGATAATTTTAGAGTTAGCCTGAAAAATGCTCTATTTCTTGATATTGCCAAATGTAAACTTCAATCAGCAGGAAGATATGAGGCAAATATAACCAATTTTGTGGCAAAGACACACCAACCATGGCTCTGCATGCTATCTTGTGACTTGGCCATCTACTAAAAAATATGTCATTGTTCAGGAGCAAAACAGTAAATCTACAGCCTGTGATTATATTTAACAATGAAATATATAGTATTTATATACTATAAAATATAGTGTATGTATATACTTACTTCAAAATTATTCATAATATATATTGCACCATTTTCACTTCCTAGCGCCACCTGGCAGATGTTGGAGGCATCACTAGCATCTGCCCCTTCAATATCGTCTAGACTCACAAACTTTCCTGAGCACATCTAAATTAAGCAAAAACATTTCTTTTTTTATCCAGTATTATTCTTTCTTAATTGATATTTATTGTTCCTAAAATTGGAACAGGAACCTTGTTTTAGATATTTATCCACTTTCATTTAAAGTGAGGAAAATATTTAGGATTTCAAAATATGGAGACTTACAGCACTGATAGGGGCAGGTGTTGTCAGGAATTTGACAATGGCCCCCTGGTGGAGGAAGTAGAGATGCCGGCAGTTATCAGCTGCTATGATGTAGTTGGTTTTGTGTCCCTGTGCATTCACCATGTCTATTGTGATGAGACTGCTCACATAGGGTGTCGAGCCAAGTCCTCTGAGCTGCCTGATGTCCGTCAGTCGGACTCGCCACAGGTCTCGGTATGGGTTGAATGCTGAGATATGACCCTCCCCATCACTTGTCACTATGGCTATGTTTCCTACTGTAAATATGGTTGTTCCCTTTTTCAATTAATGTTGCTTTTCAATAGCAGGAAATATGTTAAAAATATACACATACAAATTTAAAAATTGGAGTATATGCATGGCCAAGAATTAGAACTTGAGAAATTTATTTGAGAAATGTTGAAATTTAAGATCAATAATGAAAGAATGCCAGCTTTCACAAAAGAGAAAGAAAAAAATGCATTTCAGGAACTAATCTGTCATCTGAAATTGTTAAAGATGTTCCCTAAATGTTAATTTATATAAATAAAAACAAATATAAATATCATATAAATTTAAATAAATGCAAACTGAATAGTATTAATCTGAAGAATATTACTGTAAGGTATTATTTATTGTGATTTAACCTGCAATGATAGAGCTTGTCAATTTTGCACATTTTGGTCTTTGTCAATCATTTTGTCACCCATCAGTACTTACATGCATCCTGTTCTACTTTCATGCAGTGTATGCAATGCTCAGATACCACTTTTCTGCTGAGGATTTGTTCATTGCAGAAAACTGTTACTGTACCCCTAGAATCAGCCACAGTGACATCATTGGAATAGAATCTAGTCACGTCATGAATACACAAGGTCTGGATTGGTCCCCCCTTGGTTTCCAAGGAAGAAATACACTGAAAATATTCAAATGACAGGTGACCATGTGAGCTTAAATTTATTTATTTTTTTATGATTTTGGAGCAGATCTATGTAAAAGCTTATCATTTTCTAGATTTAAGTACATGTATATATACCACTTAATCAAACAGAAACAAATTAAACAGAAAAAGAAAAGCTTTCACTTTCTGCATTTTCTCTGTACCTTAAGTTTTGTGTTCGCTGAGGTATTGTGGGTTGGTATTTGGTATATTCTGACGACTCCATCCTCACATCCGATGATGAGAGACAAACCTGGATATCTGCTCAATCACATGTTAAGACCAAATATAACTCATAAATAATGTCCCACATAAATTGTACATGTGACATTTACTACATGGTATCAATGTGTAATGACAGTATATCAATGGGTGACGACAAGGTATCAATGTGCACAATGTACATTTGTACACAATGTACAATTTTTTTTAAAACTGAAAAAAAGAAGAGATAAATGTACATTAGCCAATTGCCAATCTCCATGTTGGTTTTTTATCCCATTGAAAAGTACATCCCGGAATTGTACATCTTTACTAGAACCAAAACTATACATCTGCTCTATTTTTAACCATTGATACTTGAGATTGACATTGACAAGGGGGGCCTATATAGTTTTTTGAAACAATGGAAATCATGATTTTTGATGACTGATGAATGTCTAAAAAATTCAAAAAATTATATACAGGTCAATTTAGACAAATCTTCATGTCCAGATCTACATGCTATGATGTTTTTTGGTTTTGCCAGATATATTTCAACATAAATGTTTAAATGTCTCTGGTTTTGATTTTGGTTTAGCTCTTGTTTATAAATTATATCAATGTTGACATGGATGGCTGAATTGGCTCATTATCGCCCTTCAATAACTCAACACCAAATTAACGAGAAGTATTGGGATAAATTCGATTTTAAGAACTCTGTGGCGTACCTAAATACTTTACCAACCGATAAAGAATTAAACCTCTCTGGTACATCAGCTGTCCAAACAGATTTAATGACACATTTCTCTCCCGGCATTTTAAGTCTTCTGACTCTCCACCTCCAACTTTTAAATTTCCATACCACCAGATGGCACTGAACTTGAACAATTCCCACCAGAGGACACCAAATATAGTTGTAAAGTCAGACATCCATGTATTAGAATTTCTGGTTCAGTTTATGATGTGGTACTCTCCTTTGCATCGGGTTCAGTATATAACACCTATATTGAAGAGGCCTAGTAAAGCTGGGTAAGTGGTAGAATATTTAAACCAAATTGACGTGATTTATTCACATGGTAAAGACTGAAATCATTGTATCTTCAATCTTAGCTAATTAACCTAACAGTGCCAAGGAGAATTCCTTTCATGATAAGGAAATAACCCAATATCCATAGTTATTTGGGGTAAGGGGCGATCCATTTGATTTTTGTGGGGTGGGGTGGGACAGCAGTACTGGATGAATAATTTTTTTTCTTTGGTAGGGTGGATGAATAAATTTTTTTTCTGGTGTGGGGTGGGTGAATAAATTTTTTTTCTGGTGTGGGGTGGGTGAATAAATTTTTTTTCTTGTTAACAATCCGTCATTAATTACTGGGCGGGGCAGGACAAAACTACAAAATATAAACCATCTAAGGGGCGATCCATTTGATTTTTGTGGGGTGGCCATGGGGTGGGACAGCAGTACTGGATGAATAAATTTTTTTTCTTTGGTAGGGTGGATGAATAATTTTTTTTCTTTGGTAGGGTGAATGAATAAATTTTTTTTCTGGGATGGGGTGGGTGAATAATTTTTTTTTCCAAAATCTCCCACCCCACCCCACAAAAATCAAATGGATCGCCCCTAATGATTGCCTACGGTGCATTATCCGTGTGAATAATTCATGTCTTATCCATGAAAAATTCACGTTTTATCCACAACTTACACTGTGCCAAGATCCATATAATCAAAGATATCCTCTATATGTTTAAGCCCTCTTATACTTCAAGTTTCAGATATACATATGTAAACTACATATCAGTAACCACAAGACTAAACTGGCAGCGTAAAGCATCCTAAACTTTATCATCATATTTAGCTTTGCTAGAATTCAACAGTTTACTCCTGATTAAGTATGCTATGAGTAAACTGTCATATACATCTTTAGTTTACTTCTGGTTATATATGATAAAAATAAACTTTTGTGTAATGTGTAAGTATACTCCTGTTTATCAACTTTGTGTGTAAACATGTCTATACTTTTTAAGTTTACTTGTGGTTGTGATTGACATAAGCTAACATTCATATACAGCATATGTTTAACACTGTTTATGCATTGTCTACATATACATCTCTAAACTTAATATGTTTACCTCTGATAAGGTACAATATTGGAAACCTTTGTATACTGCATACGTTTAGTCTTGTTTATGAACTGTGAATGTAAACATTTTTATACTTTCTAAGTTTACTTATGGATATATATGATGTAAGTAAACCTACATATACTGTATGTTTACTTGCACTGTAGATAATTGAAGCATGATATGCACGTTGCCACTCCTTAAAATTTGAAATGGTGAACCAGTGGGGATTGTTATCTGGTAATAATTAAGCGTTTCCTGCCACAAACCCCTTGTGTAAACATGAAGTTTATAACATTCTTCATGCTGTGAATATATTTATCTGGCACTCTCAATTGTAGGGCAAACATGTGTAAGCAGGAGCTTTATTGTGTCATCTGAGCAAAACAAGGTTTCTGTTTAAATCTCTTAGATATCTCTTATTTCATGATTCTTATGATGTTTAGATACTGATAGGACTTTTCAGATTGAAAAAAATGTTCACTACAAGCCAAGATATTAGCAAATCTTGGATAGTAAGTGAAAAAAGAGTATAAAATGTATAAATCGCGCCTGACGTTTTTTACACTTTTATGGTACTATATATCATTCAGATCTCTTATATATCTCTTTATTCATAATTGTTATGATGTTAAGATACTGATAGGACTTTTCAGATTGAAAAAATGTTCACTACAAGCCAAGATATAAGCAAATCTTGGATAGTAAGTCACAAAAAGAGTATAAAAGGTCTAAATCGCGCCTGACTTTTTTTACACTTTTATGGTACTATATAACACTCAGATCTCTTATATATCTCTTATTTCATGATTCTTATGATGTTTAGATACTGATAGGACTTTTCAGATTGAAAAAATGTTCACTACAAGCCAAGATATTAGTAAATCTTGGATAGTAAGTGACAAAAAGAGTATAAAATGTCTAAATCGCGCCTGACGTTTTTTACACTTTTATGGTACTATGTAACATTCAGATCTCTTAGATATCTCTTATTTCATGATTCTCATGATGTTTAGATACTGATAGGACTTTTCAGATTGAAAAAATGTTCACTGCAAGCCAAGATATTAGTAAATCTTGGATAGTAAGTGACAAAAAGAGTATAAAATGTCTAAATCGCGCCTGGCGTTTTTTACACTTTTATGGTACTATATAACATTCAGATCTCTTAGATATCTCTTATTTCATGATTCTTATGATGTTTAGATACTGATAGGACTTTTCAGATTGAAAAAATGTTCACTACAAGCCAAGATATTAGCAAATCTTGGATAGTAAGTCACAAAAAGAGTATAAAATGTCTAAATCGCGCCTGACGTTTTTTACACTTTTATGGTACTATGTAACATTCAGATCTCTTAGATATCTCTTATTTCATGATTCTTATGATGTTTAGATACTGATAGGACTTTTCAGATTGAAAAAATGTTCACTACAAGCCAAGATATTAGCAAATCTTGGATAGTAAGTGACAAAAAGAGCTGTATAAAATGTCTAAATCGCGCCTGACGTTTTTTACACTTTTATGGTACTATGTAACATTCAGATCTCTTAGATATCTCTTATTTCATGATTCTTATGATGTTTAGATACTGATAGGACTTTTCAGATTGAAAAAATGTTCACTACAAGCCAAGATATTAGCAAATCTTGGATAGTAAGTGACAAAAAGAGTATAAAATGTCTAAATCGCGCCTGACGTTTTTTACACTTTTATGGTACTATGGAACATTCAGATCTCTTAGATATCTCTTATTTTATGATTCTCATGATGTTAAGATACTGATAGGACTTTTCAGATTGAAAAAATGTTCACTACAAGCCAAGATACTAGCAAATCTTGGATAGTAAGTGACAAAAAGAATATAAAATGTCTAAATCGCGCCTGACGTTTTTTACACTTTTATGGTACTATATAACATTCAGATCTCTTAGATATCTCTTATTTCATGATTCTTATGATGTTTAGATACTGATAGGACTTTTCAGATTGAAAAAATGTTCACTACAAGCCAAGATACTAGCAAATCTTGGATAGTAAGTGACAAAAAGAATATAAAATGTCTAAATCGCGCCTGACGTTTTTTACACTTTTATGGTATTATATAACATTCAGATCTCTTAGATATCTCTTATTTCATGATTGTTATGTTGTTTAGATCCTGATAGGACTTTTTAGAGTGGAGATATATATGCACTAGAAACAAAAATATTGACAAATCTTGGATTGTATGTCAGGGAAAATATCAAAATAAAAAGAGTGCCGTCTTTTAGCCTTGCACCACAAGTTTTAATCACCAGACCCTCTGGCCTTTAGGTCCTGATATAGGTTTCTCATCTATGGGCCCTCGTCCCTGTTTTGAAATCTTCATATGTGAATTAGTAGCTGGCCTTTTGAACCAACAATTTGCCCTGACCCCACTTGATACCCCATGGAGACTGTCGCCATGACAACCAAGGTTAATCAAGTGCTCATCCAATCCACATCCAGCAGCTATTTATATTTTGTGATGCAAGTGAGACAGCACAGGGATGCAGTGAAATGAATTGAACTTAAATCTGATGAGATTCAAGATCATTCTTGATCATCACTATACTTGGCAAATCTGTAGTGATGATTTGAAGAAGGTTAAAGTGAGAATCCTGGACCAATTATAAAATCTTTATGATAGTGTGCTGGCTTGCTCAACAGGAGTTAATTAATTCTTAGAGTAATATAGCTTGAGGTGACAAGTTGGAGAGGTTGGAAAAATACCCCACAGAGAACAGAGAGAGCCGCTAACCACAACACAAGGATAACATCTGATCAGAGATAACTTTGTGTCCAAGCTTGGTTGCCGCCTGAGATTATCCCTGCTTCCCAAACTTTTGACTATTACTCTAAGATTAATTACCCCTTAGTGCAGTGACCTAGAAGAACTAATGAGGGGTGACAGGCTTGGTGGCGGGAAAACAGCTATTCTTCCTTTGTGTCCCAAGCTGTTAGGACATGTTTACAAAATGCTTACACAGGATGCTAACCACCATCCAGCAAGAGGCTGACACGTGTAATACAAGCCTCACTCTGTTACAGGTTTTTGCAAAGGAAAGACATTTAAACTGTTATTTTGGATATATATTTTTCCAGACTTTATCCTAACCCAGATGCCATCTACATGGAATTTTCAGCATCATGATTTGGACAATGTTTGAACAAAGAGAAATCCACTGTAATCTACCAGTATTTTCTTTCATTTCAGGGCTGCTTGTTTCCAGGCAAGGTCAATGACCTTTTACCAAGCTACCAGGCTGGGCACCATTCATATCAGGATCCTGATAAAACACATCACATGCAAATGAAAGAAATGTCCCTTTCATTTTTTTCTTTCAGGACTAAACAAGGTCGATGACCTTTTACCAGTTATCAATGACCTTTTCACGTACCTTCCAAGGATAAATATGTACTAAAATCATTCCTGTTCTTTAAGATTTCAGGACTGTTTGTTTCCAGGAAAGGCCAATAATTGATAAAAAGGGAAGGTCAATGACCTTCCAGGTAAGGTCAATTATTAATAAAAAGGGAAGGTCAATGACCTTTTAACAGTTTTTGTACTGTTTTCAGAAGGGAGCAAGTGACTGTTTTCAGAAGGGAGCCAGTGACAAAGTAAAGACGCATATTAAGCAAGGACAAACTCACTATTATAATACTTCAAGTGACCCTTTCATTTTTTGTTTCTTTTCAGCACAAATTGATTACAAGCAAGGTCAATGACCTTTTACAAGTCTTTGCATGGTCTGTTCTTACAAGAGGTTTGATATGAAACGCCAGATAGTTCTGAAGTGTCAATTACTGTTTCTTTCAGAAGAGTTTGTTAATAAGTAAGGTCAATGACCTTTTCTTATAAGGGATGGGATTAGGATGATTGTATACCATTAGGAAATATAGAAAAGAATATTTTTATACTTTTTATACATTTTAGGCAAGGGCACTGACCGTTTGTCAAGCAAAATGCCAATAGCGTTTTGTCAGACAAGGTCAATGACCTTTCACCAGTCTGGAATATTCTAACAGAGCCTGATAGAAAATATTTTATGTGTACCAATTAGAGATAAAATAACTTAATATCCCATTCATTTTATTCACTTTCAGGAAAGCTTCTTTTCAGACAGGAACCAGTTTGTCTTAAAATCTGAAAAAGGGCCTAATATAAAAGGTCAACAAATATAACCTTCGATATGCATATTTTCAGGATAGCTGGCTTGTTTATCAGTTTTTGCTATGTTGTTTGTCAATAATAAATTTAAAATGTTATATTTGTGGTACATTTTGGGGGTAATTACATATTGTGCTGGTAAATAAACTGACATTTATAATTCAGGAAAGGTCTTTTAAAGGTAGAATAAACTTACATATACAGTGGAAGATAGGTCCTGTGAACATCACATAAACTGGCATATTCTGTGGGGATAAGTCTTGTAAATGTCAAATAAACTGGCATAAACAGCGGGGGGAAAGATCCTGTAAATATCACATAAACTAGCATATACAGTGGGAGATAGGTCCTTTATATATCATATAAACTGACATATACAGTCGGAGATAGGTCCTGTATATATCATATAAACTGACATATACAGTGTGAGATAGGTCCTGTATATATCATATAAACTGACATATACAGTCGGAGAAAGGTCCTGTATATATCATATAAACTGGCATATACAACAGAGGATAGGTCCTGAAAATATCATATAAACTGGAATATACAATGGAGGATAGGGTCCTTAAATATCATATAAACAGTATAATTAAGCCCTGTATACATCACTTATACTGACATATCCAGTGGAGGATAACTCTTCTATATATCATGTAAACTGATATATACGTTGAAGGATAGGTCATATAACCTTACATAAACAGTGGCGTGTATGTTAGTTAGGCAATGTTCTCCATATATACTGTTCAAGTTTATGAGTGTTTATCTGTTTAAACATGTATATCAGTTGAATGTATAGCCATTAAATATCAGCTATCAGTAAAATGTTTATCGAAGTAAACGAGCTTATCCAAGCATAAACAGGAGAGGAAATTTTAAGTAAGTTGTATATATACTGCTGTCAGTTTTTTTAAGTGTGGCACTGTATTGGTGTATTTTCCTGGTGCTTTATATTTAATAAACAGTGTGCTGATATGAGGATATTCGCACAGTGTTAAGGTGTTAAACACGTGTAAGTGAAAAAAAAACATTTCTTACCCAAGTTAAAAAATCAAGTCAGTTTTGTTTGCTAGGTCCTATAATTATAGTTTCTTGCAAACGTGTCTGAGCTCCAAATTTCACCCAAATAAAATGTAAATATATGAATATTTCACATTTGTTTTCTGTTTTTTTCTAAGAACTGCAAATTTGTTCAATTTGGCTAGAAAATTACTTATGATTTTTATCAGTTTTATGTACTATTAGGATCAGAACAACTTATTATAGGTTATTCTCTGAAATCACACTTATATAATATTGCAGGGATTAATTAAAATGTAATCAACATGATCAAATTTAGCCTGCAATTAAATCTCGAAGTTGAAGGAGTATGTGTTCAGTGTTCTAGTTTCTGTGCTGTATAAAAAGTACTTTGTTTAATTAATTAGCCTACAAAGGTCCACATTTAGTAATGCATCATTTCTATACAATAAAACAGTTATATGCCTGTTATTTTTACGGATGATATATGAAGTAAACCTTTGCAACTACATTATACAAGTGTAGGTTGCCTATTTTATGCTGTAAGTTGGAACATAGGTGCACATTATATATAGCAGGATTTATATTTTGTAAAATCGTCACCATACTTCAGGTTCCCGGGGGTTGGGGGGTTGGGGGGTACTCTCATGATTTTAACCCACGGAGGCTGGGATGGAACTGAAAACCCCAGAGCCTGAATTAGGGAAATATTCCCTCATTATTGGTACCCTGAATTAGGACTAGCTGAAATTTGGTACCCTGATTTAGGACTAGCTGAATTTTTGATACCCTCATTTAGGGATGATGCAGAAGGAGGAGATTTGGAAAAGGGGATTGTGATCCCTGTTTTAGGGAGAAATTTGAAAAACAGTACCCTGTTTTAGGGAAAATGATAAAATATCTTAACCCGGATGGAACTGAAAACCCCAGAGCCTGATTTAGGGAAATATTCTATCATTATTGGTACCCTGATTTAGGACTAGCTGAATTTTTTATACCCTCATTTAGGGATGATGCAGAAGGGGGAGATTTGGAAAGGGGGATTGTGATCCATGTCTTAGGGAGAAATTTGAAAAATAGTACCCTGTTTTAGGGGAAATGATGAAATATCTTAACCTGTTTTAGGGAAAATATCAGCGAAAAGGACCCTATTTAGCCCAGCTTCCCCGGTAACGCTGACTATGAGAGTACCCCCCCCCCCCCCCCCGGGTTCAGGTTGTTCCCTTGAGATTTATTTCTCCTGGACATGTCCCTCAAGTCACATTTTGGTTGAAGGAAAAGGGTGCCGGTGAAGTATATGGTGAAGTGTATAAATTTGGAATGAAAGTGAAGTTCTGAATTGTTCAGGTGTCTAAGAATGTCATAAAAAAATCATAAAACAAACACCTAATCAATGAATAATTCATTCGGTAGTTAAGGGAACATTGAGTTTGACGTCTTACATGATGGACAGAAAATTCCCCCCTACACGCTACTGACAAAGTCAAATGAAGGTATTTATGCTCGTGTACCTATGGGTCTTTTTGCTGAGATCACCCTGGTGACCATGGTGACAGACGTTTAAAAGCCACAAAATACGGACCCGTGAAAATGTTTCGTTTTGATTCAATGGTATAAATCATTGTGTTAGTAAATTTAATAAATATATTTCAACATTTTAACACAACTAAATTCAACTTGATAGATCTGATGCCAAATATTGCAAAATATTATCATACCAGAATTTGTATACTATATCAAAAAGGAGAGAATATAAAGTAAAACGATCATTGTAGTTTTTCTTAACTTCAAAATTAGTATTACCATTTGCATTATTTACAGATAATCTGTATAGCATCTGAGTAGCAAGTCTAAATATTATAAAGATTATAATCCCTTTTTATTTATACCTCAGTGATGCGCGTATTGATGCGATTTCGAATGAATACGCGCATGCCGATTATTTGTAAAATATTGATTAGTTTGCGTCGGCCATCTTTAGACTGGTCCCCCATCGAGTGTCAAGAACATCGTGTTTATACACAGATGGCGGCAACCAGTCTATGGCTGTACGCGCCATTTTCGGGTCACGTGACGGGGTCAAATGAGGTGCGCTTTGTTTACAAATGTTTGTAACGATAAATATCTTGTTTCATGTTTCATTTTTTAAAAATACAGTAGTTGTCTGAGGTATAAAAACAAAACATACACTCGTCGGTCAGCTGTGACCGCGGATTCAGTTCGTTGGTGATGGCGGACGGATACCCTTCGCCTTCGGCTCAGGGTATCCGTCCGCAATCACCAACTCACTGAATCCGCTCACCCAGCTTCCCGACTCGGTATGTTTTGTTATAATATTTTGATATCAGTTGGCCATCCCCACGCTCAACAAACCATGACGAAGGTGGAGGAAACCGAAACCATTACGTTTTTGCCATGATTATCAATAAAATTACCTTATAGGAAAACCTTCATTTCACAAGTTATGTTCAATATTTGTATACTTTTAAAATCAAACAGAAGACTAAGAGACACAAAAAAAATAAAATCAATCATTTACATCAAAGATGAATGTGTACCTAAGAATACATTTCGCTAGATTCTGTTTTAGTTTGTTATTAAGATTCAGCTGTTCACTGTATGTTGTAGAGGCAATGCTTTTGTGGTGATGTCCAGGAGATGTTTCCCAGAAAGCAGCTGAGAAAGAAATACACCTCTCATCCCAACAGGCAGTACCATACACTATGTCGAAATAATTAACTCAGTGGTGATCCATGAAGGCAACAATTAACAAACACCGAAGCTCTATAGTCTCAACGTAACAAGAGGCAGAGCTCATCATGTCATTTGAATTGGATCGGAAGTTATATAAAGCCCTAGAGGACACCAGCTCCCTGGAAAATGTGAGAGAACTTCTAGATAATGGTGCAAACCCCAGGTCAGAAGATTACATGGAGATGACAGACTTCCCTCACATGTTGGAGAGGTCTTTACATACTCACCCTTGTGGCTTTGCCATTGATATTGTAATGAATGTAATGATGTGGAATATAATGAGGAACAAGTCAGCCATGTGCTCGGAACTCTCTAGTACTGGAGATTGTTTATTCTGATGGGGGAGCAGGCATTGTTTTACAATTGTCAAATATATGTTCTACATATTTACACAGTGTAGGCCTTTCCACTGTATGAACACATAAGACAGAATGAATGAAACAACACATCCCAGCTTCTCTCCAGTGTGAAGCATTGCTATTGAATGTTATTGAATGTTGCTATTGTGTCTATTTGGTTATGCATATATCCTGGGCACACAAATTATATGAAGTTCCATTAACAATAAACAATAATATTCACACATTCTCACATTGACACATCATATTTGTGTTTCTCCCATACTGTCTGATGATCATGAAAACACTTTCCGTATCCTTGTGATAACATGTAGTCACTGTCACATTACCATGATTACATTACATAGTCTTTCAGCTTTGCCGGCAACTTCACCTCTCTACCTGATGAAGTTCGTGTCGGCATCACTTGTGGAGGTGTGCTTCTCACCTGGGGAGTGCTTCTCTCCTGTGGCTCTGTTCTCACTACTTTGCTAGGACTTTTCTCCTGTGTGTTTCTCCTTGTCAATACTGGTGTTGGCTGTTCACCAGGTGGCACTACATGTACTGGTGGCTGAACACTAACAGGTGGCGGTGCTCTCACAGGCGGCTCCACTTCCGTCTCATCCTCGACCGGAGTACTATGAAACGGTTCCGTTGTTCTCAGCAGGTGGCGCCTGTTTCGCCTATACAGCTTCCCAGCTGCATTTTCCACAATGTACGAACGCTGATTTGGTGTGTGATCAACAATCCGTGCTGGCCTCCATGTGCGCTCAACACTGGATCTCATTCGTACAGTGTCTCCTGGTTGGAGGATGGGCAATGGTTTGGCGTTTCTGTCATAAAAGCTCTTCTGCTTCTGCCTATGCCATTCCAACCTATCCTTCACTTCCTGTGTATTGTCATTCTGAGGTTTCAGCAATGACTGAGCTGTTGGCAGACGGGTGTTTGTCCTGCGGCCCATCAGCCTCTGGGCCGGTGACCCGATCATGTGATCTCTAGGGGTGTTTCTCTGGTCTAGCAGGGCTAAACACAAGTCACTGTTGTCTGCTCTGGTTTTCTTCAACAGCCTTTTTGCCGTTTGGACAGCCTTCTCGGCCATACCATTTCCCTGGGCATAGGTAGGGCTTGATGTTTTATTCACAAATCCATACTCATCTGCGAATTGCTGAAACATCCGACTGGAAAATTGTCCCGCATTATCACTTACAAATTCATCCGGTATGCCATGTCTACTGAAAGACTGTTTCACACACTGTATCACTGTGTTTGTGTCCGTTTTGAACAGTTTGGCCAACTCGAAGAATTCACTGTAGTAGTCTACAATCACCATGAAATATTCACCATCTATCTCAAAGATATCTGAGGCGACCTTTGCCCATGGTCGGTCTGGAACCTCTGATGGCTGCAAAGGCTCTTTCTGTTGTTTGCTGCGATATTGCAGACAAATTGCACATTTATTTACAGTTTCTTCGATTTGTTTATTCATCCCAGGCCAAAATAACACGTCGTTGGCTCTCAGCTTGCTCTTGACTATACCAAGGTGAGGTTCATGAATTAACTTTAGCATCTCATCTTGCATACTTGCTGGTATCACCACACGCTGGCCTCTGAAAATAATGTCATCATACACAGAGAGCTCATCTCGGACATCCCAGAACTGCCTGACTGGGATTGGCACAGCTTTCTTGGTTTCAGGCCAACCATCAGCAATGATTTGTGTCAGCTGCTGCATCACTGGGTCTTTGGCTGTGGATTCATGGAGCACATCAAACTTCTTGGGACTGAATGACACAACCTGAGCAGCACAAACCATCATCTCATCATCCATGGTTGACTTTCCTGTGTATGGTAGGTATGCACGACTCAATGCATCTGCGACCGGTATGTCCTTTCCGGGTTTAAACTTGAGTTTGAATGGGTACGGTTGCACTTTCAGTAACATTTTCTGCAATCTCATTGGTGCTTTGTGCAATTCCTTCTCATAGATTGCTACCAAAGGCTTATGGTCAGTCTCTACTGTGATGTCTTCTTTTCCATAGATGTACTTGTGGTACTTTTGGCATGCAAATACTATGGCCAACATTTCCTTCTCTATCTGTGCATAGTTTTTCTCCGCTTCTGTGAGTGCTCTAGATGCATATGCTACAGGTTGATCTCCTTGAGATAACACTGCTCCGAGCCCCGCCTTGGAGGCATCACATGTGATCACTACTGGCTCATTCACATTGTAGTATCTCAGAACTGGCTTGGAAGCTAGTGTGGTTTTCAGCTTTGTCCAAGCTTCTTGCTGGGGTTCCTCCCAGTACCATTCCTCAGCTGCTAGAGACTCCCTCAGCGGCTTTGCCATTGACGACAGATTGGGAATGTACTTGGATAGATAGGTGGCGACACCGAGTGCTCGCTCCAGATCCTCACGATTTTCTGGTTCAGGCATATTCACAATTGCCTCTGTTTTGGATTTCTGTGGTTTCAGACCATCTTCTGTGACTGTGTTTCCTACATAGTCCACTTCAGGTAGAGCCAGTTTCAATTTTCTTCTTGTGAACCTGATATTGTTTTTATCCGCTCTTTTCAGCACATTTTCTAGGTCATGGAGGTGCTTTGGCCACCCATTCGCATGGAGTAGGAGGTCATCCATGACAATTTCCACGGCATCCAGGTCCCCAAATATGTCTTCCATGGAGCGCTGGTAGATCTCAGGACTGCAAACCAGGCCCATAGGGAGGGCCAAATACCGGAAACGCCCAAAAGGTGTGTTCATGACCAGCAGTTTGGATGATTTTTCAGTGAGCCGAAGCTGATAGAATCCTTGATTACAATCCATAACTGTGAACAGCTTCGACCCATGTAGCCTTGTTGACACATCTTCTAGTGTTCTCATGGGGTGGTGTTCTCTCTTGATATGCTGATTCAGCATTTTTGGGTTTATGCACAGTCTTATCTTATTTGGTTTTGTCACAATCACCATGTTTGATACCCATTCTGTAGGCTCACCAACTGGTACCTTTTCTATGATTCCTGCCTTTACCATGTTATCCAGCTCCTGTTTGACCTTGGCCCTCAGTGCTACTGGCACTGGACGAGCCGGCTGGACTACTGGCACTGCACCCTCTTTCAACTGTATCTCATACTTTTGTGGAACTGATCCTAGTCCTTCAAATACATGTTTGTATTTTTCAATCAACTCTTCTGCCTTTTTCTTGCCTTCTTCCTGTGTGTATTCTGTCTTACTTGTGCTCACAGCCTCTATTCTCTTCACTAGGCCCAAAGCCTCACTGTCTGTAGCACCAATCAGGTCTGGTACATTCTCCAGAATTTCAAATGTGACTGCCCTGGTCACATTCTTGTGATCTATTGGCAAAGTGATCTTTCCTAGTGTTTGGAGATCCGTACCTCCAAATGCCTTCAGTTGGGTTGTGCTTGGCCCAATCTTGGTGATTCCTAATCTTCTTACCGTATTTGCTGACATTATGTTGCACTGAGCACCTGTGTCAATCATCACTTGCACTGGAGTATCTAGAATGTTTATATTTACTGTCCAGTTTAGCATTCCAACATTCAATGAATTCACATGTAGGCTATCTTGGTCACACACATATAGACTGTCTGACAATTCATATGCTAACTCATCCTCATAGTTGCTTCCACTCGCACCATAATCTGTTTCAATATTGTGCACATTGGCGTGACGTCTGCCGCGCCCACGACTCCTGCCGCGATATCCACCGCCACGGTTCGGCTGGGCGAAGCCACGCCCACGTGGAGATCTGCCGACACCGTGTGTTTTGCGACACATTTTGGCAAAATGATGTTGGATCCCGCAGTTGTGACACGTTTTGCCATGAGCCGGGCAGCGACCTTGTTCGTGACGGGTTCCGCAATTGCTACACACAGATCCCTTGTCGCAGCTTGTGCGCCCTCCTTGGAATCTACCCCGTGAGTAACCTCGGTAACCACGCCCACGCTGTACATAATGGACACTGGCATTACTGGGAAATACTTCCTTTTGCTCTTTCCTGTGCTCATGTTTCATACAAATATCTGTTGCAATATCAAGGGTAAGTCTATCTTTGTTCAATAATTTCTCTTTCAGTTTCTCATCAATCACACCTGCACAGATTCTATCTGCTATCAGATCATTTGTCAGTTCATCAAATTCACACTGTTCTGCCAATGACTTCAAATCAGTAATAAACTCAACCAAAGTTTCTCCACTTTTCTGGACTCTTGTGTGAAATTTTCCTCTACAGGTAGTCAGGTGCTTTCTTGGTTCATAATAACTGTCAAATTTGGCCAGTACTGATGTGTATTTCTTTTTATCTGCATCATTGTCAAATGTAAAAGTATTGAATATTTTCTGACACTCTGGCCCCATGCAGTGGAGCAGAATTGCAATCTTCCTTTCATCAGCTGCCTTTGTCAGATCTGCTGCCACAAGGTATACTTCTACTTGCCCTTTGTATTGCCTCCAGGAAGAGGCAGCATTAGCCCCTTGCCTGAACTCTCCGGGGGGTTTGAACTCCATTCTGACACCATGTAATGAATGTAATGATGTGGAATATAATGAGGAACAAGTCAGCCATGTGCTCGGAACTCTCTAGTACTGGAGATTGTTTATTCTGATGGGGGAGCAGGCATTGTTTTACAATTGTCAAATATGGAGGGATCATTCATTAACATGTACATATATTACAGATATCACCAACAAGGCATTCCCGTCTGTACTATCGGCTCTGGTGGAGGCAGGATTTAATGTCAATGAAAGGTTTTTCTATCGCCAACGTGGAAAGGTGTCCTTTGTGGAGTTTGGTCTCAGTAAATGTGTTGAAAAGATGGTAAAATCAGCACCAGAGCAGCAAACATTTGATAAGATATATCTGCCAAACATTTCACATCTCTTAAAAACATCATGGCAGCAGAGAGGCGAGAATATGTTTAGACTCAAAGGAACATTATATAATGTGCTTTTGATCAGCACAAATGGGAGACACGTTCAGGAACTGGAAGAGAGGGGTTGGAAAATTGATCATTTTGTTGAGTTTTTGGAAATGTTAAGCCAAAACAAAGAATTTGCAGATTGGAATTTCAAGGGAGTAAGAGGGATGACACCGCTCCACCTATTAAGCTTCATACAAACAGAACATTACAGTGATGTAATCATTCAATGTGCTTTATCACATGGAGCAGACATAGAGTCAAAGGATGTATTTGGATTCACTCCTCTGCACATATGTTGTGTTTTGGGAAATGTAAACATGGCCAAGTCTCTGTTAGAGTTAGGGGCGAGCATGACAGCCACAACCAACTTTACATGGACACCCATTGATATCGCCAGAAGGGGCTCATACAACTTTGTCACCTATGATTCCGGACTTGTGAAGATTCAGACAAATTTATTGCAAATATTTGATGTTGATCCGAATATTCATGCCAATGCCACAGAGGGAAATGCAATACACCCATTTGAAAAGGAATTGGAAGCCATTGGTGCATTGCTTAAAAATGATGTGGAAGAGTTTAAGAGATTAAGAGGAAATTGCATAGACTTTATGAAATGTTTGCTCTCATCTGGGGAACTTGGGCCTTTATGCCCTCATACGCCAATCGCAGAGACTGTTTTTAGGCAAGTACAATGTTTGATGTCAAGGCTTGTGTCATATGCGGTTAAATTGGATCCTCAATTTGAGTGTGAACTCAACTTAACCGGGAGCAATGCTGAAGGTACTAAATTAAATAGACCAGATGAATTTGACTATAATGTGGTGCTGACAAAGTTATCAGAGTGTGACATCAGCAGGTACTGTCATCCAAGACATGGAGAAGTCTGCTATGTCTTAAATGATACAAACACACAATCATCCTACTGGAAAAAGTTTTGCTTTGAGGATAACGAGAAAATGATTATTAACACAGTACTTCTCCGAACTTATTTCATTGATTTGTTAAATCAAGGGCTATCTAAGTCTGAGACATGGGAAGGGCTTGATCTTTATTGGAGAACCAGTGGTGTGAGTGAGGGCCAAACACTGGAGCTCATGTGGACAGGACATGTATATCCCGATATGGATATATCCATAGATATAATGACATTTGTGAAGCTTTCCCAGTGGCCAAACAACTGCCTTGATCCTGCTTGTGGGCAGCTTGTACCAGAATATATGCTTTCACATAGCAGTTATCTTGTCCAGAAGAAATATTTCTTTGTTCTCACTGCTTCAAAATTAGAATTGCATGTTATCAAAAACCTACCACTGGTCCCCAAATACGCATATGTTTTATGCAAAGCAATAATGAAATTGTTGAAGATGAAGGTGAAACAACTCCCAATACCAAAACTGGGGCAAAACGATTTCAGTTTGAGTAAAATGATACCCAGCACTTATGCCATGAAAAATGCTACCTTTTATGTGTGGAGTGATATTCTATCTGGCAGAATATCCTTTTTTAAAGACAAGGATAAATCATTGATGGTAAGCTCAGGCTTCAAGGGAGTGCCCCTTTTGTGTTTAGCAGAACATTTACAAAAGTTAAGCACAGACGAATTGGAAGCCATACAAAAAGTTGCAATGTTAATATTGGACCACACTAGCTTCAAATACTACAAGGAAATGTCACTCCATGATTACTGTTTTAAGGGATGGGAAAGATATTTTTTCAACCCTGAACAGCCCCATCTTTGGCTGAGACCTTCTCTCATATTTAACATTCATAATATTAAGAAAAGGGAAATTCTTCAGAAGATACTAGAATAATACTGAACATTTTGGGCAGGGGTGTTTAAAAACAACGATTAAATCAATTCAAAATGATAAAAGGCTAAAGTGAGAATCATCAAGCATGGGCATTTATCCTCATTTGATTATTCTACACACGACTCTGGGGCCTAAATATGGTGAGCAGACATTTTACGATTTGCTGGGGAATAAAAAGGGAAATGTGAAGCATGATCAAACTGTTTTATTTAATTGTTTTTTGTGTGTGTGTGTGTCACAGTTTCATCACAATATCATTTAAACATACCCCACATTTCTGTAAGACTGCTTGTGACATCCATATTAAATACAACCAAGAAAATATTAGATCAATGTGTCCTCCACAAACATGGCGGGATGGACAAATACACTCACGTTTGGTTTGTAGATACTTTTGGCAATCCCAAATAAGTTCAGCTGGAAGTGAAATGAGCATGACTTATATGTGCTAGCTAGTGTTCAAGAGTTTCTATTGGCATGCCGTTTGAACTCCCAAGCCTGAGAGTCCATTAATATAGCCATGGCCGTGGTGGAGTTGGTAAGAGCACCAGCATATTAGCACCAGTTCCTCCAAAGGTCATGGGTTCGATCCCTGGCCATGCCGAGATTGAATTCATGATATAATTTCCCATATAAGCTGAGGCCCGTGCCAAAGGGTAAACCTGTTGTCCTTGTAAATCTGTGACTGGATGGGTTGTCATGTCAAGGACCTGCAACATGACAATTCAGTGAGGCAGCACTATGTCTGCTACAAGTAGGTCTAATCACGAAATGACCAAAATAATGTTGAAAGTGATGGAAACCCCCCCCCCCACCCAAAAAAAAAAGAAAGAAAAAACATTTAAAAAAACAACCATTAATATATCATTACACTGTCACACACTTTATCGAAAACATAGTCCAATGGTCTTATACCCAAAGACATCGTCAAAATAGACTTGAAATCCTCTGATTTTAGAAATACCACGCACTGCCCATCATATTGAAGTTTCCCTACTAAATGAACTCGAGCTCCGGCGATTGACTGTTGCCGTTCTGACCCATGCCACGATCATTCTCAGTCATAATGTCTAAAAATACAAATCCGTGTGAATTCTGTAGTGTTTTTTCTTCAGTTTTTTTACCCGACAAGTGCATTCGGCTGGGAAAGAATGCTGTCTCTCACTGTTGTAGCTATCTCTCACTTATGCAGCTGTTTCTCCCTTGTACAGCTATCTCTCACAGCTGTATCAAACTTGTGTAGCTATCTCTCATTGCTGTAACTATCTCTCACTTGTGCAGCTATCTCTCACTGATGCAACTGTCTATCTCATTGATGTAACTATCTATCACTTGTGCAGCTATCTCTCACTGATGCAGCTGTCTATCTCATTGTTGTAACTGTCTCTTTACTGTAACTATCTCTCAACTGTGCAGCTGTCTCACCTATGCAGCTGTCTCTCACTTGTGCAGCTATCTCTCACATATGCAGCTATCTCTCATTGCCATAACTATCTCTCACTTGTGCAGCTATCTCTCACTGATGCAGCTGTATATCTCTCATTGTTGTAACTGTAACTATCTATCACATATGCAGCTGTTGCTCACCTGTGCAGCTATCTCTCACATGTGCAGCTGTCTCTCACTTATGCGGCTGTCTCTCACTGTTGTAATTATCTCTCACTTGTGCAACTATTTCTCACTGATGCAACTATTTATATCTCACTGTTGTAACTGTCACCTACTGTTTGTAACTATCTCTCACCTATGCAGCTGTCTCACTCGTGAAGCTATCTCCCACTTATGCAGCTGTCTGTAACTATCTCTCACTTGTGCGGCTGTCTCACATTCATGTAACTGTCTGAGTAAAGTTTTGAATTTTATCTGTGAAGGACCCTTTGTGAGGCCACGGGCCGTGGCGCAGTTGGTTAGAGCGCCAGCTTATTAGCACCAGTTCCTCTGTGGTGATCCAAAGGTCGTGGGTTCAAAGCCCAGCCGTGCCGGGATTGAACTCATGATACAATTTCCCACATGAGCTGAGGCCCGTGCCTAAAGGGTTAACCCGTTTTCCTTGTAAATCTGTGACCGGGTGGGTTGTCATGTCAAGGACCTGCGACATGACAATTCAGTGAGGCAGCACTATATCTGCTACAAGTAGGTCTCATCACAAAATGACTGAAATAATGTTGAAAGTGATGTAAAACCTCAAAGAAACAAACCCCTTTGTAAAAAACCTTGTGGGGCCTCCACGGGGTCATTAAATAGGTCAGTAATTAGGTCAAATTACTGATGTTGAAAACAAAGCTCTAATACAGAAATATAGGCATATTGAGGGTAATATTTCATGTCTAACATAATTCTGATAAAAATTGAATGAAAACAACTCTATTCCTAACATACATATTGTGCAAAACATCGCATAAACTTGCAAAACAGTGGAGACTGGTCTACCGTCCACCAGAGGGCAACGTAAAAACGCAACAGCGAGATCGCACATTCTTATCAGTGGCGAATTTTATTGCACCCCATGCCTCATACAGCAATTTTTCCTTTTTTGACAATGATTGCCGACAAAAATAGGAACTATCTGTGTTATACTGTGATCGGTATGATCGTGGGAAATGCGTAGTCACATCCTGTGGGTTGTAATTTGGTTTTTTCTGTGGGCATTATTGTTGAAGCAACTGACGCCACTGTGCAAACTCCACCAGAGGGCGACATGGTGAACCTATCACCTCTGTACAAGGTGCCTTTTGGTGCTGGCTCACCACATCCACCAATTTTCATGTAACTGTCTGTCTTACTTATTTTTTTTTCTTAAATTGTACTCAGATTGGTATATTATGATATATTTCACCCTTAATACAAAAGTTTGTGCATATAGAAACAACTATTAAGAGAAATAAAACTTGGAACTACTTTCTCAACCAGAGGAGCCATTTCCTGGGGTAGTGATAAGGCGGAACCACAACAAAGATGGCCGCTTTGTTTACAATTTGAATTCTTTTAATCTTTTATACTTTGGGTTAATATAACCAACCAAAAATGTTCAAATATTAACAAATGAATTCTAATACATCTCAAGGCAATTTCATATTTGATATTAAAAGATGTTAATATGTCAATCACATTGAGAGAAGACAGATGCAAGGGTGGTGGTGGGGTACTGATTGGTATCCATAAAAGGTGGCTGTCAGACCCCAAGGAGGAGAGTTTGAAAACTGACTGTGAACTTGTATGGAGAAAACTGAACATAACTGGAACAAAACCACTGTTCATAGGATGTTACTATAGGCCAACAGACAGAAATATATCCAACGTCCATGAACTAAATGCATCTCTTGGAAAGATTCCCCAGTCTGACACAAATATCCCTAATATATTACTAACAGGGGATTTCAATGTACCAGATATCACATGGGAGAATATGTCCTATAAGCCAAGCCCTGCACATGGGAATCGACCTAAATTCAGCAATGGTTGATACTTTTAATGAACATTGTCTCACACAAGTAAATCCTCATCCAACCAGGGGAGGCAATAGGTTAGATTTGGTCGGCACAACAAACCCTAGCCTAGTAAATAAAGTATCTGTCCATCCAGGCATGAGTGACCATGATGTGTTGATAACAGAAATCAATGCAAAAGCCACACTGGCCAAGAAAAAGCCAAGAAACGTGCTGCTGTACAAAAAAGGAGATATGAATGCAATAAAACAAGACATGCATGTCTTTTATGAAGATGAAGTTAAGGATTCAAGTCTCCCAGTTGAAACTCTGAACAATAAGTTCACAGCCAAGCTTATGGATTCCATCAATAAACACATTTCTATTAAGAAAATAACTGGTAGATGGGATGTACCATGGATGACAAAGGAAATCAAGAGGCAAATTAAAAGGAAACAAAGACTATACAACAAGGCTGAAAAAACTAAAAAGGATTCTGATCGTAGAAAATTCAGAAACCTTAGGAAACACATAAAACATAAGTTGAGAGAATCCCACAATGAATATGTCCTTGGGCTACTCGATTTACCTGACATTGAATTCAGTAGACCATCAATGGGAAAAAGGTTCTGGAACTATATTAGATCCAGGCGCAAAGATGCTGTTGGTGTACCAACACTAACAGAAAATGGCATTGAAGTGAAAGACAGTAAAGGCAAGGCAGAAGTTCTTTCACGTCAGTACAAATCTGTTTTTTCTACTGAAAACATGGAAAATATTCCTGACAAAGGTGATCCAACTTCTCCGCAAATAGAGCCAATTACCATCACAGTTGCTGGTGTGGAAAAATTGCTCTCTAACCTAAACTGCAAAAAAGCCAATGGCCCAGATCAAATACCCACAAGAGTCTTGAAAGAATGTTCACATGAAATAGCTCCAATCCTCCAAAAAATATTCCAAGACTCGCTCGACAAAGGAGAAGTTCCAAAAGCATGGCGTACAGCAAATATAGTTGCAGTCTTTAAAAAAGGAGATAAAAGTTGTGCCGCAAACTACAGGCCAGTTTCCTTGACATCTGTCCCCTGTAAGATCTTGGAGCATATAATTGTCAGACATATGATGAATCACTGCGAACTTTACAATATCCTGGTAAATTTTCAGCATGGATTCAGGACAGGCCACTCGTGTGAAACTCAGTTAATCACAACCTTACAGGACATACTCAAGGCTAGAAATGATGGGCAAAATGTTGACATGCTCATTCTCGATTTTAGTAAAGCCTTTGACACAGTCTGTCATGAGCGTCTAAATCAGAAGCTTGGGCATTACGGAATCTCAGGACAGGTCGGTTCATGGATAAAAAACTGGCTTACAAACCGTGAACAGAGGGTGGTTATTGACGGTGATGAATCTGACCCTGTCCATGTTAAATCTGGAGTGCCTCAGGGTACAGTACTTGGACCAATATTATTTCTACTCTATATTAATGACATTGGAGAGAAGCTAAAATATTCAAACATAAGGCTCTTTGCTGATGACAGCCTCCTATATAGAATAGTCGAAGATGACGATGATGCAGAGAAACTGCAAGAGGACCTAAATATGCTGGAGGAATGGTCAAGTGAGTGGCAAATGGACTTCAATGCTCAGAAATGCTACACCCTGAGCAGCAAGAAAAAAAGCCAAGCTCTTGATTCAAGAAAATATACATTAAATGGTCACATCTTGCAACATGTTGAACATCATCCCTACCTTGGAGTTGAACTCCAAACAGATATGAAATGGGATGAACATATTAACAACATTGTCTGCAAAGCAAACCAAGTACTGGGATTTGTAAGAAGGAATTTCAATATGTGCCCAGGACATATCAAAGAGGCTGCCTATAATACACTTGTGCGCCCTCACTTAGAATATGCATCAAGTGTGTGGGACCCTTACCTCAAAAAAGATATAGACCGCATAGAATCAGTTCAAAGACGAGCTGCTAGATTTGTGGCTGGCAACTGGAAGAGAGAAACAGGCACTGTAACTAAAATCTTGGAAGACCTAAAATGGGATTCACTAGCAGGGAGAAGAAGGACCCAGAGGCTGGTTTTATTGTACAAGGCTATAAATGGTGAAATAGCTTTGAAGCTTCCAGATCATGTCAAAATGAAATCAGCTCCTACAAGGAAAAACCATGGAAATCGCTATATCGAAATGGCAACAAGCTGTGACCCTTATAAATACAGCTATTCTCCAAGGACAGTGACGGACTGGAACAACCTTCCCCCTCATTTAACTACATTGGAAACAGGTAACTCCCTTACCAGAGTATAAAGATTGGCAACAAGCAGCTGGTGTGTACCAGCTGCACCCCTTAGTGCAATCTTGCACTCTCGGCGGGATGCCAATTGGTTTTGCCGAGTAAACTTATAGATGTAGATGTAGATGTGCAAAAGTGTGATCGATAGTGCCTGAGCGATAATAGAGCATCTTACGTAATCTAGCATGAAAAGGCACATCTTTGCAAAGAGTTGTGCTAAAAAAATCGTTCATATACCATGATAAATGTTTTTAAAAAGATAATTTCAACTAAGTTTGCAATGATTGTTTCATTTTATGTTTTTTTGTTTATTTTAATTTTGTTTTGTTTGTTGTAATTTTTGTTTTGTTTATTTTAATATTTGTTCTATTTGTTGTCAATTTTTTTTTTTTTCTCATCCGTGTTACATGTGGATCACCACTTTATCTCGTCACCCTTCCTCACTGATCACGTTCATGCTTTTTTTATATAGTATGTAACAATGTGAAATGTCATTTAGAAGAGTCCAAGTGATTATGTCATGGAAACGCAAAGGGAGAATCATCATATGACGTCAGAAGCAACACAACGTTGTGGAGATTCAGATTGTTGCTGTCACTCCCACTTTCACCTGATTGCGCAAACTCGTAAACAATGGCGAAATGATGCCGAGATCAAGAAATAACAAAGAATCTTTGGGTATAGAGCTATGCTGAACATTGCTGTTTTTAATGTTTGCTAACATTTTATGAAAATTTCTTCATAAATGACCATTTAATTCACTTCCCAGAGCAGACTTCAGGCAAACAAAAGGCACATTACCTATTACATTCAGCCCATTTTCTTCATTTTCATTGGCTGTTATTTGTTCATTTTGTTCAAAATGGCAACCTCCTTGACAACTTCATTATAGATAATAAAAGATCATAAAAAATGGAAAAATGTGGAACCTAATGGAAAACAGAATTGGTCCCCTGAATATAAAACGTCTTACCTACAAATACCTGAGAACACTGGCCAGTAGGTTCAGAGAAGATGGAAGTTGATGGCCTCACTGCAGAAACTTTGCTAGCATCCGCATAAACAATATAATGAGTGTAATATAATTATGTAAGTTTGTTTGTTTGGGGTTTTACATCACTTTCAACACTATTTCAGTCATTTCATGATGAGACCTACTTGTAGCAGATATAGTGCTGCCTCACTGAATTGGCATGTCGCAGGTCCTTGACATGACAACCCACCCAGTCACAGATTTACAAGGACAAGGGGTTAACCCTTTAGGCATGGGCCTCAGCTCATGTGGGAAATTGTAACATGAGTTCAATCCCGGCACGGCCGGGGTTCGAACCCACGACATTTAGATCACCACAGAGGAACTGGTGCTAATAAGCTGGCACTCTAACCAACTGTGCCACAGCCTGTGGCCAATATATGTAATTGCTGAAAATTATCTCAATAAAAGGTGTTTAGGTATATGCTGTATAAACATGTCAATATTTAGCAAGAGGGGATGGTCATGCTAATATTGTTTAAAAAAATGTTTTAATCTACAGTAGTCTGTTGTTCAATAAGCCTAGTATAGATCTATAATCTTGTTCATCAGACATGCAATATTCCCTGATAATTTTATTTTTACATAAGCACCAATGTTAGTTATGGATCATACTAACCTTCATTGAATGATGTCACTGCAGAAAGGTTTTATAACGTATCCTTTGTGGGTGGATTGGTTAGGGGAGGTTCACTTGTGAGAGGCCCAATAGAGATACCATCCAGTGAGGGGGGAATAAAATGTTGAAAAGTGTAGTGTTGAGAACATACAACAATTGGGATTGTGAGCACAATTTAAGTTGTAAAATCAATGCTGTCAAACCAAGATGGCCGTAACATATTTGGCAAAAACTCAATATCTCTCAAGGGCCTAACATCCTATCCTGTGTTAGTGTCAAGAAAGTTACTAATAAATATAAATGCAGTAAGATATTTAATGCTTTGATGTACTGAACTTAACACACACATATATATATATATATATATATATATATATATATATATATATATATATATATATTGGTATGGATTTAATTTTAGTAGCATACACATAAACAGTAACACCATCATATAAATCTAATCTAATCAAAACCAAACTCTCTACAAGATGCAAATCATGGAATGTTTTAATAATATCACAAATCATGCAATACTAGTATTCTATTGCACAATAGAGACCTGATCGTGTCTTTTAATGACGAATTGTCAATATTTAATTTTGACTAAAAACCACAAACATCAATTGATGTCAAGGCATATGTTGTCGGCTTATATTCTTTGGCATCTCCATTCAGGTGCTGGCGGACAATAGTGGATACTTTTTGAAAACCAAACTTCTTGATCATTTTGTGAGCATCTTCATTGTTTAGGCTATAAAGAAACAAACTTAATATTCAACCAAATATTCATTTACCTAACATTTATGCTTATAAAATATGTACAGATATACACAAACATAATGCCATGTCAATCACATTTTCAAGCTGGTAAGTTGGATGCAGTTTTCTATAAAGGAATTAGCAATATATTTGTGCCATACGTTTGACTAAAAAGGCCAATTAGGATGATTTCAACTGGATAAATTGTGAGTGGCACAATATGGCCTTTAAGTAGGTCACCATGAACTAGTTCCATATTATTTTCGGAAAAGTATTGTTTATTGTGTAAGATAAATGTAGTGGCAATGAATAATAATACTAATAATAATACTAATAATAATAATAATAATAATAATAATAATCATAATCATAACAATAACAATAACAATAACAATAACAATAATAATAATAATAATAATAATAATAATAATAATTATAATAATAATAATAATAATAATAATAATAATAATAATAATAATAATAATAATAATAATAATAATAATAATCATCATAATAATAATAATAATAATAATAATAATAATAATAATAATAATAATAATAATAATAATAATAATAATAATAATAATAATAATAATAATAATAATAATAATAATAATAATAATAATGAAAAAACTCAGGACATTGTTCCGGGTTCTTGTGTGTCATAATGCTTCTTTTAAAAAGAGATGTGTCTTTAGTCTATTTTTGAAGGTACCAATGGTGGTAAATATTCATATGTAATTAGGTAGTGCATTCCAAAGTCTAAGTGCAGCAGAGGAGAAAGCTCTGTCACCCACTGTCTTGAGTCTTGTAACTGGAGGATCTAAGTCAAGGTTGCTGCTGGACCTGAGTGTCCTAACATTGGATTTGACCTTTACCAGATCAGATAAGTAAGGAGGCACCTTGCCATTTAGTGCCTTCCGAGTCAGAAGTAGTATTTTGAAAATAATTCTACAGTGCACAGGCAGCCATAGTAGGGTTTTAAGAGTTTCTGTAAGGTGGTTTAATTTCCTTCTCCTGCTAACGATTCTAACTGCAGTATTCTGCAGATTTTGCAACCTCTTTTTGTCAGTTTTGGGTGGTCCAACTAACAGTCTATTCCTGTAATCCAATGTTGATGTGACAAGCAAGTGCATGTAGCAAGATTTCTTTGTTTTTATGTCTGGACAGTGTCTGATTGATAGGATGTTTCTAATGTGATAGTGTCCTTTTTTGTCATTTCACCAATCTGAGCCCTCATGTCCATGATTGAGTCAATAAATTCCAAGATTTCTGGCTATACCTACTGGATAGACATCAGTAAGACCAATCCTCACATTTTTACAGCCAATTTTACAGAGGTTTGGGGTATGCTTAAATGATATGTGACTATGAAACCATGATACAAGCTGACTATCTCACTTAAAGCAACGAAACTACACTGATTGCTGCCTGTACTCTTTTGACCACCAGGTGGCCACATGTTTACAATCATGTGACCTCTATTGCAATTTGTCAGTGTGTTAGGCCCGTACCATTGGACAGTTAATGGATAAACAAGAATCTGTAAGCCCAATCTTTCCCTTTTTCCCAGTCTAAAGGTGCCCCACTGTTAGACTTTACTGAGCAGGTGTTTGCACAAAATCACTGGTCAGCTAAAAAAGTTTGTTGACAAAGTGTCCAATGGATGATTTGGATTTTAGCAGAAGACTCGTCCACTTTCAAATGGCACAGAAACATATATTTTCAGTCTGCTCTTAAAGGAGGAGACTGAGGTACTGGTCCTAATTTCACTAGGAAGTGAGTTCCAAAGTCTGGGGCTGACGGATGAAAAGACCCTGTCACCCACTTTCTTCAGCAAAGTCTTTGGAACTTGTAAGTGGGTGCCATCATTCGACCTTAGGCATCTTACCCATTATTTAACTAGGAGAAGATCACGTAAGTAAGGCAGCGCCTTACCATTCAAGGCCTTCCAGGTCAAGAGAAGGATTTTATAGTCGATCCTCACGTGAACCGGGAGCTAGTGCAGTTCCCTTGGTATTCCTGAAATGTGATCAAATTTCCTGATTTTTCCTATGACACGAGCCACAGAGTTTTGAAGGTATTGTAGCTTCCTAATGTCAGATCTAGAAGACCAGCCAGTAGGCCATTGCTATAGTCTAGAGTAGAAGTAACAAAGGCATGGGTAACTGTTACAGCTGTCCTCTCATCCAGACAAGGTCTGATGGCTGCAAGGTTCCTGATGTGGTAATAGCCTTTCTTGCACATTTTCCTGATCTGAGCCTTCATGTCCATGTTAGAATCAAAGGTTATGCCAAGGTCAACCACTGACTTACTCGGAGCAATATCAGAGTTCCCTACCCTGATAGTATCAGGGATACTGCTGCTGGTGGCAGTATTGTGCCTGTCAGTACATATAAGCATTTCCGTCTTCCTATAATTTGTCTTCATCTTATTTGATATAAGGAAGTTCCTGACCTCACTGACACAATCTTCCAGTTTGTGTCTAATTATATCAACTTGATGGGCGGAAGTGTGGTCCATAGGAATGTAGATTTGAGTATCATCTGTATAAATATGATAGCTGAGGCCATATTTGCCTAAGATATCAGCTAAAGGTGTCATAGAGATGGTAAATAGTATAGGACCCAGGACTGAGCTCTGTGGGACCCCATATCTTATGGACTTGAGGCAGGACCTGTGTGTTCCTATCTTCACACACTGTTTCCTGTTACAGAGATATGACCGAATACAGGAAAGGGCATGATCTTTAACATTACATCTAGCCTCCAGCCTATCAAATAGAATTTGATGGTCAATGGTGTCAAAGGCCACGGAGAGGTCGAGTAACAACAGGATAACTGACTTCTTATTGTCTAGATCACACAGGATATCATTTTGCACTTTTAGCAAAGCAGTTTCAGTGTGGTGATATTCTTTGTAGGCTTTGTCAGTAAGGCCATTCCTTACCAGTCTGAGATGAGGGATCAGTTGGTCTGCTACTGCCCTCTCTGTTAGTTTAGAAATGTATGTTAGGTTGGAGACAGGTCTGTAGTTCTTCTCAACAAGTGCTAGGCCAGGTTTCTTCAGCAGGGGTGTTATGATGGCTCTTTTCAGATACTGCTGATTCCATCAGTGATTTATTTAATATGATTATTGGCAGGAGGTCATCTAAGAGGTCAAGTAGAAGCCAGGTAGGGATGGGGTCACATGACTTTTTCGCTGACTTCTTCACCAGTTTGCGCACATCATTTATGGTCAGGGTATGAACCTCTCAAGCCATAATGACCCAGGTATGTTTCCATTGTCCACAGTGTCACCTAGTGTTGAAAGGAGGTTGCAAGGAGGAGCTTTATCAATGTCCAGGCGAAGTCTTTAAAAAAAATTCAAGTATTGAACTTCTTGGCTTGAGTGACCTGACAGTTAGATTGGTGTCCTTTTTCTTGTGCATGACTGTATCAATGACTCTAAAAAGCTTTTAAGGGTCATGCTTGTTTTCCTCCACAAGGTTAGAGAAATAACTGGATTGTGATGACTTCAGCATGGAATTATATTTATTTCTCTGGATGTTGTACGATTCTTTATCAATGCCTGTTTTGTCCATTTTTCTCTCAAGCCTCCTCTTGAGAGACCTCTCCAGCTTTAGTTGGTCATTCATCCAAGGTACAGGTTTGCGCTGAGTAACCTTGCCGTGCTTGAGAGGAGCATGTTTATCCATAAGTGATGTGAGCTCCTTGTCATAGTAATTTACCATGTCATGTAAGGATAGGTATTCCCATACTGAGTTTGTACTCGTTAGGGATTTGATGTCATTCCTTAGGGATTGAAGATCTAATCCCCCAAAGTTCCTATACTTGACTGATTTTTTAGGGGCTTTGGGGGGTGAGATACTTAGGTATAGTTTGATCATTTTATGATCAGATATGTACTCATCCACCAGGTGGCTCTTAAGAAACTTGTTCCCCTTGAAACAGGGGAACCCCAAACAATGACCACATATTCCCAATGACGTGTGAGCGGAATTCTGGCCACAGCATATGGCCACCTGTGAGGTAGTTTACTGTTATATGCATATGGGACAGTTATTAGTGTCTAGACATAAACACCTAAAAACACACCCACTATGGGCCCTGCCCCCTTTTGACAATTGTGGTTAAAATTGTCCCTACGCATAGCTCAACTGCCTGCCCGCTCAGATGGGGCACTTAGCCCTCTCAGAAATTTGTGGACCTGTGTATCTGATCCTATCCCAGAGCATGTTAAAGAACCTATTAACATCTATCGCAAAGAGTAGAATAGACCCGGTGTTTATAGTTTCACAACTCTTCTAACCACTCATGTTACATACACCATCAGGTGTGTATAAATTAATCATGATGGTTTAAAATTCTTGAACCATTTCACTGCTTGTGCATTACTTTACCAAAAAATAAATAATAATATTTATTATGAAACTATCAAACCAATACAAGGCTCAACACAATTGTGCCATACTCTCTGTATTGTACATGTATGCAAGAATAAAACAATGGCCAATGGTCCTGAATTTGTATTTCACACATTTCTGGCAGGAAGATTAGCATTTATATCTAAACAATTCGATTTCACCAATATCAGTGCCAAACGTTTATAATATAATTAATCCTTCATAAATATATTGTTTAATTTTGGTAGAATATTGCAGAATGTTTGGTATCAAAGTAATATTGGTCCCAAAGTCCCTCTATTTCTTTATTCATTTTCAAGTCACCAAAGGGGTTGTGATTAGAGTTTTTAAATGTTTTTGGATGATTTGTGTCCACTTTTTCAGTTTTGTAAATGCTTTAATATAATAAAAATAGAAAACAGTTTTCTCATTCCTTAAATCTCAGCCAGCTATTCACAATGTTATTACAGCTCAAATATGGGATTTGTCATGGTGACACACAGATTGACATTGAATATTCTTCCACAAATTCTTTTCAAAATAATTGTAAAAATTATTATATGTATTCATAAATATTATGAATAGACAGAACTTTTGCAACCTTGAGCCATCAATTGTTTGGTTGTGCCTTGTAGTTTTGATTTTACAGCATATTGAATGTGGGAATGATGAAGAATGAGAATA
This sequence comes from Amphiduros pacificus, assembly GCA_949316495.1. NCBI lineage: Eukaryota > Metazoa > Annelida > Polychaeta > Phyllodocida > Hesionidae > Amphiduros > Amphiduros pacificus. Next base: position 21,958,369 of record OX439005.1, read on the forward strand.
CTTGTTTATTTGATTTAGAACTTGTTTGAAAAAAAATCCAGAAGCACACAAATGTTTCTCTCTGGCCTAGCAGCCATGACTCTCTCATTACAATATTGGTGTCAGTATTGTAATGAGGGGGCCATGGCTGTTTGGATGGTTTAGAAATGAGGAAGGTAGAGTACCTGATGGTACTTAGTATATTGTAACAATTCAATAATATGGTACTGGTGAGTTTGGATATGAAGCCCTTTTATGCTTACCATATGTCGATGGTAATTTCTGTCCCCACAACATCTGCACATACTTTTTGTAACAAAGCTTCTGCTATGTCTGTAGTTTCTGCATATAGAGGCCCAACCAAATTATGACCTTCCTGTATGCAAGGTCGTCTGCATATATAACCAGTCACTTGACTAGAAGTATCCAAAGCTACAAAAGTGGCTCCGTGTGGAACACTTATCCATTTCTTAAGAAAATTATGTCTCTGTGGCATATTGGAGCTTATAAATACTTTGTTGTCATAAGACACAAGATCGTCAAATGAATGAATGAATGGTTGCTTAGAGGCACATCAACCACTAAGGTTATTTAGTGCCTAAAAATGGTAAAAATGAATGAATGAATGGTTTCACATTAACACAATAAAGTGCCAAAACAGTAAAAATAGAAACGTAATATTGACTAGAAACAAAATGTAAATGTTAATACAATATGTAGATAACACAAGAATTTATCAACTGTGAACAGCATTTATATAATATCAATCAAATATAATAAATATGGATGATTTGTTTAAAAGACTTTATCAGTATGATGTTTTGCAGTTCTTGATAAATAAGTCAATGACATAAATAAACAAAAGCTCTGCCCTTAAAACTGATTATAAAGTCCTATGTGAGTTAAAAACGATACTATCACAGAAGTATCTACAGTATCAAATAACGTATGTAAATCTTGTACATTAAAATATTGAGTTCTTATAATATCAAAATCGATACACTCAATTAAAATATGTTTAATAGTCAAAGCCCTTTGACAACCAATACATTCCGGTTGATCTTCACCTTTAAGCAGATAACAGTGCGTCAAATGACTATGACCTATTCTTATACGGGTTGAAACTGACTCTTCTCTACGGTTAATTCTAATAGCACCTTTAGTTTTGCCTAGAATGGGCTTAATTTCATGTAATTTATTAAAAATAGCTTCGTTCCAGCGTGATTGCCATTTAGAACGTAAAAAAACAGTAATATATTTCTTAAATTCTGTATAAGGTATTAGCATATTTATTGGCCGCTTATCCAATGCTGCCTTGGCAGCTTGGTCTGCAGCCTCATTTCCAAGGATTCCAATATGACTGGGAATCCAGTAAAAACGAATCTCTTTATTTTCCTCAGTACAGAGTTTATGATACCGTTCAAGCATATTTAAAATAAATGGATTTTTCCAATCCTTGGCTTTCAATGCTTGTAAACAAGACAAAGAATCAGAAAATATTAAAAATTTCCAATGTGGAGAAGTCTCCACATGATCTAAAGCTAGGTATAAAGCATGAAGTTCTGCAGAATAAATAGATGATTTATTTGGCAGACGTTCTGAATAAATATGATTGCCCTTAACAGCAGCTGCAGCAGCCTTGTCATCATCAAACGATCCATCAGTGTATATACACTGATATCCAGTGAAGATAGATTTTATTTCATTATATCTATTTATATACAGGGATGGATCGGTTGAGTATTTCTTTAATTCCGTCATGGCTAAATTAATATTTAAAGTTTCATAGGTCCATGGAGGTGTTTCTGGATATTGAAATTTAGCTATTTAAGGATTGTAAAGATTCCTTGATGCGAAGGCCAAAAGTTGCTATTGTATTTGGTTTATTTTCAAAAAGATCAACATAATTTGGATTGAATATAATATCATGTGCAGGATTGTCTGGACAAGCTGCAATTTTTGCAGCATACTGAAGGGCAAGCTTTTCTCTTCTTAAATCAAGAGGCAGTTCATCTGCCTCAACTGCCAAGCTATCTGCAGGCGAGGTACGAAATGCACCAAGGCATAATCTTAAACCTTGATTTTGTACAGGATCAAGCATTTTAATATAAGATGGGCGTGCTGATCCATATATCATACACCCATAATCAAGCTTAGAACGTACCAGCGCTCTGTATAATTGTAATAAAATATTGCGGTCCCCTCCCCAATCGGTATGGGCAAGAACCCGTAATAAATCCAATGCCTTCTGGCATTTCTTTTTAACGTATTTAATGTGAGGAATAAAAGATAATTTCCTGTCAAAAATAAGTCCAAGAAACTTGGTTTCTTCGACAACAGGTATCCGAGTTTGACCTAAATAAAGATCAGGATCTGGGTGAACCTTCCATTTTTTACAAAAGTGCATACACACAGTTTTCTTTAAAGAAAACTTAAATCCATTATGATCAGCCCATTCTTGTAATCTATTTAAGTGTTGTTGGAGCTGTCGTTCTATTGTATGCATGCTTGTGGACCTGTAGCTTAAGTTGAAATCATCAACAAAAAGTGAGCAATCTGCTCCAGGCCTCATACAATCAACAATGCTGTTAATTTTAATAATAAAAAGGGTCACTGACAATATACTTCCCTGTGGAACACCCATTTCCTGATCAAAAGCATCAGAGAGTGATGCACCCACTCGAACTTTAAAATGTCTGTTTGATAGAAAATTTTGAATAAAAAGGGGTAAACGACCCCTTAATCCCATATCATATAAATCGCTCATTATTATTATATTCTAAATCGCTCATTATTATTATATTCTAAATCAAAGAAAATACTCACCACATGCTCACCTTTTATAAAACCCTCTCTTATAAATGTCTCTATACGTACCAGGTGGTCAATGGTACTTCGGGTTTTTCTAAAGCCACTTTGTGCAACAGAAATATAAGCTGCAGTTTCCAAAAACCAAACTAAACGCTCGTTAATCATTCGTTCCATTGATTTACAAATACAACTTGTTAAAGCAATGGGACGATAATTATTTGAATCTGATGAATCTTTGCCAGGTTTGGGAATGGGAATGATAGTGGCTTCCCTCCATGAAGGAGGAAATCACCACTTTCCCAAATGTTATTAAAAATATTTAAAAGATGCCCAAGTGATTGATCAGGGAGGTGTTTAAGGATTTGGTAGTGAATTTGATCAGGCCCAGGAACGGTATCATGAGATTTATCCAAAGCAAGTTTCAAATCTTCTATTGTAAATGATTTATTATATTGTTCCAAGTTATGAGATATAAAATTTAGTTGGTTTCTTTCTTTTCTATTTTTTATTTGTTGAAATTTTGCAGAATAATTATTGGATGAGGAATTCTTGGAAATTGTTTGACCTATTGTGTTACCTATTTCAGTGGGATTTGTAATTAATTGGCCATTATGAGTTAGATGTTTGATCCTTGCTCCACCTCCCTTCCCAGTAATTTTACGCACCATATCCCAGCATTTTTTAATCGGTGTACACGTATTTAATTTGGAAACATAATCCTTCCAACTTTTTCTTTTGCTTATTTTAATAATATAACGGGCTTTAGCTCTTTTTACTCGAAATTGGTGCAAATTATATTGAGTTGGCTGTCGATTAAATTTTTTCAGAGCTTTTTTGCACTCCTTGACAGCTTTTTTGCACTCATCATTAAACCAGGGTTTTTCTTTAATTTTAGAATTTAACTTTGATTTGGGAATACACCCATCAGCAATATCATACAATGTATCTGTAAAAACTTGAAGAGGATCATCTATATTGTTAAAAAGTTCTGGAGTTATTCTATTGAAACAGGATGTTTGAAATTTTGCCCAATCGGCTTTATGAAATTTCCACTTGGGGATTCTTTCATCTGGTGGAGGAAAATGGTTATTCAAAATAATGGGGTAATGATCACTACCCCATTGATCTTCCTCTACTTCCCAGGAATAGTCTAAAAATAAATTTGGTGTGCACATGGAGAGATCTATTGATGTTAAAGAGCCTGTAGCAGGATGTAAATAGGTTGGAGAATCGTCATTCCAAAGGCACAAACTATTATTATTTAAAAAATCTTCTATTATACGTCCTTTGGCATCAGTATTATTTCTGCCACCCCAAAGATAGTTGTGTGCATTAAAGTCACCAACTAACATATATGGCTGTGGCAGCTGGGTTATCAAATTATTTAAATCTGTAATATTAACTGGCTCACTAGGCGGTAAATATATTGAACATATAGTTAATGTATTATGCAGGGTAACCCTGACTGCAGAAGCTTGTAAATTAGTATTTAATGTTACTTTACTTTGTGGTATACAGGATTTAACAAAAACAGAAACTCCGCCATGTTCTCGGTCCATTGCATCTATTGAACCAACTTTATTATAAGGTACATACCCCTTAAATGTTGTGGAATTATCTTTGAATTTAGTTTCTTGTAAACAAATTACCGATGCGTTATATTTTTTGGCTAATAACTCCAGTTCTGGCCTGTTTGCCTCGAATCCTCTACAGTTCCATTGTATGATACCGCTGATAGCCATATTAAAAATAATGAGGATAAATATAGGATTTAACATAATCATTTAAGTTTATGATTATGTTTTGAGTGAACAGGTGTAAAATGTATTTCGGAAGGATCACCTGTGTCCATCCTTTCTAAGGATTTAGTTCTATTTATTTTAGTTTTGCTTTGATCTTTGATTTCTTTTTTGTCTGATTTCTTAACTGGTCTATTGCTATTTACATTTTTATTACTGGATGATGTGGAGGGAGTCTGTGAAGAGGTTCTAGTGGATGAAACTGTTGGTATAGTTATTACTGGGGTAGTGGGTGTTTGGGTTTGAGTGGATGTTCCTGAAGATTTGGAGGTAATTGAAAAATAGGAATAATTCTTTTCATCGATTGGCCAGGTTATTTCTGTCTGTATTGCTATTGTTTTTGTTTCTTTGGTTTTTAAGGTGGTAGCATAGGATGTTTTGGAATTATTAAAACTTTCTACACGTTTACGTGCCTCAGGAAAAGAAATGTTTTCGGTGTGAATTTCCTTCTCTTTTAAAAATGAAGGACAATTCCGTGAATACGATGGGTGATTGCCTTGACAATTCACACACTTCATGGTTTCCGAAGAACACTCTTCTCCACTATGCTGGGCTGTACATTTCGGGCAAGTTGGGTTTCCTTTGCATCGATCAGATCCATGTCCATACCTCTGACACTTGAAGCAGCGCAGAGGGTTTGGAATAAAAACATCAACTCGGACGTTTAAATAGCCAACTTTAATAGATGTTGGAAGCTGCGCTGCTTCAAATGTCAGAATGAATGTATTGATTTGAACTTTGATTCCATCCTTCTTAATAAAAATTCGTTTGCATTGGACTACATCTTGATCTTTTAGTTCATCCACTATTTCCTCTTCAGACACTCCCACCAGATCTGGGCATCTTATCACTCCTTTTTTATTATTGAGGGTCTTATGAGCCGTTATAAAAACTGGAACTGTGGCCAACATTCGGCATCTTAAAAGATTGTCCGCATGGCTTTTCCGCTCAACTTCAATTAATAAACGTGTTCCCATTTTTTTAACTGTTTTCGGCACCCCCGCAATGCCTTGAATCCCCTTTGCAATTGCAAAGGGGGACATTTTTGCCAGGGTATGTTCAGCATCGGAACTTTCCGCAATTAAAAATCTCGGCCATTTTTCTGATTTATTTGAATCGTCATCACTGTCTATGTCATTCCTAGGTCGTTTTTGTTTGTTTTGCGCCATGTGTGTTATTTTAAATTTCATCAGTTAGGTCCCCTACCCACCACGGAGCCCAACAAGGGGACGCCTTTCTGGGCCGGTAACTCCAAGCCCTGACGCCATGAGGATACCCAACATGACATACTCTTAGAATAAAAACTCCACCCTTTCGGATTTTATTTATATCCCTCGATTGACCCAATTAGCAGTAATCTCCTTTCAGGAAATATCAATCAAAAATTTACACTTATTCTTAAATTTTAAACATTGAAATTGTCACTAATAAAAATAAAATAGCCAGAATACATTAAAGGAAATATACCACAAGCCGGTTAAATCAGACCCAGGCCTAATCTGATCTGCCTGTCTGGTGAACATTTGGATCCAAGACAGGCGTGTTGCAACTGGACCGGTATTACTGCCAAACCAGCCCAGTGCTCAGCCCGTCAGGATTCCATATCCTTCCCGACACAGGTCGCATCCCACGGCAAACAGGACGCCCCTTTAGTCGCCTTTTACGACATGCTGGGGGGCAGTGGGGCTATTCTTTAATCCCCGCACCCACAGGGGAGCACAAGATCGTCAAATTCCACTTCTGATATCTATAATAATAAAGTAAATTGATATAGAAAGTAACTACATTGAAATGATTCATACAAAAATGAAGCAAATCAATGTAAATCAAAATAAACCAATATCAAAATAGGAATAAACCTCCATCGCTAAAAGTACAAGATGTCAATATGCAGTCATGTGCCTTATTTAATGTTTCAGTGAGCGTTTCTGAACAATTTGGTGTATTACTAATAGAACATAGAAACAGAGAAAGTAGAAGTGACATATGGACACTTATGACATCCAGGAAAAGAATTCACAAAACATGAAAATACATATATATCTCAATAAGCAGTTCCAAACTGGCACCAGACAAGGTCTTTTCACAGTGCTTATTAAAATTATGTTTCTGGAACATAAAAGTCTCAAAGCAGCTTCTTCAAGACTGAGCCAGTAATCCTCATATCATTTTTGGATCATTCCACAGTTTGAGGGCTATAACAGAGAATTCCCCAAAAGAATTTAGTTATAAAAAAGAGAAAATGATGACACTACTTTCAAAGATTCTATCTTACCGGGACGATCTTTCCATCGGTGTACCCAGCCACACCATCAAATTTGTCCTTGCTGGGCCCTCGATAACGGCCTGTTAACCAGCCGGCATCAACATAGCCATACTTTGTTTGGTTAGTCTCTGCTACCTTGCCTTCCACAGCATCCACACACAGAATATTCTTCCCCACATACTCAAAGGCTACCTGGTCTCTGAGCCTTGTACCATAACCCTTGCCTCTGTGCCCCTCAGCCACAAAGTACATGGACCCGTAAAACACATTCTCACTCCATGGAATTCTTATGGCGGAAGCCACGATCTCACCGTTAATCTCACCTATGTAAAAACCTCCCCCTGGTGGGAAGGACGCAATGGTGACATCAAGGTCGAAGGTACTGTTGATTCCCATTGTGGTGTACCACTTCTGCACTATCTTCGTGTCCTGTGGGGTCATTTCTCTCACCACATACCCATCGTTATAGCGCTGGTACACCTTGGGACTCTCATTTACCTTTATGCCTGAAATAAGGTATGATAGTCAGTACTCATCTGTTGAGTATCAGTTTATAAGCAACATGAATGTGATTTTCAACTAGTTAAGAAATGTCTCCCGAATATGGTAAACAAAATGTAAAAATTTATCACTGGCTGAACTTATGTGTATTGTGCTGTCAGACCTTATTGGACATGATCCACTTTTATAAAAAAGTAAAATACCCTGTAATTTTTCCAAAAATAAATTGTAGAAAGTAAACCAATCTAAGCCTTGGTTTACAGAACACAGTTTGTGACTACATTTTGGTAGAAATTCGGGTATTATTTGAATAAAAAGAAGGTTCACTGTTACGTGTGTGATGGATAGAAAAGACCCATATTATGAAGTCAGCACAAGCTGTTCTTGCTGTTTCCACTGCGTCCGCCAGTGCATTGATCTATTTACAAGCCATATAGGTCACAACTTCTAAAATATTGAGGATCAAATCAGAGATTAGATCTTGATATTATGTGTATATTTGTTAATTAATTTAGATGCATGTTTGTGACCTTGGGTCAATGTCAAAACAAACACAAGAGGAACTTCGCTTGTGAATCCTATATTTTCCTAAAGATTATAGCAATATCAATATGACTTGGTAGATGTGATCTGCCTATGAGGGGTTTAGGCAAGTTTAATATTGGGTTTAATATTGTGCTGCAATCAAGGTCAAAGAAAACAAAGTCATCTAAATGTGATATTGTTACATACGGTTTGTGAGTCTCCGTCGTTGGGGAACGTGGATGGGGATCAGTACTATACTCGCTGGCTACCTGTGAGTTGGGGCTCTTAACCTAGCGACCCTATCTACCTATATGAGTTGTGAGGTAATAAGGACTGCAGACACAGAATATACAATGCACAAGATCTACCTTTATTCGGTGCTGTATACCCTTGTCTGGCTAGGTCGGCATGGCAATGAGCGAGGCATGTGAAATACCCAAATGCATGATACTAATAGAGTCCTGAGAATGCATAAAACACCCAAGTCTATGTGGTCACGAAGCTGAATGTCGTGGATCTTCGAGGCAAGTGGACGCTGGAACTCTGCTTCCCCCTCCCGTCTGATAGTTGCGGGGCCTTTTAAAGGAACATTGAGCATCATGTGTGTGGGGTTTGCCTACGTGGCATCCTCTCCTGCTTCGGGGTTGCGCATGTCCTGCCTGCGTAGCATGGGGGATCACGTCATCTCTATCCGCGGCGAGTGAGGCATTGCATCAGCCTGCACTTGTTGGCTTCACGTAGCACTCAATAACTGTGCATGGTAATTTGCCAGAGATCGTGATTGTCTATATGTGTTCATAAGAGTCTAGGTAATCTATATCCTACAATATTTGGCAAAAGACTACACATAACAGTAAGTAAATAAGTGTTTTTCTTTATTTCTGTGACTTGTATGCATCAGTTTAATATCTGATGTACAAAACAAAACATAGTGTCAGTTTTTAAACTGACACCTCATTCACTTATTAATAGACCTTTTATACCCAGCCCAATCCTCAACACATTGCTTCAAAAAAGGTAGAATTTCCTCTTCCACCACATGACGACCCATCTGCTCTAGCAAACCATTTTGGTGACTATTTCATAGGTAAAATTGTCAACATAAGAGAAACCCTTGATAATTCAACATTACATTATGACACACCAGCTTATGATCAGGTTTCATGTCACACAGAACTCACTGAATTCAAGGCAGTAAGTGAAGATGATGTGAGGAAACTCATTTTGAAGGCTCCTTGTAAATCATGTGACACTGACTCTATTCCAACCTGGTTGCTGCGCAAGTGTCTGGATGATTTGTTACTACTCATCACAAGGATAGTTAACAGTTCATTTGAATTTGCTAGCATGCCTGATGATCTTAAATTTGCCATACTTAGACCACTACTGAAAAAGCTTGGCTTGGACCATATAGATAAAAATTTTCATCCAGTTTCCAATTTGACCTATCTATCAGTGCTCATTGAACGGGTTTCAGTGGATCAGGTAATTCAGTATATGTCTATAAATGGTCTGCATGAGCTGCTACAATCTGCATACAAGGCTGCTCACTCCACAGAGAATGCTCTCTTTAAAGTGCAGAATGACCTACTCATGGAAAAGGACACACGACATGTTACCATCCTTATTCTCTTGGACCTCAGTGCAGCATTTGACACTATCGACCACTGTATGCTCATGCAGCGTCTTTCTTCACATGTTGGTGTAAAGGGCAGAGCACTGCAATGGTTTGAGTATTATCTTCATGGAAGGAAGCAATCAGTCAAGATTGGTGATGCCATGTCTGATCCCAAACCACTTACATGTGGGGTACCACAGGGGTCAGTCCTGGGCCCTATCCTTTTCACCATCTATACCCTTCCACTCAGAGAAATCTTGCGTCATCATGGCATGGGATATCATATGTATGCTGACGATACCCAGCTTTATCTCTCATTCAGTGCTATGGATTCTAACCAACCAGATAGTGTTGACAGAAATGCTTGATTGCATAAATGAAATCAGATCTTGGATGGTCCACAACAAACTGAAACTCAATGATGACAAGAGAATGTATCTTCCTTGGAACACCACAACAGTTGAAAAAAGTCAGTATTGAATCTGTTCATATTGGAGATAGTTCCATCTTACCATCACATCAAGTCCGAAATTTGAGTGTTATATTTGACGAAAATCTCAGTCTTCGTCCTCATATTAAATCTGTTTGTCCAACATCTTTTGGTCAACTGCGAGATATCAGTATGACTCGCAGATACCTCACCAAGGAAGCAGCTGCCACTTCTATACACTCTTTTATAACATCTCGTATTGATTACTGCTGTATGGTATTCACTCATATCTACTAGATCAACTTCAAATGGTCCAAAAACTGCTGCCAAAGTGGTGGCCAAAAGGCGCAAGTTTGACCATGTTACACCAATCTTGAGAGATGACTTACACTGGTTACCAATTAGAGCCAGAATTATGTACAAGTGTCTAGTTATCACATGGAAAGCACTTAATGACATGGCTCCAGGATATATCAGTGACCTTGTTAAACCTATACAGGGTCGTTCTCATATGTAAGGAGCAGCTTCATCTTTAGGTCCCTAAGACCAATCTGGTGTCTGGTGGAGACAGGTCCTTTCAGATGGCGGCACCCAGACTGTGGAATGACCTTCCTATGAACATCAAGACTGCTGGCTCATTTGATATGTTTAAAACACGACTTAAAACTTACCTGTTCAACCAATTTTATCCAAACAAAACTGTGTGAAGTGCTTTTGAGCGGGACTGTCCTGGATAAGGGCACAATATAAATTTATTTATTGTCATTGTATAAGTCACGTCATAAGTTCAACTTAGAATGATAATAACAAAGAGCAATGAACAAGACAGCAAATTTCAAATAAAATAAAGTTATCTGTGGATGAATTCCTTTCTTTTACAATAACTAAATATGAATAAACTCTGCTGTTAGCTTTACTGTATAAGATACTTCAATAGGCATTTCTTATCACTGCATAACAGCTACAATGAAAGAAAAATGTATTTCATCTTCAACAGCATTTTCTTTGCATAATATACATTGTCTTAACTCAATAGGAATTTGCATATATCTACCTGTCTCAATTTTTAACGGTACTATCACTGTGTGAATATCCTGATATAAGCACACTGCTTATTATTGTAAAGCACCAAGAAAATACACCAATACAGTGCCATACTGACATCAATATATATACAACTAATTAAAATTTACTCAGACTCCTATTTATGCTTGGATAAGCTTGTTTACTTCAATAAACATTTTACTGATAACTGATATTTAATGGCTATACATTCAACTGATTTACATGTTAAAAAAGATAAACACTCTAGACTTAAACTTGAACAGTATATATGGAGAACATTTGCAAACTAACATGCATGCCACTGTTTATGTAAGGATATATGACCTATCCTTCAATGTATATATCAGTTTACATGATATCTAGAACTATCCTCCACTGAATATGTCAGTTTGTGATTTGTACAGGGCTTAATTATACTGTTTATATGATATTTACAGACCCTATCCTCCGTTGTATATGCCAGTTTATATGATATATACAAGACCTATCCCCACTGAATATGCCAGTTTGTGTGATATTTATAGGACCTATCTTCCACTGTATATGTAGGTTTATGCTACCTTTAAAAAACCTATCCTGAATTATAAATGACAGTTTATATACCAGCACAATATTACCCAAAATAATTACCCAAAATATATACCACAAATATAACATTTTACATTTTATTATTGACAAACAACATAGTAAAACTGATAAAAGGTCATCAATCGCGCCTTGAAACAAGCCAGTTATCCTAAAAATATTAATATAATGAAAGAATCCATTCAAGCAGCCCTGAAATAAAAGAAAAAATGGTAGATTATAGAGCATTTATACTTGAATGGATGTCTCCTTATTCAAACATTGTCAAAATCACAATGCTGAAAATTCCAAGTAGATGGCATTTGGGTTAGGATAAAGTGTGAAAATATAGATATCCTATTTAACAGTTTAAATGTCTTTCCTTTGCAAAAACCTGCAACAGAGTGGGGCTTGTGCTACATGTGTGAGCTTCTTGCTGCATGGTAGTTAACATCCTGTATTAACATTTTTATCAGATAAGGATTATCATCCTGGGTGGCATGTTGCTTGAACCAATGTCCTATCAGCCCGGGTCACACAGGAAGAATAGCTGTTTTTCCCGCCACCATGCCTGTCACCCCCACTGGTTCTTTTAGGTCACTGCACTAAGGGGCATTTTACTTCAATTAATTAACTACTGTTGAGCAAGCCAGCACATTATCATAAAGATTTACCAAAGTGATTTTTACAATTGGTCCAAAATTCTAACTTTAACTTTCTTGAAGTCATCACTACAGATTTGCCAAAAAAACTGACCATCAGAGGGTCTGGTGATTAAAACTTGTGGTGCCAGGCTAAAAAATGGCACCTATGATTATGATATTTTTCATTTTTTCCTGACAAACAATTCAAAATCTGCATATTTGTCCACCCTGAAAAGTCGCATTAGTATATAATCAACCTGAAGATCATGGAATTAGAGATATTTAAGATGTTTGTTACCCTTTGTCACTTACTATCCAAGATTGGCTCATACCATGGCCTGTAGTGGACATTTGGCATTCTGAAAGATCCTATCACTTATATAATACATAACCATAAGTAAACATAGAAAGTATAAAAATGTTTACATTCACAGTTCATAAATAAGACTAAATGTATGCAGTATACAAAGGTTTCCAATATCATACCTAATCAGAGGCAAACATATTAGGTTTAGAGATGTATATGTGCACAGTGCATAAACAGTGTTAAATGTATGCTGTATATGTATTAGAACTTCTGTCATTTACAACCAGAAGTAAACTTAAAAAGTATAGAAATGTTTACACACAAAGTTGATAAACAGGAGTATACTTACACATTACATATATAACCAGACGTAAACTAAAGGTGTATATAAATGTTTACTCATACCATTCATAATCAGGAATAAACTGTTGAATTCTAGCAAAGCTAAATATGATGATAAAGTTTAGGATGCTTTAACCTGCCAGTTTAGTCTTGTGGTTACTGATTTGTAGTTTACATCTGTATTTCTTAAACAGATAAGGTATATTCTTGGGCTTAAACATATTCAGGGCTTAAACAGATAGAGTATATTCTTGTTTATATGGATTTTGGCAAGGTGGATTCCACTTCTAAACTGTGCTAGCACAGATCTGTGAGATCTATTAAATACTCTATAAACATATGGCTCTGTTTCATATGCAGATTTAAATCTACAATATGTTCTAATTTTAGTTACAGAAATAATGTCATTGGTACACTTTTCCTTTTGCATATCATGCAGTCTGGTTTTAACATCATTTAAAACAACTTGGCGCCACCCTTAGTGAAATAAAAACAACTCACGCCTTGCTGAGAAAGAGGATGTCCTTTGGCAACATCTCCCTGGGGCTGCTGTTGAGGAGGACGATGATAGTGATAATGATGAACCCTGGCCAGAAGAAAATGCTGGTTTGTCCGGGCCCAAATGGTCAAGAGGGAGACATTTCGGCGGGAAAAAATGAATTCCCAAGCAATGAGACTGATTCGCTCTAAGAGACCATCTGTAATCGTGATCACACCTCCTCTTGTCCAGGATGATACCAAACATGAATGGTATGTAGTCAAAAACTGTCTGGCTTCTCTATCGCTCATGTGTTACACCAATTACAGGGTAGGCAATTTCTTTGGATCCCTGGGAGTGGAGGAAGGTGGTCGTCATCTTGGTGAGACCATTAATGAACTTTGTAAAACAGTGAATGTGCTGCAGGTTCCAACCAAAGTTGACCCTACACCCCCATCGAAGGACATAAACCTATTATTCCAATCAACACGGGTGAGGCCTGCAAAATTAGTGAGGAAACCTATGCCTTCTACAGTGGCTCAGAATGACTCCACTAATGATGACCCGTCCTCAGATGATGATCACAGAAGTAAAATAATGGTGATCCTTCCAGCTGTGGCTGGCCACATCATTGGTTACAAGAGTGTTAATATTGAAAAAAATCCAGAAAATATCTAACACAAAAATCAGTCTTGAGGATGGTGAGAAGGGAAAGAAAAAGATCAAACTTGCGAATATAACAGGAACAAAGCAAGTCTACCATAAGGCAAAGAAGACTCTTGCTGACAATATTAAATGATAAAAAACTGAGGGTGTTGGATGGAACGGGCACCTAGAGAACACTTTACACATTATGAACACTTAGCACATTATGACACTAAGCATGGTATATCTGATAAAGTGTGTTGGAACAAATACATGAGTCTAAGTAAATGTAATTGTTATTATATGTTTGCATGTGTGTTATTGTTTGTGATTGTATTTTGAATGGATTAAATAAAATAAACTTTGAAAACTATCTTCCATTTCCCACTGTTCTCTCTCACCACCTGAAAACAAACCTGATTATTACTTGTGATAAGCTTGCCTTACAAATCTGTGACCCTTGCACACGCTATGGGCATGAAATTTTCAATTATTTCCTGAAGTAAAATAATAGGATGCTATGAAATTACCTATCTTTACCAACTGCAAAGTTTAAAAAATGAATTCTTTCATTTTGAATGCTCCCTTGAGCGACAGACACATCAACCTGTGACCTATAAACAGCATGATTATACACAAGGTGCTTGTACACAAATTGCATCTCCATCTCGAATATCTACAACAAAAAACAGAATTGCAGGATAATAGATAAAAAAACCTGCAAAACATAAAAACACAGCTGTTACTCTAAAAAAACTGATACACAATGATGGTTGGTCAGTGAGGTGAGGGATTATTGTTTCGAAAATAATCTCCATGCTCTCTTTATGACAGAAACATGATTGCATACCTATGGGGATGAGAGGGTTATACTGGAACTTGAGGAAGGTTCGCTCAAATTTCAATCTTTCCCCAAGATTAGATGTGTCATGTATTGTGGGCCTGGAAGAAGCAATACAAACTCGGCGGACATATTGCTGAACTTATACTGAAGTGTTTATTAGTTTCGTATCTACATTGTCGTCTGCTAATATCAATGTACCATACATAATTATGACAATAGTTTCGTATTTGTCAATATACTACATTCCTCCACACTAAATTATTATTTCCTTCCTCCACACTAAATTGTAAAGCTCTTTACATTTTACAAATAGTAAATATCCATGTCAGCATTTTTGTAATCATTGAACACCTTGTATGATTGTATATCTGAAATAAAAAATTTAAATCAACTAAATGTTATGAGTCTTTCATTGTCCACAATGGCACATAATGCTCTTAGCATCATCTCATATTAAACACAAAATTCAAGTAACTTCAATGTACATCTCATTTATCAACCTTTTTGGTGCAGTAATGGTTCTCTTTGATTTTCTAGGAGAATTAGATTGAATTACAGTTTTTGGTGACTTAGTCTTTGGTGTGGCAGGTTTTGGTGTTACACTTTCACCAATATTAGATTTGTGAGGTTTCTCTCCTGTGTGTATTCCAACTTTTGATCCAGTATGATCAGGCACCTTTAGATTTGTCTCACTGCTAAGGTTGTCTGAACTGTTTTGAATCACCATAGGCTTAGTTTGTGGCTGATATGGTGGTTTTGGCAATTTGTATGGCTGTTCTCCTGTATGATGTGGTTTCAAGATTTGTGTCTCTACATCAGGAGTTTGAGCTGGTGGGACAATTTTAGGCTGAATATCTGGCTCCTTGATGTTCTGACCACATTTCAGGAGATGATCCACATGGCAAAATCTCACTTTTGGTCCCACTCTGACCAGATATGTGAGTGGACCCTTTCTTTCCGCAATTTTGCCAGGCACAAATTTTTGAATACTGTCTCTTGCTGTGTTTTTCACCATCACTTTCTCATTTTTCACAAATTCTCTCACAGGACATTTGTTATCATGATATGATTTTTGCACTTCTTGACCTTTTTGCACTTTTGCTTGTAGATCAGGCTTGAGCAGACTTAGCCTTGTTCTCAATTGTCTTTTCTTGAATAATTCTGCTGGTGGTCTCCCAGTGAGTGAATGTGGTGTGGTTCTGTACATAAGCAGAAAATTGTCTAATCTGGCCTGAACAGTGGCATTGTTCTGGCCTCTCTGCTTCATTAACATGTGTTTCTTCAATGCACTTTTAGCTATTTGCACACTTCTCTCAGCTGCTCCATTTGAGCTAGGATGATATGCTGGCACCAAAGTGTGTTTGATACCATTGTGCAGACAAAAGTTCTCAAATTCTTCAGATGTGTATTGGGGTCCATTGTCTGACACAATTTCCTTTGGAATTCCTTCAGAGCCAAAAATATGTCTCAACACATTTATAGTATTCTGTGATGTTGTGGACTTCATTATTTCCACTTCAAGCCATTTTGAATGTGTGTCTATGAGTATGAGATAGTCTCTCTTGTCCAACTGAGCAAAATCAATGTGAATCCTATCCCATGGATTGTGAGACTGTTTCCATGGAAATAATGGTGCTGGGGATGGATTATTCCTCAAAGTTAAACAAATCTCACAATTTGCAGCTAGATCCTCCAGATCTTTGTCTAGCCCAGGGTACCAAAGATAGCTTCTAGCCAGAGCCTTCATCTTTACTACCCCAAAATGCTCTGCATGTAGCTCCTCTAACATTTTTGGTCTATATTTTGGTGGAATCACAACTCTTACTCCCCATAACACACAACCTTGATCTGTTGATAATTCCTCTCTCCTGCGGAAATAATCCATCAATTCTGGACTTGGGCAGTGCTCAGGCCACCCATTCATCACATGATACCACACTCTTGATAAAATTTGATCTTTCCTTGTTTCCTCTTCTATTTCTTTTGCTGTGATTGGCAACTCATTAACATAAGTAAAGTAGTTAATTGGGAGCTCTGTAGCCTCCTTTTCAGCATTTTGGTTAGGAAATCTTGAGAGTGTGTCACAGTTGCTATGTTCACTACCTTTTCTGTATCTTATAGTGTAATTATAGGCAGACAAAATCAATGACCATCTCTGCAGTCTCACAGCTGCTAGAGTGGGGACACCAGTTTTCGGACCTAATATCTTGAGCAATGGTTTGTGGTCTGTGATCAGTTCAAATTGCCTTCCATACAAGTATTTGTGAAAATGTTTTACCCCATAAATTAGAGATAACGCCTCCTTTTCCGTCTGGGAGTAATTTTTCTCTGCATCAGTTAAAGTTCTTGACCCAAATGCTACTGGTTTTTCTGAACCATCTGGCATGATATGCGAAAGCACCGCTCCAACCCCTGTTGGAGAAGCATCACCAGCCAAAGTTAGCCGTTTTGAAGGGTCATAATGAACCAATAATTTGTTACTAGTCATTAACTCTTTAGACCTCTGAAAAGCACTTTGACAATCACCAGACCAGTCCCACTTTACCTCTTTTCTCAACAAGTTATACAGTGGGGCTAACTCAGTAGACAAATTTGGCAAAAATTTCCCATAATAATTCAACATACCCAAATATGTCCTGAGTTCTGATACACTACTAGGTGTTTTTGCTGCCTTTATGGCCTCTACCTTATCATCTTTGGGATGCAACCCATCTTTATCTATAAGGTAACCCAAATAATCAGCTTCTGGCTGCATGAATACACATTTTGACATTTTGGCTTTTACATTGTTCTCATCCAACCTTTTCAAAATTGATTCCAGTACAACCAAATGACTTTCGTCATCTTCTGTGCCCTCTAACACGTCATCTTGATAACAAAATTCATCCTCTATACCAGCCAGGAGTTTGTCCATTGTTTTCTGAAAAATAGCACTTGCAGTTTTCACACCAAATGGTAAACGATTGGGGACAAATAATCCTTTATGTGTGTTTATTGTCAGGTATTTCTTTGATTCTTCAGTTAGAGGTAACTGAGTATAGGCACTAGACAGATCTATTTTGGAAAATACCTTTTTACCACATAATTTAGAAAACAAATCCTCTGGCGTGGGCAAGGGATATGGGTCATCTTTGACTACAGAATTTACAGTTACTTTGTAATCACCACAAATTCTAATTTCACCATTGGCCTTGGGTACTACAACAATTGGTGCTGCCCAATCACTTTTCTCAACTTTGGTCAATACACCTGCTTTTTCAAGTCTGTCTAACTCATCTTCAACTGGTTTCTGCAAAGCATATGGAACAGGTCTATGTCTGTGAAATATAGGTTTTACATTTTCCTTCAGCTCAATTTCTGCTTTGTGACCTTTGATTTCACCTACACCTGGACTGAACACAGATTTGTACTTCTGTAACAATTCAGTAAGCTTATCAGTAACAGAAAATATTTCTTTCCAGTTGAGTTTCACCTTGAACAACAAATCTTTACCAAACAATGCAGGTTTTCCACCTCCCTTTGCTACAATAAGTGGAACCTTGACCTTCTGACCTTCATATTCAACATTCACATGTACTGCGCCCAATACTGGTATAATATTACCTGAGTAGCTTTTCAGCTTTACATTTGTTCTACCTATGGGTACATGAGACAACTTTTCACGGTACACATTTTCTGGTATGATTGACACTGAGGCAGCTGTGTCCAATATGAATGGTATTTTGCACCCTTCTACTAGTACATTTACATTCAGATTTTTGTTTTTACCAGAATCACTCTCATTATGTGCACAATACAAATGATCATACTCATAATCATCATCATCGCTTTCATAGTGATCTACATCAACATTGTAGGCTTTGCCTTTACTTTTAGAGTACAAAGGTGGTTTACCTGATTGGTGCTTATTTTTCCACCAACTTTTTGCATGTGGATTACAACATTTTGCGATGTGACCTACTTTTCTACATTTATAGCAAGTAGCATCTTTGAATTTACATGTATTCGGGTTATGCCAACCACTACACCTGTGACACCTAACATTGACACGCGGTCCAGGCTTCTCATGTTTTCCACCATGCTGAGCAGACTTGTGTGATTTCTTCACATGATTCACAGGTTTTTCACCACTTGTACTAGCAAATGCGGTCGCACCCGCTCCATCCATAGCCTTGGCATCCTTCTCCACCGTTTCCAGGCTAATAGCTTCCTCGCAGGCCTTTTCCCAAGTAAGGCCTCGCATGCCCAAGAGCCGCTTCCTGATGTACGGACTTCTCAAACCAGCCGTTAGCCGATCTCGCAGGTTTTCACTCAGGGACTCACCATACTCGCAGGTAAGCGCCAGCTTCTTGATCGCCACTATGAAATCTGAGATACTCTCTCCCGGTTCCTGCATCCTCGCATTAAATTGGTATCGTTCACCAATCTCCGTCCGGGGTGGTGCATAGTGGTGTTTCAGCATATCTGTCAACTCTTTATAAGTTTTGGTGGTGGGGTCATTTGGAATTGTCAAACTTACAAGGAGTGCGAATGGTTCAGGCCCAATCAGTGCCAAGAATGTGTTCACTTTGTCTTCATCCTTGATTTTGTTTACCAACATCCAAATCTCCAAACGCCTCTGGTAGTTTTTCCACTCCTCCTTGCTGGAGTCAAATTCTGAGATATTTCCAATGTGTTGTGTTGCCATACTGATTTGTGGTTCAGGTCCTGGATATCTGATTATCTTCACAGAAAACTGTACAGAAAAACTTGCAATCTAGTAGTCTGCACCCAATACATAAGCACAGAACAGGGAAACATAAATTTGCAGAGTTCAGCATACACAAAATACAGTTCTCACTCTTCACAGTATCAGTAAGCTTGGTACACTTGCAATACACAAAGTTAAGTCTCATACAAATTCTTTTTCTTCAAAAGCCTTCCTTGTTGTTGCACAATCCAATCTAGCAGTCTGCATTCACAAACAAAGAACAAGGGAAGCCAGATCTGGAATGTCACAATGTTAGTCTTCTTGGGTATGGTCAGTAGGCTTTTATACATGCAATCTGGTAGACTGTACTCACACAGGGACAGTTTTGGAGAAACCAGACTTGCAATACACAAAGTTAATCTTCTTGAATTTGGGTTCAGTGGGCTCTTCATATACTACTTTCAATTGTAATCTGGCAGTGTGCATACAGCACAACAGTGGGAAACCAGAAATACAAAGTTTATCATCAAATAGAGCTGTCAGTGGGCCTACCCTTGTGGAATGTGGCTTCAAACATGTGCTGAACATGTGCTTCTGAGCTGGCAATGTGACAAAATCTCCGGGTCTTCTCACTCTTCAAAAACCAGTTTCTCAGTGCCATCCACACTCAAACTTCAGTCCTCCATGTGCCCAAGACGTTCCTCTTCATATCTGACAACTTTTTACTTGCCCAAATGGGTTTACTCGTCGCCAATTGTCATGTATTGTGGGCCTGGAAGAAGCAATACAAACTCGGCGGACATATTGCTGAACTTATACTGAAGTGTTTATTAGTTTCGTATCTACATTGTCGTCTGCTAATATCAATGTACCATACATAATTATGACAATAGTTTCGTATTTGTCAATATACTACAAGATGCACCGGTGGAGGACTTTTACACAGGTAATACCTTTCACAACCAATAGGCTGAACCAACCCACTGTTGGTACTAAGGAGCTAATGGAAGCCTCCATAATAATCAAGGGAAAGAAAATTACTTTGGTACTTATTTATAGACCAGAGCCATCTGATGGAAATGACGAATTTACCCAATTAGTTGCCCATTATGGCTCTTTTAGTCATGAGGTCATTTTTTTTGGCGACTACAACTTCCATGTCAACAAACCAACCAAACATCTTGACTTCCAGTCAAGAAGTAGACATCTGTAAACACAAACTAGAGGAATGTGTGAGAGAGGTCAGAACTTTCTTGATCTCCAGCAAGATGAAAATGAATGATGGAAAAACTGAAATGCTTATCTGCACTGACAGGTACATCACTGCTGCTAACATCAATATCCCTAACACTATCAGAGTGGGTGACTCTGATATCACACCTAGTGAGTCAGTTGACCGTGCAATATCTGGATTTAATTCTATGATAACCCTTCCCCTAATGTGCTTAGTGTTCTCATACCATGCATTAATGTTCCAGCTAAGCAATTTTAGCACAAATGGAAGCCCTGTATTGTCAGTTTCATTTGAATTATTCATATTAGGCTCGGTGAAATCCTACATTTGCTTGTTGTTCTTTTTTCATTATTCAGCCACTATTTGTCACAGTTTTAGCATAATCACCAGGAATCATATTTAGTAATGTCCTTTAAGCCACTAGTCTCTCCACATGTGGTTTAGATGATCTGATCCACACATTGGTACAATTCTTACACCCGGGAGCTTGGGTTGTAGCTAGCCCTAGATTAGCGTTTAGTGCACCTGCTTCTTAGCTTCAAGATTTGGAAGTTGTACCTTGGCCAATGGGGTCCTGCACGCTGTTGCTCTGGTCTAGCTTCACGCTATTGAAGGAGTATGGTGTATGCCACAGGAATCTCTGGTAATCCCAGGCCCTCATGAATAATTTTTTCGGCAACTTGCTGGATGTCCTCATCAGGGGTATGGGGAGCTTGGACATAATGACGTAGACCTCTGGATCAAAATCAGGTGTTTGATTATCCTCTATCCTGTTGTAATTCTGCCAACCTCTGATTCCACATAGTGTTGAATGTCATCAATTCTGTCCTGTATCTCTCTTTTTATAGATGATCACACAGTATCTAATTTGACATCTAATTGCAGATGAAAGTTGTCACTCAGCTGTCTGATCTGGCTTCTACAGTTTGTGAGTCCTTGATCCCAGTAATCAATTGTTGTATCTGTGTCAGGTCAGTCTGACCTTTCATCTGTTGCACCTGGTGTCCCAGTTCTGGTTGGGGTGGTATATGGCTACCAGGTGAGAGCTTTCTGACCCTGTCAAGAAGACTCTCATTTGGCTCTTTATCTTGCTTCCCTCTAGTTTCCACTGGCATCTTTATGACCTCTGGTACTTCTCCAACAATCTGATACAGTTTGTTTCAATATATAGTTGTTTGACCCAAACAATTTCCAATTAATTGCAGTTAAGTTTTCCATGTGTTCGTTTATATGGGGTTTTACATCACTTTCGACATTATTTCAGTCATTTCGTGATGAGACCTACTTGTAATAGACATAGTGCTGCCTGACTGAATTGTCATGTTGCAGGTGCTTGACATGACAACCCACCTTCTCACAAATTTACAAGGACAACAGGTTTACCCTTTGGCATGGGCCTCAGCTTATATGGGAAACTGTATCATGAGTTCAATCTTGGTACGTGACATATATTACATAAACCACCTAAGATGTATATGTCATAACATTAATTGCCACCACATTCATCTTGCACAGTTATACACAATATGTCACATTTTTGTGAATAATTTATGGAACTAGATCACATTTATCTATTTATAAGCCAAATAGATCACAACTGCCAAAAATATGCAGAAGCTGATCTTGAACTTGATATTATGGGCATTTAAAGTACATGTAGAGATTATTTGTGTGGATTAATTTTTATTGACTTTGGGTCAAGGTCAAGGTTGACCCAAAATCAAGACCAGCAATATTTGTCATGCCCTATTGACTGTAAAAATTAAGCAATATCAATGTAAGTTGCCATATGTGATTGGATCAGGGTTGGCTCAAAGGAATTATCAATTGAACTAGGTGGATGAAAGATATCACCCCCTAATCCCTAGATATTATATAAGCTTTCATAGGCTATATATGATATACAGATGGATATTATCCAATATACCAAATGGCTGATATTGACATAGATTTTTACTCATTAAATACCAATGGTCTGAGAGACAACTACAAAATAACCGCTGTATTTAGCAAACTTAAATGAAAAGGACAGGGAATATTTATGCTGCATGAAACACATTGTACATCTGAAATAGAGCGCAAATGGTTATTGGAATGGGGTAATAAATAGAGGTAATATTAGAGGATTCACAGTGCCATATTCAATTAAAAAGAAGCAGGATACAAGGCAGGAAGAGGAATGGTTAAATAATAGACACCAGGAATTACACCATCTGGTCAACTCTGACCATACGGATAATCTCAGTGTAGAGACACTTGAATATTACAACAATGTTAAATGTCAATTATACAATATTGAATTGTGCACGTGGGTCAATTCTAAGGTCAAAATGTAAATGGTCAGAAGAAGGTGAACAGAATAGTTCATACTTTCTCAGATTAGAAAAACACAATTTTTGTAACAAACTAATATCTCAGCTAGAAGTTGATGGAAAGCAAGTCATAGAACAATAAAAAATACTGAAAGCTGAAAAAGAATATTATGAAAAATTATATACAGCAGATAAATGTGATCAGAATATACTCAATGAACATGCGAAAAAATTCACTGATAATCTTGCTATCCCCAAAATTAGTGAATCCTTGATATTGGAATCAGAACTATTGAAAAGCATAAAAAAATTAAAGAACAGTAAATCCCCAGGGTCAGATGGCCTACCTTCTGAATTTTACAAATTGTTTTGGATAGATATTAAGTCATTTTTATTAGACAGCATACAATATTCTGTTGCAAAGTGTGAACTATCAGTTGAACAAAAAAAGAGGAATTCTCACTCTAATACCCCAAAAAAAGACAAAAATAGGTTATTCTTAAAAAATTGCAGACCAATATCTTTGCTGAATGTAGATTATAAAATTCTAACTAAGGTTTTAGCGAAAAGGATATGCACGGTGTTACCAGATATTAGAAATGAAGATCAGACAGGCTATATTAAGGGTAGATTTATTTGCAGCAATATTAGATAAACGGAAGATACAATGATTTTTTCAGAAGTAAACAATATACCAGGTAAAATTTTGACTATAGATTTTGAAAAAGCATTTGATTTGATTAACCGGTCCATCATAAATAAAACTCTTTTAATTTTGGTCCCAAATTTTGATCCATGATAAGAATGATATACAATGATATTTCAACAGCTGTAATAAACAATGGTGAGATCACTGAGTGGTTTAAACCATCTTGAAGAGTTAGGCAGGGATGTCCAATTTCCCCATATTTATTTATAATGGCTGTGGAGCTTTTAGCCATTAGTATAAGAGAAAATGAAAATATAAAAGGCATTAATATCAATGGCATAGAGATAAAAAATGGTCAACTTGCAGATGACACTACATGCTTTATAAGGGATACACAGTCTATTGTAGAAATACAACATACCTTTGACAGCTTTAAGATATGTGCAGGCCTAAAGGTAAATGCAGACAAAACAAAAGCAAAATTTATAGGATCTCTAAGACATAGAACTGATGCCCTATATGGTCTAGATTGGTCTGAACAGAATGTAACGACACTAGGACTTACATTATCAGACAATGAAGATGATCATTATAAGCTGAATTACATAAAAAGAATATACAATTTGAAGAACATATTAAACTCATGGAAATGCAGAAAATTGTCCTCAAAAGGTAAAATTATTGTTGTAAACAACCTTGCTTTGTCTCCATTACTATACTTAGTTAGTGTAATACACACTCCAGATAATGTAATATCTGAGGTAAAGAAAATTGTACTAGATTTTATTTGGGACGGAAAGCCTGCAAAGATAGCATAATTATACTGTTCTGATCCAGCCCATATAAAAGGGTGGACTCAAACTAGTGGACTTTGAATTGAAAGTAAAAGCACTCAAATGTATATGGGTTAAACGGCTCTGTGCAGAATATATACAGTTTGAAAGATGGAAGGCAGCCGCATCTGTTTTTTATAACACAAAAGACTTGTTAATGTTCTTTAGGTGGAATCAAAAGCCACTACCAGCTAAGTTAAAACCATTATTTTATAGTCATGTACATTCCTATTGGTCTGAATTATGTAAGATAAACACAATTAACCCAGATATAATCAAACACCAGATAATTTGGAATAATAGGTATATCACCTCAGGAAATGAACCAATTCACTGGAAAAAATGGGCAAGCCATGGTATTCTCACACTAAATGATATTCTAGATTGCAGTAGTAATATAATGGATCACAATGAAAATAATGAAAAGTTTAATGTAAACTGTAATTTCCTCAATATGCTGCAACTAAGGCAAATGATTCTCTCAGAATGGAAGAATATCATTATTGGTACCAAAAAAAAATAACATATTAAACAATCAATCAATAGTACTTAATGATAAAGTGTATTTAATGCCAAAAATAGAAACAAAAATATTGTATACAGGTTTTTTGACTAGTAAAGAAAAACGACCAGCATGTATAGCTAAATGGGAAGAGATATATCCAGAGTTCAAAAATGTAGGAGCAGACATGTGGCAATATATTAACACTGCCATACAATATAATAAGAGAAACAAAATTGCAAAGTTTTCAATATAAAATTATCCATAGACTTATTACATGCAGGCAAAAGCTGCATGACATGAAATTAATTCCTAATTCTGTCTGTCAATATTGTAACGAAATTGACAATTTATCCCATTTTTTTATTCAGTGTTGGAATGTAGACAACTTCTGGATGTCTTTTCTCCAATGGTGGAACAACCTAAGTGAAATTAAGATATCAAAACAATTTAAGTGTTTTGAAGAATGTATCTTGTTTGGTTTCCAAGATCGAAGCATCATTTTTATTGTTCTGAATTGTGCAACTTTGATAGCAAAATACTACATATACAAACAACAGTTATTTAATAATAATTTTATTGATCTGTATCAATATCTATGTATTCTCAAGAGTAAACTTCATATAGAATATCTCATATGTAAAAATAATGAGAATATGGGTGCTTTTGATAAGTTTTTATTCATTTATAATGAGCTATAAGAGCAGTATACCATATTGTCTTTCTATAATTATAACAATGTAGTATATTGGACTAATGGTATGTACGCTTCCTGAATAAACTTGATTTGCAAAAAAAGAAAATTAAACTAGGTCACATTGAACTATTTAAAAGCTAAATTGGATGTTGATAAAGAGTGATATTTTAAAGGTCACGGGAGCAAATTTTTAAAATCACATAATACCATATTTACACAAAGTATCAATACTCACTTGTTCGATGACATCAGGGCCCATATCAAAGATGACATATGGTAGATGACATGAGGTGATTTAATATCTAGCAGGGCCCACATGGAAGATGATATGAAGTGATTTAACATATAGCAGGGCCCACATTATAGATGACATAGGGTTATAGAATATCTAGCAAGGCCCATAGGTTAGATGGCATGGAGTTTTAGAATATCTAGCAGGGCCCATATGGTAGATGACCTGAGGTTATAGAATATCTGGCATGGCCCATATAGTAGATGATATGTAGTTACAGAATATTTTTCCAGGACTTCATGTTTGTTGACATAGATTTAGTTATAGATTATCTATCATGGCCCACATAGTAGATGACATGGAGTGACTTAACTTCAAGCAGGGCACACATGGTAAATAATATGGAGTTATATAATATCTATCAGGGCTCACACAGTAGATGATATGGAGTTATGGAATGTCTAGCAGGGCCCACATGGTAGATGATATAGACAATTTAACATTATTTAAGTATTATCATGTAAAGAATGAAGTATTGTTCAATGACTCTTTTATCACACTGCCCGAAAAATAAGATTTACAAAAATAAACATGTATTGTTTTTCCATTGTAAAGACCAATGAAGATCTTTCAGCTAATAAACAATTTTGTAAATACCATTTACTTATTTACAATGCTTAAATATGTTGTATTTTACCAAATATGTCAAATTGCACATATCAGTTCATAAACAATGTTGTAAAGATTGTTGAATGTCTTTACAATATTGTATTTATGTTGTTAATATCAGTATACATTCATATCACCTTTAATCAATAGCTCTTGGAATTGCATATATCCACATATGCATACAACATTGGAAAATGTGCATTTGAGGACTTTATTGAGGACTTAAAAATTGATAAATTACTACATCAGGATATTATATATTGCATTGTAAGTGACAAGATATCTCTATTTGCATGTTCCTCAGGTTGTTCAGATACTGGTAGGGCTTTTCAAAGTGAAAATATGTTCACTACAAGCCAAGATATTAGCTTGGATGGGAAGTGACAAGAATGGTATAAAACATTAAAATCGCACCTGCCGTTTTTTACACCTTTATGGTACTATTTATCATACAGATCTCTTAGATGTCTCTATTTTCATGATCCTGAGGTTGTTTAGATACTGTTAGGACTTTTCAGAGTGAAAATATGTTCACTACAAGACAAGATATTAGCAAATCTTGGATGGGAAGTGACAAGAAAGGTATAAATCATTAAAATCTCGCCTGCCGTTTTTTACACCTTTATGGTACTATTAAACATTCAGATCTCTTAGATTTCTATATTTCCATGATCCTTAGGTTGTTTAGATACTGTTAGGACTTTTCAGAGTGAAAATATGTTCACTACAAGCCAAAATATTAGCAAATCTTGGATTTGAAGTGCCAAGAAAGATATAAAACATTAAAATCGCACCTGCCGTTTTTTATATCTTTATGGTACTATTTATCATACAGATCTCTTAGATATCTCTATTTCCATGATCCTGAGGTTGCTTAGATACTGATAGGACTTTTCAGAGTGAAAATATGTTCACTACAAGACAAGATATTAGCAAATCTTGGATGGGAAGTGACAAGAAATGTATAAAACATTAAAATTGCGCCTGCCGTTTTTTACACCTTTATGGTACTATTCAATATTCAGATCTCTTAGATATCTCTATTTCCATGATCTTGGGGTTGTCTAGATACTGTTAGGACTTTTGTGAAAATATGTTCACTGCAAACTAAGATATAAGCAAATCTTGGATTGTAAGTGACAAGAGAGGGTATAAAATGTCAAAAAATTGTGTAAATTGCGCCTGCCGTTTTTTATACTTTTATGGTACTATTCAACATTCAGATCTCTTAGATATCTATATTACCATGATCCTGACATTGTTTAGATACTGTTAGGACTTTTCAGAGTGAAAATATGTTCACTACAAGCCAAGATATTAGCAAATCATGGATGGGAAGTGACAAGAAATGTATAAAACATTAAAATCGCGCCTGCCGTTTTTGACACGTTTATGGTACTATATATCATACAGATATCTTAGATGTCTCTATTTTCATGATACTGAGGTCCTTTAGATACTATTAGGACTTTTCAGAGTGAAAATATGTTCACTACAAGCCAAGATATTAGCAAATCTTGGATGGGAAGTGACAAGAAATGTATAAAACATTAAAATTGGGCCTGCCGTTTTTTACACCTTTATGGTACTATTTAATACTCAGATCTCTTAGATATCTCTATTTCCATGATTCTGAGGTTGTTTAGATACTGTTAGGACTTTTCAGAGTGAAAATATGTTCACTACAAGCCAAGATATTAGCAAATCTTGGATGGGAAGTGACAAGAAAGGTATAAAACATTAGAATCGCGCCTGCCGTTTTTTACACCTTTATGGTACAATTTATCATACAGATCTCTTAGATATCTCTATTTCCATGATTCTGAGGTTGTTTAGATACTGTTTGGTCTTTCCAGAGTGAAAATATGTTCACTACAAGCCAAGATATTAGCAAATCTTGGATGGGAAGTGACAAGAAATGTATAAAACATTAGAATCGCGCCTGCCGTTTTTTACACCTTTATGGTACAATTTATCATACAGATCTCTTAGATATCTCTATTTCCATGATTCTGAGGTTGTTTAGATACTGTTTGGTCTTTCCAGAGTGAAAATATGTTCACTACAAGCCAAGATATTAGCAAATCTTGGATGGGAAGTGACAAGAAATGTATAAAACATTAAAATTGCGCCTGCCGTTTTTTACACCTTTATGGTACTATTCAATATTCAGATCTCTTAGATATCTCTATTTCCATGATCTTGGGGTTGTCTAGATACTGTTAGGACTTTTGTGAAAATATGTTCACTGCAAACTAAGATATTAGCAAATCTTGGATTGTAAGTGACAAGAGAGGGTATAAAATGTCAAAATATTGTGTAAATTGCGCCTGCCGTTTTTTATACTTTTATGGTACTATTAAACATTCAGATCTCTTAGATATCTATATTACCATGATCCTGACATTGTTTAGATACTGTTAGGACTTTTCAGAGTGAAAATATGTTCACTACAAGCCAAGATATTAGCAAATCATGGAGGGGAAGTGACAAGAAATGTATAAAACATTAAAATCGCGCCTGCCGTTTTTGACACGTTTATGGTACTATATATCATACAGATATCTTAGATGTCTCTATTTCCATGATACTGAGGTCCTTCAGATACTATTAGGACTTTTCAGAGTGAAAATATGTTCACTACAAGCCAAGATATTAGCAAATCTTGGATGGGAAGTGACAAGAAATGTATAAAACATTAAAATCGCGCCTGCCGTTTTTGACACCTTTATGGTACTATTCAATACTCAGATCTCTTAGATATCTCTATTTCCATGATTCTGAGGTTGTTTAGATACTGTTAGGACTTTTCAGAGTGAAAATATGTTCACTACAAGCCAAGATATTAGCAAATCTTGGATGGGAAGTGACAAGAAAGGTATAAAACATTAGAATCGCGCCTGCCGTTTTTTACACCTTTATGGTACTATTCAATACTCAGATCTCTTAGATATCTCTATTTCCATGATTCTGAGGTTGTTTAGATACTGTTTGGTCTTTCCAGAGTGAAAATATGTTCACTACAAGACAAGATATTAGCAAATCGTGGATGGGAAGTGACAAGAAAGGTATAAAACATTAAAATCGCGCCTGCCGTTTTTTACAACTTTATGGTACTATTCAATACTCAGATCTCTTAGATATCTCTATTATCATGATCATGAGGTTGTTTAGATACTGTTAGGACTTTTCAGAGTGAAAATATGTTCACTACAAGCCAAGATATTAGCAAATCTTGGATGGGAAGTGACATGAAAGGTATAAAACATTAGAATCGCGCCTGCCGTTTTTGACACGTTTATGGTACTATTCAATACTCAGATCTCTTAGATATCTCTATTTCCATGATTCTGAGGTTATTTAGATACTGTTAGGACTTTTCAGAGTGAAAATATGTTCACTACAAGCCAAGATATTAGCAAATCTTGGATGGGAAGTGACATGAAAGGTATAAAACATTAGAATCGCGCCTGCCGTTTTTTACACCTTTATGGTACTATTCAATACTCAGATCTCTTAGATATCTCTATTTCCATGATTCTGAGGTTATTTAGATACTGTTAGGACTTTTCAGAGTGAAAATATGTTCACTACAAGCCAAGATATTAGCAAATCTTGGATGGGAAGTGACATGAAAGGTATAAAACATTAGAATCGCGCCTGCCGTTTTTTACACCTTTATGGTACAATTTATCATACAGATCTCTTAGATATCTCTATTTCTATGATCCTGAGATTGTTTAGATACTGTTTGGTCTTTCCAGAGTGAAAATATGTTCACTACAAGCCAAGATATTAGCAAATCTTGGATGGGAAGTGACAAGAAATGTATAAAACATTAAAATTGCGCCTGCCGTTTTTGACACGTTTATGGTACTATTTAATACTCAGATCTCTTAGATATCTATATTTCCATGATCCTTAGGTTGTTTAGATACTATTAGGACTTTTCAGAGTGAAAATATGTTCACTACAAGCCAAGATATTAGCAAATCTAGGATGGGAAGTGACAAGAATGGTATAAAACATTAAAATTGCGCCTGCCGTTTTTTACACCTTTATGGTACTATTTATCATACAGATCTCTTAGATATCTCTATTTTCATGATCCTGAGGTCGTTTAGATACTATTTGGACTTTTCAGAGTGAAAATATGTTCACTACAAGCCAAGATATCAGCCAATGTTGGTTTGTAAGTTACATTTGGGAAGAGATCCATTTCTTGACAATTCTTGACAAATTCTGGTTGACATTTTTATTTGCTGAGTTATAAATTAGATACTGATAGAAATTCAGTTGGTGTTTGGTTTTACACTGCAGACAGCATGTGAGACATGAACACATTATCCTTGTCAATAGTTTTCCCTTTTTTCCCACTCTTGCAAATGTCCAGATGTTTTGGGGTTAATCAGTCTGGGTCATCCGGTCATATAATTTATCTTCTTTCATCTGGGACAAGGGGCATTCATTCACCCCCTCATTACATCAATGGTGACCTATAAATCTTGTTTAACTTCCTGGAAAATTACCATTTGGCAGAAAACACGCACACAGCAGATGAGCAGGCAGGACTAGGATACTTGTGTGCCTCACAAAACATTATTTTAACAGACTTGTAACACATTGAATGTCCATTTCCATACAGGAGCAGTGACAGGCTGAAACCTCCACATGCCATTTACATATCATGATTCATTTAACAGTATGAATTTAGACGGTAGAAAAAGAAATATTGTTTTGCAGGGCATTTTCTTCCAGAAAACACTACCTCCAAGGATATACTTTTTACTGTAACAATATAATTTGATTTTACTCTGTTTCAGGACTGCATATATCTCCAGGCAAGGTCAATGAGATTTTATGAGTTTATGCACTGTTTTGACAAGGGGGCTGATTGAAAAGATCAAACCATCAAGGTCAAATATAATATATAACATACATTGTCTTTTGTTTTGTTTCAGAGGTGCTAGTTTTCAGACAGGGTCAATGACAAGTCCACAAACTGTTCTCACAAGGGCCTTGATTTGAATGGTTATTCAATGACAACCATACATTACACAACCTTTCCTTTTGTTTTGTTTCATATCTACTTATTTTGATGCAAGGTCATTGACAAGAAACACACTTTGATGTACAGTTTGTTTTGTTTCAGGATTGCTGGTTTCAAATAAAGGTCAATGACCTTCCAACAGTTTATGCAATGTTCGTACAAGGACTCAGTTAAAAGGTTCACATATATCAAGGATTGATATACATTGCATTTTGTCTTCTTCCAGGACTGCTTGTTTTGATGCAAGGTCAATGACCTTTTTCTGTTTTGTGCACTGTTCTATCATGGGCCTTAATCGAGAGAGTCACAAATTATTCAATATCTTATAAACTGTCATTTTGTTTCACCTTTTTTATTTTTTTTTTTTTTTTACATGAAAGGTCAATGACCTATCACTATTCTTTGCACTAACAAAGACCTTGATTGACAAGGTCTTATAAAATTCAATGATGCCAACTACTGAAAAAGGTCCTTGATTGAAAAGATGACACACAATTCAATATTATGATGTGCCTTGTCCTGTTTCACTATTGATTATTCCCATGTTAGGGCATTGACCTTTTCTATGTTAATAAACTTTTGCTGTTTGTGCATTATTATAATGAGGGCCCTGGTTGAAAAGGTCACAACCTATCCAAGGATAAATATCTTGATTTTAATTATGTTTCAGGGCTGCTTATTTTCAGGCAAGGTCATTGACCTTTTACAAGTAATGATACAGCTCTAACAAGGGACTTGATTGAGAAGGTCACATATAGTTTCAGGATATTTATGTTTTGTAGTTAGGCTCCTTGTTTCCTTTCAAGGACAATGAATCTGTATTTTAGAAAACTTTTGTGCAGAAATGGTCAATGACCTTTTTGCCATTTTTGGAAATGTCTTTCAAATGTGTATGTTATTCTTATTTCTATAAATTATTTTCATTTCAGACAGATTGTTTCAGCAATTTTATTTCAATGACCTTTTTAATTGTTATTTTCCTAACAATGGCCATCAGTGCAAAAATCCAAATGCCCTTTATTATCAATTATCCAAATGCCCTGAGGTATAACCTTCAAATAAAGATCTCTCTTGTAAATATGCTGTCTTTATATATAAGCATCTTGGCTAAATATTGTAAATGTCAAAATAATACATTTAAGCATATTTTGTGTCCAAGTAAAGATCATATTTGACAATGCATCTTTTCACATGCATCTTGTTCATCTTTACATGCATATAGTATCTTGTATTTGTCTTGTTTATTTGAAATTTAACATCTTTTCTGATTTTATAAAGATCAAGTAAAGATCATATTTGACAAGCTTTTCACATGCATCTTGTTCATCTTTACAAGCATATAGTATCTTGTATTTGTCTTGTTTATTTGAAATTTAACATCTTTTCTGATTTTGTAAAGGCTTGCAAATTACGGTCTTTACTGTCTTTGATGCATACATTAAAGGTCTTGTAAATTGCCAATTTACAGTTTGTAAGTATGTCTGAAAGGTCATGTTAATTTCAAATTTACTTCAACAATATATACATATTGGCCTCTTGTAAATCTAATTTTTCACGCAGTGTCAGCAAACAGCAAAAGCTTGTCAGATGAACATTGAAGTGTTGTTGTTTGCAGAGGAAATTATCTTGGTTATTCAATACTTGTCATAAAACAAACAGCAATGGTGAGATGGTATATGTGTATTGAATACAAACAAATCAAAATAAAGGTCCCCATAAGATAGTGTAAGCATGTAAGCCTCATAAAACCTCTTTAATTTAACCATTAGCTAAGAGTTAATTGGATATGCGTAAATCTTAGGCCTTAACTGCCACAACCGCAAAACTAAATTTGAGCTGTCAAAATGATTTGACTTACCCTGTTCACTCATATTGGGAAAATTGTGGATTCACTGTTTAACTATGTGGAGTTGAGACAAATTGTGAAAGTTGGGGAGGAGCCACACACCCATGTCAACCACAGCAGTGTCTGTTTGCTCTCAAGCCTTGGCCCACTGTCCAATATTAGACCAGCTCATCTGACCCTGCACACAAAACAGAAATGTATGTTACCATATTGTTTACATATATTGGCTACTAAAACCTCACACATACACTGCATTAATGAGATAAATGATATTTTTAACCAGTTCAACAATAATTTTTTGCACAATAATAATACTGCTCACAGATGTTTATGGTTCCATGCATTCTTATATATATATATATATATATATATATATATATATATATATATATATATATATATATATATATATATATATTTATTACACATGATCCCCATTGACCTTTGTAAGTATTTTATCATATTGTTTTTCAATAGGCTGACAGATTTGTTATATTTAGGATGTCTGACTTGGATTCATATCACTCAAATTGACCGGGATACCTTGTGACCAATGAAAAAGCCCCTAGGGCTTGTCCACCCAAATTGGACAACTTGTCCACCCACTTGTCCACCTGGACAACCCCAAAAAGGTATATATATGAGAGAAAAAAAGATGATACTCCTCATACCACTGATGAGACTAACTCTAGTCGAAACTAGTCTGGTAGTTGTACATCTTACAGAACAAAGAAGGACCCGACAAGATCTGCTTCATTCCTAGCCATTATACCTCTTGGATTCATATCACTATTATGTCTGATTATTCTGTCATGGAATTTTACCATGAGTCTACTTAATATATACTCACACGCTTAGTGGTTAAACTACAGTAGAGCCCAAACTCTATGCTCCATTATACAATATACTTAACCCGCTTTATCATGCTGAATCTCACATTAATCATTTCAAGTGGTGTTTATGTGAATGTCCCACTACGGACTAATCAAAACTTTGTCTGACGGTCACGTCAGCTTGTAAGGCATATTATGGTAACATGTCTTAATAGCCTCCATGACATTTGTGTGTGCATGACATTGCATCTTCAACATATGTACAATCATTTAAGATAAATATTGCACTGTGAATAGCTTGTCAATGAGTAACTGATATGTTCAGAAACACTTTCTTTAATGTTAGGATAATAATAATAATAATAATAATAATAATAATAATAATGATGATACTACTACTACTACTACTACTACTACTACTACTACTACTACTACTACTACTACTACTTAATAATAATAATAATAATAATAATAATAATAATAATAATAATAATAATAATAATAATAATAATAATAATAATGATAATGATAATGATAATAATAATAATAATAATAATAATAATAATAATAATAATAATAATAATAATAATAATAATAATAATAATAATTTCCATAGCGCTATTTCAGATTCAGTCTGCTCATGGCTTTCTTGGATGTAATTTTTGCTGTAAAGATGTGTTTTAAGCTTCAATTTTAATGTATCTAAAGTTGTACTGTGGGACACAGAATGATTGTGCACAAGAAAGATAATATATGTGACATTTCATAGACAATATTCGTAACCGCACAAGAAGGATGACACGCATGCTCATCACACCTCCTACCTGTAGTTAACAATTGGTGGAGAATCTTGACGATCTAAGGCATAGAGTGAGATTGACACTGCATGGAGCTTCTCTTAACCTCCCAATTCGTCATTGGTCTTGATAATTTGCCTTATGAAATTTTTAAGAATGAAATATCTGTATATTTGCTTACCAAGTTATTCAACAACATTTTTAGTATGTATCATACCATCTATTTGGCTAAAAGCAATAATCAAACCAATTCTTAAACCATCCATGACAGACTCATATTTACCCTTGCAATACAGAGGAATTAATCTCTTATCCACAGTTAGTAAGCTATATAGAA
The DNA here is from genome assembly GCA_949316495.1 of Amphiduros pacificus. Classification (NCBI taxonomy): domain Eukaryota; kingdom Metazoa; phylum Annelida; class Polychaeta; order Phyllodocida; family Hesionidae; genus Amphiduros; species Amphiduros pacificus. The sequence continues at coordinate 21,993,868 of OX439005.1, forward strand.
GTTTATTGAATATGCTTGTTTTAAATTTTTGTGAAAATGACAACATATTAGTGGACGAACAAAATGTTTTTAGAAAAAGCAGATCATATGAAGAACATATACTAACATTATTATCTGTTATTAGAAATAGAAGCAATCACAATGAAAGCATGTATGTAGCCTTTATGGACAAGGAATAGAGTGTGGAGTTAATGGTTACATGTATAAAGCACTAAAGTCCTTTTGCACTCAGACAGAATATTCAGTAAATATTAATGGATTTAATACACATTGGTTCAATGCTGATTTAGAGGCGAGGCAAGGTGTTTTTCAATATTTATTAATGATTTAGCCATAAAAATTAAGAATCTGAACTGTGAAGTAGAGCTGGGAAATATGATGTTGAGTATTCTCCTGTATGCAGATGATATTGCACTAATTGCTGATTCAGAGGATGATTTACAGTTGACGTTTATTTGTGTTAGTGAATGGCGTAAAAAGTTGAGGTTAAAGTGTAGTAATAAGAAATCAAAAGTTGTCCATTTTAGGCCAAAACATGTTCAGAGATTATCTGTCCAATTCTCCATTTTTATTCAGTGTATTTCAACTGTAGGGCAATATAAATATTTGGGTATTATCTTTGATGAATTTCTCACATTCGACCAAGCAGACAAAACATTAGTTGATTCTGAATGAAATCATAAAAAGGACTTGGATTTGACACATACACAAAGCTATTCCAAACCAATGTTGATTCCATTTTGACATATGGCTTTGGAATTTGGGGCTTTAAGAAATATTCCTGTTGTTCCACCATTCAGAATAGGGCAATTAAAGTGTTCCTGGGGGTCCACAGATTTACTCCAAAGCTTGCTATTATGGCAGGTATGGGGTGGATCTCTGCAGAAAATAAAATATACCAGTTAATTGTTGGATTGTGGAATCACCTTCTGAATTTTCTAGATTATGTAAAAAAAGTATTAGATATTGAAATGAATAATAGCTGGTGCTCAGACTTATTTAGGCTATTACAGAATCTGAATCTAGAGGGAAAAGTTCTGAATAAAGAATATTATAATGTAAATGAAGTCAGAAAATTGAAATAATGAAAAAATATTCAAGGATATATGGATGGACAAAACCAATCTAAATTGAGAACATATAATTTATTTAAATCAGACTTTGAAACAAAACTATATGTTAAATAAATAAGGGCAAAGAAATAAATACCATTTGAAGTGGAGACTGGAAGATATTTCAATGGCACTTCATTTTCTGTTAACATGTTTATGCTATACTTAATATAGAAATGCTCTATTCACAAATGCAATGGAAATTTATAATGATTTTCTTGAATATGGTGATGATGTTAAGCTTTATATCTTAGGATTTAGTAAAATACACTGGAGAATGTCTAATATATTATTGCTATCTGAAATGATTTTGTTTGTATGGACTGTATGGGGTTTTACATCATTTCCAACATTATTTCAGTCATATCGTGATGAGACCTACTTGTATCAGATATAGTGCTGCCTCACTGAATTGTCATGTTGCAGGTCCTTGACATGACAACCCACCCGGTCACAGACTTACAAGGACAACCGGTTAACCCTTTAGGCACAGGCCTTAGCTCATATGGGAAATTATATCACGAGTTTAATCTCGGCATGGCTGGGGTTTGAACCCACGACATTTGGATCACCACAGAGGAACTAGTACTGATAAGCTGGCACTCTATCCAACTGCGCCACAGACCGTGGCCTATCTCAAATGAAGGAGGATACTTCATAATTAAGAATAGAATACTATTAATGTCATATTCTTTTTTTTATTATCAATATATTACATGTATATAATACACTAGCGCCAGTTAAATAAGTAATATTTAATATCAGAGTGACTCATAAGCCAAAATGGGTGGATGTTATGTTATTTTCTGTTTAATTTTGTTATTATTTTAACATGTGTCACTATAATAAATAAAATAATGATAAAAGAAATTAACTTCACCCTGTTATTCAAGATATATAGACATATATCTTCAGGACAAATAAAGATAATTTTCCTGGCTTTCTGCAGATTTTGAATTACAGGGTGACACGCCACTGCCCCTTTTTACTTATGCTCTGAAAATCTTAAGTATATGCTTTTTGTATATACATTTTGTGTTCGACCTTCCCTTCCTGTTTCCTTAGTAACTTCCTGAGTGTTTGTCCGATAATATAAAACTATTCATCTCATACTTGGTGCTTCAAGAGGGTGTTCTTTTGCAGATCACCCCTCTGCCGAACTACTTTCGCAGATCACCCCTCTGCCGAACTACTTTCGCAGATCACCCATGTGCCGAACTACTTTTGCAAATCATCCTTGGTCCAAATGACAAGTGAGATCCTTCCACCAGAACCAACGAGAGAGATCTGTCAGCCTGAACACTGCACGAACCTATGTTCTTGACTTTATCTCATACTTTACTCTTACAGATAGGTATGAGATAAAGGTTTTGGTTTTATGTCCAATCTATTTAAAGCAACACAGAGAGGAAAACATTGCAGCATGTGCGGACCTATGTTGTGTGTGTCAAACAACATAAACAATGCCACGCCCCCTTTTTAATGACGTCACACTCAATGACGTCATTGCAACATATAATTTATTATGTTATGATGCCATTGAGAGGTGGGCATAGTGCCACTCTATATTGTGAGATCCTTCCACCAAAACCAAAGTAAGAGATCTGTCAGCCTGAACACTGCACGAACCTATGTTCTTGACTTTATCTCATACTTTACTCCTACAGATAGGTATGAGATCAAGGTTTTGGTTTGATGTCCAATCTATTTAAAGCAACACAGAGAGGAAAACATTGCAGCATGTGCAGACCTATGTTGTGTGTGTCAAACAACATAAACAATGCCATGCCCCTTTTTAATGACGTCACACTCAATGACGTCATTGCAACATATATTTTACTATGTAATGACGTCGTTGAGAGGTGGGCATTGAGATCCTTCCACCAGAACCAACTAGAAAGATCTGTCAGCCTGAACACTGTACTCACATGTTCTTTTCTTTACTGGTCTGGTATATAAACCATTTGCGGTAGATAAATATGAGATAAAGTCAAGAGCATGGGTTCATGCAGTGTTCAGCCTGACAGATCTCTTTTGTTGGTTCTGGTGGAAGGATCTCACTTGTCATTTGGACCAAGGATGATTTGCAAAAGTAGTTCGGCACATGGGTGATCTGCGAAAGTAGTTCGGCAGAGGGGTGATCTGCGAAAGTAGTTCGGCAGAGGGGTGATCTGCAAAAGAACACCCTCTTGAAGCACCAAGTATGAGATGAATAGTTTTATATTATCGGACAAACACTCAGGAAGTTACTAAGGAAACAGGAAGGGAAGGTCGAACACAAAATGTATATACAAAAAGCATATACTTAAGATTTTCAGAGCATAAGTAAAAAGGGGCAGTGGCGTGTCACCCTGTAATTCAAAAGGTAGACATGGAGCTTTAAGGCCTTATAGATTATTTTCCTGGCTTTCTACAGATATTATGTTTTAGCTCAATCAAATAAAGAGCCCAGGAAGTTATAAAGGAAAGAAGGGAAAGTTGAACATAATTTATTTTTAAAAAGCATATATTTAAGATTTCAGATGATGATATAAATGCCAAAAATATTATAACAAAATATTAAACTTTTTGGATACACATAAAGTAAGATCAGTGCAACGTGTGTACACAGTTCCTAACAGCCAACCCTTCGTTTACAATCAGACAGGATGCTACACAACATATAACACTTGACTTATCACAACATTTCCCACCAAGCCTAATCTTTGCCAGCTTAACAACTTCTCCAAGTAGGTTTTCTTCATTAATCATTGTTGAATCTACATTAAAGTTGATAGATTGGATGCAAATTTGAATGCATTAATCACTAGCATACATGTTTTCCTTGTGATTTCCTTGTGATTTCATAGTGAATCTGAGTTTCAAAAAGGAATTATTAAACACATGTCAAGCCCAGCTTGTGAATTGTATGTATGATTGTAACAAGACAGAGCGACGGCCTCTACAGTTACACAATATGGACAAAAAACATAATAGATCTGAAACTAACTTCTGGCATTTTTTCTCACACAATAAATATTTAGAGTGAAAAGTAATTTCTTGCCATGATTAGTCCAGCTATATGAATTTGCCCTAAAGCTGTTTTGTACAGTAAACGAAGCATCAGTTTCTAAAAACCAAAATGAACGCTTTTTATTTATTCATCTCCTAGTCATCCAGATAGAGTCTGATATGGCACTATACAAATACATTTTTATTATTATTATAATGATATTATCATTACAACAAGTTGAAGCATTGGGACAATAAACAATGGAGCAAATTTTAGAAGTCTTTCTTTGACCTATTTCTTTGACTTATTTCTTTGACCTATTTCTTTGACCTATTTTATTAGCTTCTGTGTGGGATTTGTGATCGATTCACAATTATTATTTAGGAAATTAAATCCTTGTCCAACTCCCTTCCTAGTGAACTGATGCACCATATCCCAGCATTTTCTCTTTTGGTGTTACATTGTTTCATTGGGGAACAATCTTTCTAATCTGTTTTCCATATTTTGATAAAAAGAAGGCTTTATTTATATTAGATTGTGATAATATTGATATCTTTTGGCTGGGCTTGTTAACTCTGCTGAGGTCTTTCAAGATTTAGGAGTGGGGAAAATGTCAGTCCGTCCATCTGTCAACATTTCTTTAAAAATCTTCAAAATTACCAGTAGTATAGGCCATGGGCTGTGGCACAGTTAGTTAGGAGTGCCAGCATATTAGCACCAATTCTTCTGTTGTGATCCAAAGGTTATAGGTTTGATTGAAATCATGGTAAAATTTCTCATATGAGCTGAGGTCCTTGCCAAAGGGTTAACTCATTGTCCTTTTAAATCTGTGAATAGGTGTGATGTTAAGTCAAGGACCCACTACTACATGACAATTCAGGCTCCACTATAGTAAATGAGGCTGCACTATATCTGCTAGTAGATAGTAGGTCTCATCACAAAATTACTTAAAACCCCAAACAAACAAACAAAGCAGTAAGGCCTAAGGCCGTGGCGCAGTTGGTTAGAGTGCCAACTTATTAGCACCAGTTCCTCTGTGGTGATCCAAAGTTTGTGGGTTCGATCCCCAGCCGTGCCAAGATTGAACTCCTGATACAATTTCCCACATGAGCTGACGCCCATGCCAAAGGGTTAACCTGTTGTCCTTGTAAATCTGTGACTGGGTGGGATGTCATAGTAACGTCACCATTGACCTTAGTGCAGTGACCTTGTTTGGAGCATATCTCAGCAACCACTTATCAGAGGAAAGTAATGTGTCTTAAGTCATAGCTGTGCCTCGTCATACCTTTTTAGTCCTGTAACCTTTGACCTTGACATATTGACCTTGAATTCAAAGTTTGTTTACATGCAATATCTCAACTATTATATGTTAAATATCTTCTAAAAATTACCAGTAATATATGTTTAATATTTCATATTGAAGTAGATATAGAAGTGAAGATTCAAATTCTTTGTAATGATCTAATAAGAGGATATTAAAAGATGGTATAAAAAATGTCTTGGGTCATAGATGTGCATCGTCATAATATTTTAGTTGTGTGACCATTGACCTTGAATTCAAATTTGTGTACATGCATTTGTTCGCATTTGAAAACTCAAAAAATGTTGAAATATGTGAATTTTAGCAGAGTAAAAGGTCCATATCTCCTACTCATATATCTCTCCTCGCCTTCTAATGTCACTGGCTATGTTCTAGACATGTCTAACAAGTATGTCTGACCCTTCATTACTCCCTCAAAATCTGCGAAGACAGTGCGGCAACTCTTAGAATGTGCCGTATTGTATATGCACATTTTGGCAAGGGAAAAGAGCAATATTTCTTACTCATATATTTTTCCTTGCCTTCTAATTTCACTGGCTATATTCTAGACATGTCTAGCAAGTATGTCTAACCCCTCATTAGTCACTTAAAACATGCGAAGACAGTGCGGCAACTCTCATAACGTTCGCATTTAAAACTAAAAAAATATTGAAATATGTGAATTTTAGCAGAGTAAAAGGGCCATATCTCCTACTCATATATTTGTCCTTGCCTTCTAATGTCACTGGTTATGGTCTAGACATGTCTGGCAGCTATGTTTAACCCCTGATTAAAGACAGTGTGGCAACTCTTAGAATGCACCGTATTGGATATACACATTTTGCCAAGGGAAAAGGGCCATATTTCCGACTCATATACTTTTCCTTGATTCTAATGTCACTGGCTATGTTCTAGACATGTCTAACAAGTGTGTCTAACCCTTTATTAGTATATCCATGGTTGGGAAGGCTGTGCAACAATGCTTGGGAATCATTGACATTTAACAAAAATGTGTTTGTGACAGCTAAAGGTATATTTTAGTGTTTTAAAGGATATATATCCTTTTATATAACATTTCTACCCAAATACCAAAAGGGTATGAAGATGTATACAGTTATTTTCCATTAATATATTGATAATAAATGATTAAGACAGGGCTACAAGATTGAGAAGGCCATTAATCATGCTGAAAAAAACACATTTGTCACAGGAAAAGGGATATAACCGTTTTTGATAGGATATATATATCCTTTCGCATAGCTTTTTTCACCATGTCCCAAAAGGATACACTGATGCATACTTGTTGACAACTTTTGAAAAAAATGTCAAATATCAAATATCAAAAGAACTTCACGCTCGTGAACGTTTGCAAAATAAATCATCAATTCATTGCTTAAGATCATGTGGAAACTTCTCCACATCAGACAACTTTAATATTTTCTAATTCTTTGTCTTGTTTACAAGCATTGAAATCAAAGGATTGGAAAATTCCATTTATTTACAAAATCCTTGAACGACATCAAAAACTGTACCGAGGAAAATAAAGAATTTGTTTTTATTGGAATCCAGGGAAATGAGGCTGATGACCATGCTGCTAAAGCAGAATTGGACAAGTACCCAATAAATATGCTTATTCTTTAAACTGAGTTAAAGAAACATATTACTGTTTTGTGCGTTTCAAGTGGCAATTGCACTGGGAAGAAGCTGATTTTAATCTGCATGAAATCAAGCCTGTTCTTGGTAAGAGTCAGTTTTAAGTTGTATAAGAATAGGACATAGTCGTTTGATGCACAGCTATCTTTTTAAAGGCGATGATCAGCCTAAATGTATTGACTGTCAAGGTGCTTTGACTATTAAACATATTTTGATTGAGTGTATCGATTTTCATAATATACCAACTCAAAATGCAAAATGCAAGATTTACATTATGTTATTTGATACTGTAGATACATCTGTGATAATATTGTTTTAAAATCAAATAGGACTTTATAATCAGTTATAAGGGCAGACACTTTGTTCATTTAAGTCATATGCTTATTTATCAAGAACTGCAGAACAATTTACGGGAAAAAGTGTTTTTTAAAATTATACAATACTTATTCAATTTGTTTGATGTGGTATATTATATTGTTAAATTCTTGATGTCAATGTATTGTATTAACATTTGCATTTTGTTTCTAGTCAATATTATGTTTATGTTTTTACTCTTTTAGCTGAATGACCTCATTGTGTTGATGTTCCCTAAAGCAATCATTCATTCATTCTATCTGAAACAATTTTGTAAAATGAGACACCAATTGCAAATGAATAATTGATTTTGGCTATGAGAAATTGTAATATGATTGGGGCATTATAATATTAATAGCAAAACATGTTTGTGGTATGATCAAAAACATGCAGAAATATGTGAAATAAGAGCTCGAAAACGCGTCTTAGATATTCAATTTTGTTTATGTCACTTCATGACTGGTTCATTTTTGGCCAACTTCAGATCATTATTATAGCATGCATAATTTTACATATCTAATATACATTTATATTATCAGCTCAATTTATGCCCTTCATGACAGGTAGGAGGGGACTGATAGACACATAAAATATAAAACTCATAATATACATAATATTATACAAAACAAGATTGGGGCAATATAATATTGATAGCAAAAAAGTGTATGTGGTATGATCCGAAACATCCAGAAATATCTGAAATCAGAGCTCAAAAACACTTCTTAGATATTCAATTTTGTTTATGTTACTTCATGACCTTAGTGGTTTACTTTTGGCCAACTTCAAGTTAAAAACTTCAAAAATTAAAAGAGAAAAATGATTTGACAAGCAGAGTCAATATGAGGTCAGAAATCATGTATTGGTTTTCTTGTGAATATGTATTACAATACACATGACAGTGCTTTCCTTTTATTTGTTAGAGATTGTTTATAACTTTGGCTTGCATTTTGAATTACATCATTTTAGGATTGCTTGACAAAAATTATGTGATTTAATAGCAAAAAACACAATAACAGTTTCTTGAGGAATTTTATTACATAATTCTAATTGACATGATACATATGTACCTTAAAAATATGTACTTTTTAAGCATTTTATTTTTCAAAAAATGGAAGGTTATAAAACAAAAAGTATGTAAGAAAATTAAATTGATATATCTGCAAAATAATGCAGTTTTGTTAACAACATTTGGGATTAAATATTAAATAGATAAAATATTAAACAGATTAAATAGAATAGTCAAATTAAATAAAAATTTGGTCCAAAACCATATTGTATTTATGCATTTTGTGATATGAACATTGACAACTGAAATAATAGTCATGCCATTGCTTCAATGGTTATCGCCATGAAGTGAGGTTTTTCTTGCCATTATCATGAAGTAAGAATGACACATTGTGTACTTGGATTCATGCACTGTTTTATCAGGAAAGCGAGCATTAAGAATGTCCTTGAGTCTGGAAGTAAATCAAATGGTGAAATACAATACAGTGGTACATGAGTCATTTATCTGTGATCTAAAATCAACTAATCAATTTGTTATTTTTTCACCAATACTTACCCCTTTTGTAATTCATCTAGAATAGGGTGATGCAATGGGTTTGCTTTCAGGTACTTTTGAATAGGAGTGTACGATTTTATGAGATTGAAAATATCAGTAAAAGTAACTTCTTTCTCATGACAGCAGGCAACTTCTTCTATCCTGAAATAGGTGGGTATATGGGTCATGTGTTAAAGATTTCCTTGTCAGCACATTTGGTTCCCAGGATTGTAAATAATAAATAATAGTCAATCATATGGTTTAATTAGCAGTGACTGGTAAAATATGAGAAGAAAAGAATGATTAAAATAATTTAAACTATGCTTAAGTGCTCACGATTTCTGAGGTACTCAAAGTATTGTTTATACTGTTTAGTACACACATTTTAGATAAAGGTATTTTACTGTATGTATCTACATTATTAATATAAATATCTACCTTGTGACATCATTGAATGGTATTGGAATGTCTTTGTACTTGTTATTCTGCAGGCTGTAGAACTGTGTGTAATATTCTTCCAACTCTTTCTTGTGCATCTATAATGTAAATTCATACTAAATATACATAGAAATGGGAACATCACAATAATCACAAAGAGACAATGAGAATACATTGACTATTACATGTATAAAGAGAACAGGAAAAAAATATCTTATTCAAAATGAATTATGTAAGCCATCCTCCATCCCTGTTCGGCACACTGTAAACAAGTCTCATTTTACTATATTCATGCTGCCAGCACACTTGTATCCACACTTGGTCACACTGTCTACACAGCTGTCTCTGGGGTACGTCCAAAATGCCTCTCCAGTGTATTTGCTGCCCTCCTGTGTCTGTAGTAGCTGAAATTGCCTGAGCACAATCTACCTCTGAGTTAACTTCAAAAATATCTAATGCAAATCATTATAAAATTACCTTTACAAAGAAATCAATTGCCTCTGGACAATCCTTGATAGTTAGATAATCATATGAATAAATTGAAAGCACCCCTTTGGGCTTCAAAACTCTTCGGACTTCCTCAAGGAATACAGGGTGATCAAAATAGTGAAAACAAGAAGCTGCTGTTATGAGATCAACACTGGAGTCAGAAAGGAAACTCAGGTCTTCGGCAGGTCCCAATTTGTATGTTACATTTTTCTGAGTTTTCAGAGCATTATCCAAGAGAAACTGACTTTGGTCGAGCCCAATAATATGATCATAGTAGCCACTGAGTTTTACAGTACCATGCCCAGTACCACATCCTACATCAACTGCCAGAATGTTTTGCGCACCTCCCTCCTTGCAGTAATTATTCAATACCTCATATAATTCTTCTGGGTAATCAGGTCTGCTCTTGGCAAACAGTTCAGAATGATCTTTTCCTTCACAAAATGGCATATTGCATTTGCAATATTACAACCAATGTATTAGATTATATGGTAACCTTAGACTGGCACTGCAACAATACAGAGACAAATGGCACCCTGAAAATATAAAGTATTTCATCGTTACGGTTGGAGGGGCATTGATATATCTCTGTTTGATGGTTTTCAGATATTACCGTGCATCACTGCAGAAATGACAAATGATCAGATAAGTTTATCAGATTCTAATCAGTTTTTAATATTGCTGGAATTACTGTTGTACACAATATTAGATTGATTGTGCGCAGGAGAGGCAAGAAAGACAACCTTAAACACTTTTGTTTGACATTACTTTGCCTGATAGCTCAAATAAAAAAACATTAAACATGTACAGAAGAGGCAAGAAAGACATGAATGAAAGAAAGTTTGACATTATATTGCCTGATAACTCAAATAAAAAACATTAAACATTTAATGGGTGTGATCCTTGAAAGTAAATCACAAATTCTTGTAAAATAAACTGATTTCTTTTTAAAATAAAGTGATTTCCTTTTAAATATATGGAACTTTGTCAAAGTTTACCTCCTAGAAAGAAACGGTTGTATATATGGTAAATAATATGATTATTAAAGTCTAAGCTAAAAGGTCAATACATTAAAATCAATGTGTACAAGAGAAAAAAAAGAGAATGATGTTTTGGTAAATTTTGAAATCACTTTTTATTGTTTACTGACACTGCAGTTGGTTAGAGCGGAAGCTCATTAGCACCAGTTCCTCTGTGGTGATCCAAATGTCATGGGCTTGATCCTTGGCTGTGCCGAGATTGAATTCATGATACAATTTCACACATGAGCTTAGCCCAATGCCAAAGGGTTAACCTGTAGTCCATGTAAATCTGTGATCCGGTGTGTTGTCATGTCAAGGACCTGCAACATGACAATTCAATGAGGCAGCACAATATCTGCTACAAGTAGGGCTCATCACAAAATGACTGAAATAATGTTGAAAGTGATGTAAAACCCCAAACAAACAAACTGACACTTTGGTAATTATGTCTTTACCCATGGATATACTGTTAGTGACATATGCTAGAATTCTTTCAATTTCAAAGAAAGCCAGCTTATATAAATGTGACAGTTTCAGACACATTGATTTTTGAACTATGATCAATGACTTTATTCATATGCTAAATACTTCTTTGCATTCAAAGATACTCACCTGGAATGAATTTTCCCTTTCTGTCAGTAGAAGAGGAAATTAAATTGGAGTTTTGGGGGAAATTATAATAGTGTAGAGCCCCCTGTGCATCATCTTTTCTTTACTTCCTCAGGAAAGATTATCTAAAACTGAAGAGATTAGTGAAATTGGGGAGAAATATAATCAATCTTGGGGCTATTTTAGATCAAGTGATTTTAGATCAAGTGTCAACAGGGATAAGTATAATTATATAAATGTATATATACAAAGGTATGCAAGCAAATATATTCATAGGGAATCAAATCAGTGGACAAGATAGCACAGCGGCCAGGTAAATAAGAAGGTTATAATATTTTATATACACATTATAGAAGAGAACTTTGTCAAATTTCTTTAGATTTGTCAAATTTCTTCAGATTTGTCAAATTTCTTCAGAAATTTCTTCATGACAGCCCCCAAGCGAAAAGGGTTCTAATGGACTTGATTTTCAAAAATGAGTTAACACCAGATTTAGACAACCTTGACCTCGACACAGGTCAGATCGACAAAGAGTAGCTTGCTTGTAAAGGTAAAGAGGAAAGAGAGGCAAAAAAGTACTGGACATAAAGCGAAAATAACAAAATTGTAGCCCTTTGGCCAAGCATGGTTTGACCAGGAGGCAGATTCCAGAATTCACACTATATAAGGCCCTTATGGGTGTTGCTTGATGGGGAGGAGACCATAGAAAAATAAAATATTAAAATAATCATGCTCAGAAATGGAGAGATGCATAAGAAATTAAAAAATATTTTGCGAGAAAACAAAATGAAAATAAGTGATGGCAAGAGTTACTGATATGTGGAAAAAACTCAATTTTTAAAAATAATGAAATTCCATCTGAAATTTTGATAGGTGGTACAAATATTCAATGATCTCACATGTTTAAAGACCTGGGTGTCATTTTTGATCAGGAATTAACAATGAAACAACAAATTAAAAATATGTAAATGTAAAAATAATCATATATTAGAAATTACCTGGGTGCAAAAACTTCAAATACACTAGCTCATACATTTGTCACATCAACCCTTGATTACAGCAATTCCCTTCTTGCTGGGTTGCCAAAAGGTCAAATTGCGAAGTTGCAAAAAAAACCATTTGAAACAGATGTCAGAGATGGGAACTATATGCAAGCATCTTACAAGGGCAGTGGTGGACCCTTCAGAAGTGTTGAATGCCACCACACAAATTATCAAGTTGACCTAGAGTCAGATGGACATTGTTCGAGGAGCACACTGTGAGAGTTGAGTAAACAAACAGAACATAAATTACAGCAATGATTATGTCAACCTTCCTATCCCAGTTGGGATTGACCTTCCTATTTCCTTTGTACAGAGCAAGAACTTTGGTCAAACACAGACAACAAAAAGAAAAGGAGATTTGTGCTTAGAAATATGTCCATCTCAAAGTTTTACAGCAGTTGGTAGTCAGGCAGATGCAGTCAAACCATCTATCCTGTGATGATTAGGGATATACCAAGCTGGTGACATAAAGATGTTTGCTAGGTATCATAAAGTACCCATGTTGTGCAAAGTGACCCTTATGAAGGTACTCCTTTATACCGATTGTCTCCACTTTGGAATCCCCATGTGGGCCTGGGGTTAGAATGGTCCTCTGATTTTTTTTACTGCCTGGTTTTTTGTCAGTTCGTAAAAGGCGAACAAAAAAAATAACCATGATGCCTTGTATGCCGTGAGGTGCGATTGGGCAAAATTTTAAACATCCTGAAATATTTAACAATGTAGATGATCCTCTTCAAGTTTTTACAGATACATTGTATGATTTTGCTGATGGGTGTATTCCCAAGTGAAAGCCAAATTCTAAAATTGAATTAAAGCCCTGGTTTAATGATGAGTGCAAAAAAGCTGTCAAGGAGCGTAAAAATGCTCTGAAAAAATTTAATAGACAGCCGACTCAATATAATTTGCACCAGTTTGGAGTAAAAAGAGCTAAAGCCCGCTATATTATTAAAATAAGCAAAAGAAAAAGTTGGAAGGATTATATTTCCAAATTAAATACACGTACACCAATTAAAAAATGCTAGGATATGGTGCGTAAAATTACTGGGAAGGGAGGTGGAGCAAGGATCAAACATCTAAACTATAATGGCCAATTAATTACAAATCCCACAGGGAAGGGAGGTGGAGCAAGGATCAAACATCTAAACTATAATGGCCAATTAATTACAAATCCCACTGAAATAGGTCACACAATAGGTCAAACAATTTCCAAGAATTCCTCATCCAATAATTATTCTGCCAAATTTCAACAAATAAAAAATAGAAAAGAAAGAAACCAACTAAATTTTATACCCCATAACTTTGAAGAATATAATAAATCATTTACAATGGAAGATTTGAAACTTGCTTTGGATAAATCTCATGATACTGCTCCTGGACCTGATCAAATTCACTACCAAATCCTTAAACACCTCCCTGACCAATCACTTGGGCATCTTTTAGATATTTTTGATAAAATTTGGGAAAGTGGTGATTTTCCTCTTTCATGGAGGGAAGCCACTATCATTCCCATTCCCAAACCTGGCAAAGAATCATCAGATTCAAATAATTATCGTCCCATTGCTTTAACAAGTTGTATTTATAAGACAATGGAATGAATGATTAACGAGCATTTAGTTTGGTTTTTAGAAACTGCAGAGTGGCTTTAGAAAAACTCGAAGTACCATTGAGTGTAGGATATAGAATACACACCCAGAGACTCTTGGAAATATATAGACATTCATAGACAATCACGAACGATACTGATGCATGGTTGATGAGTCGCCATAACCACCACTCTGAGAGATCACGTGCAGACGGACGAGCCTATGTTGGATACGCAGGCAAGACGAGTCCATCTGATGATGCGTGAGGAAGCCACGTAGGCAAGCCCCCACAGATGACGCGGAGTGATCCCTTAAAAGAGGCGCGCAACCGTTGGATGGGGGGAGAGAGAAGCCGAGACGACCGCGACCACTTGCCACAGAAGATCCACGACTCTCAGTATCGTGACTACATAGACTTGGGTGTTTTGTGTATAGATAGGGTCTCATTAGTATCATGCATTTGGGTAGTTCACATGCCTCACTCATTGCCATGCCGGCCTAGCCAGACAAGGAGGAATCACAGCACCGAATAAAGGTAACTATTGTGTCGTGTATATCCTGTGTCTGCAGTCCTTATTGCCTGTCACCTTTATGAGGGTACATAGGATAGCTAGGTTCCGTGCCCGAACTCACAGCCAGCGAGTTAGCGAGCTATGTTTATTGTACAGTACAGTACAGTAGAGTAGAGTAGAGTAGATGAGAGTATCTATCTAGTGGTAGAGTATTGATCCCCCGTCCACGTCCCCCAACGACGGATACTCAACCATTTAGTGGGTAACATGACCACCTGGTACGTTTAGAGACATTTATAAGAGAGGGTTTTTTAAAAGGTGAGCATGTGGTTAGCATTTTCTTTGATTTAGAGAAAGCTTACAATACTACATGGAAATTTTGAATAAAGCGCAATTTATATGATATTGGATTAAGGGGTTGTTTACACCTTTTTATTCAAAATCTTTTGTCAAATAGACAATTCAGGGTCTGAGTTGGTCAATAACTTTCTGATGCATTTGATCAGGAAATGGGTGTTCCACAGGGAAGTATATTATCAGTCACCCTTTTTATTATTAATATTTACAGCATTGTTGATTGTATGAAGCCTGGAGTAGATTGCTCACTTTTTGTTGATGATTCCAACTACAGGTCCACAAATATATTTTATTTCAATTTTACAGAGCGCTTATACGTTCTAAGCTTGATTATGGGTGTATGATACATGGATCAGCACGTCCATCTTATATTAAAATGCTTGATCCTATACAAAATCTAGGTTTACGACTTTGTACATTTCGTACATCGCCTGCAGATAGCTTGGCAGTTGAGGCAGATGAGCTGCCTCTTGATTTAAGAAGAGAAAAGCTTGCCCTTCAGTATGCTGCAAAAATTGCAGCTTGTCCAGACAATCCTGCCCATGATTTTTAAAAATAATGAAATTCCATCTGAAATTTTGATAGGTGGTACAAATATTCAATGATCTCACATGTTTAAAGACCTGGGTGTCATTTTTGATCAGGAATTAACAATGAAACAACAAATTAAAAATATGTAAATGTAAAAATAATCATATATTAGAAATTACCTGGGTGCAAAAACTTCAAATACACTAGCTCATACATTTGTCACATCAACCCTTGATTACAGCAATTCCCTTCTTGCTGGGTTGCCAAAAGGTCAAATTGCGAAGTTGCAAAAAAAACCATTTGAAACAGATGTCAGAGATGGGAACTATATGCAAGCATCTTACAAGGGCAGTGGTGGACCCTTCAGAAGTGTTGAATGCCACCACACAAATTATCAAGTTGACCTAGAGTCAGATGGACATTGTTCGAGGAGCACACTGTGAGAGTTGAGTAAACAAACAGAACATAAATTACAGCAATGATTATGTCAACCTTCCTATCCCAGTTGGGATTGACCTTCCTATTTCCTTTGTACAGAGCAAGAACTTTGGTCAAACACAGACAACAAAAAGAAAAGGAGATTTGTGCTTAGAAATATGTCCATCTCAAAGTTTTACAGCAGTTGGTAGTCAGGCAGATGCAGTCAAACCATCTATCCTGTGATGATTAGGGATATACCAAGCTGGTGACATAAAGATGTTTGCTAGGTATCATAAAGTACCCATGTTGTGCAAAGTGACCCTTATGAAGGTACTCCTTTATACCGATTGTCTCCACTTTGGAATCCCCATGTGGGCCTGGGGTTAGAATGGTCCTCTGATTTTTTTTACTGCCTGGTTTTTTGTCAGTTCGTAAAAGGCGAACAAAAAAAATAACCATGATGCCTTGTATGCCGTGAGGTGCGATTGGGCAAAATTTTAAACATCCTGAAATATTTAACAATGTAGATGATCCTCTTCAAGTTTTTACAGATACATTGTATGATTTTGCTGATGGGTGTATTCCCAAGTGAAAGCCAAATTCTAAAATTGAATTAAAGCCCTGGTTTAATGATGAGTGCAAAAAAGCTGTCAAGGAGCGTAAAAATGCTCTGAAAAAATTTAATAGACAGCCGACTCAATATAATTTGCACCAGTTTGGAGTAAAAAGAGCTAAAGCCCGCTATATTATTAAAATAAGCAAAAGAAAAAGTTGGAAGGATTATATTTCCAAATTAAATACACGTACACCAATTAAAAAATGCTAGGATATGGTGCGTAAAATTACTGGGAAGGGAGGTGGAGCAAGGATCAAACATCTAAACTATAATGGCCAATTAATTACAAATCCCACAGGGAAGGGAGGTGGAGCAAGGATCAAACATCTAAACTATAATGGCCAATTAATTACAAATCCCACTGAAATAGGTCACACAATAGGTCAAACAATTTCCAAGAATTCCTCATCCAATAATTATTCTGCCAAATTTCAACAAATAAAAAATAGAAAAGAAAGAAACCAACTAAATTTTATACCCCATAACTTTGAAGAATATAATAAATCATTTACAATGGAAGATTTGAAACTTGCTTTGGATAAATCTCATGATACTGCTCCTGGACCTGATCAAATTCACTACCAAATCCTTAAACACCTCCCTGACCAATCACTTGGGCATCTTTTAGATATTTTTGATAAAATTTGGGAAAGTGGTGATTTTCCTCTTTCATGGAGGGAAGCCACTATCATTCCCATTCCCAAACCTGGCAAAGAATCATCAGATTCAAATAATTATCGTCCCATTGCTTTAACAAGTTGTATTTATAAGACAATGGAATGAATGATTAACGAGCATTTAGTTTGGTTTTTAGAAACTGCAGAGTGGCTTTAGAAAAACTCGAAGTACCATTGAGTGTAGGATATAGAATACACACCCAGAGACTCTTGGAAATATATAGACATTCATAGACAATCACGAACGATACTGATGCATGGTTGATGAGTCGCCATAACCACCACTCTGAGAGATCACGTGCAGACGGACGAGCCTATGTTGGATACGCAGGCAAGACGAGTCCATCTGATGATGCGTGAGGAAGCCACGTAGGCAAGCCCCCACAGATGACGCGGAGTGATCCCTTAAAAGAGGCGCGCAACCGTTGGATGGGGGGAGAGAGAAGCCGAGACGACCGCGACCACTTGCCACAGAAGATCCACGACTCTCAGTATCGTGACTACATAGACTTGGGTGTTTTGTGTATAGATAGGGTCTCATTAGTATCATGCATTTGGGTAGTTCACATGCCTCACTCATTGCCATGCCGGCCTAGCCAGACAAGGAGGAATCACAGCACCGAATAAAGGTAACTATTGTGTCGTGTATATCCTGTGTCTGCAGTCCTTATTGCCTGTCACCTTTATGAGGGTACATAGGATAGCTAGGTTCCGTGCCCGAACTCACAGCCAGCGAGTTAGCGAGCTATGTTTATTGTACAGTACAGTACAGTAGAGTAGAGTAGAGTAGAGTAGATGAGAGTATCTATCTAGTGGTAGAGTATTGATCCCCCGTCCACGTCCCCCAACGACGGATACTCAACCATTTAGTGGGTAACATGACCACCTGGTACGTTTAGAGACATTTATAAGAGAGGGTTTTTTAAAAGGTGAGCATGTGGTTAGCATTTTCTTTGATTTAGAGAAAGCTTACAATACTACATGGAAATTTTGAATAATGCGCAATTTATATGATATTGGATTAAGGGGTTGTTTACACCTTTTTATTCAAAATCTTTTGTCAAATAGACAATTCAGGGTCTGAGTTGGTCAATAACTTTCTGATGCATTTGATCAGGAAATGGGTGTTCCACAGGGAAGTATATTATCAGTCACCCTTTTTATTATTAATATTTACAGCATTGTTGATTGTATGAAGCCTGGAGTAGATTGCTCACTTTTTGTTGATGATTCCAACTACAGGTCCACAAATATATTTTATTTCAATTTTACAGAGCGCTTATACGTTCTAAGCTTGATTATGGGTGTATGATACATGGATCAGCACGTCCATCTTATATTAAAATGCTTGATCCTATACAAAATCTAGGTTTACGACTTTGTACATTTCGTACATCGCCTGCAGATAGCTTGGCAGTTGAGGCAGATGAGCTGCCTCTTGATTTAAGAAGAGAAAAGCTTGCCCTTCAGTATGCTGCAAAAATTGCAGCTTGTCCAGACAATCCTGCCCATGATACTATATATAATCCAAATTATGTTGACCTTTTTGAAAGTAAACCTAATACAATACCAACTTTTGCCATTCACATCAAAGAATCTTTACAATCTTTAAATTTAAATCCAAATCAAATAGCTAAATTTCAATATCCAGAAACACCTCCATGGACCTACGAAACTTTAAATATTAATGTAGCCATGTCAGAATTAAAGAAATACTCAACTGATCCATCCCTTTATATATTAAATAGATATAAAGAAATAAAATTTTCCCTGGATATCAGTGTATATACACTGATGGATCATTTGATGATGACAAGGCTGCTGCAGCTGCAGGGCAATCATATTTATTCAGAACGTCTACCAAATAAATCGTCTATTTATTCTGCAGAACTTCATGCTTTATACCTTGCTTTAGATCATGTGGAGACTTCTCCACATCAGACATTTTAAATTTTTTTCTGATTCTTTGTCTTGTTTTCAAGCATTGAAAGTAAAGGATTGGAAAAATCCTTTTATGCACAAAATCCTTGAGCGCCATCATAGACTCTGTACCGAGAAAAATAAAGAGATTCGTTTTTACTGGATTTCCAGTCATATTGGAATCTTTGGAAATGAGGTTGCTGACCAAGCTGCCAAAGCAGCATTGGATAAGCGCCCAATTAATATGCTTATACCTTAAACAGAGTTTGAGAAATATATTGAGAAATATATAAATTTAAAGCTATTTTTAATAAACTACACAAAATTAAGCCTGTTTTAGGTAAAACCAAAGGTGCTTGTAGAATTAACCGAAGAGAAGAGTCTGTTTTAACACGTATAAGAATTGGACATAGTCATTTGACTCACTGCTTTCTTCTTAATGGCGAAGATCAGCCTCAGTGTATTGGATGTCAAAGGGCTTTGACAATCAAACATGTTTTAATTGAATGTATCGATTTTGATATAATTAGGACTCAATATTTTAGTGTGCAAGATTTACATTCATTATTTGATACTGTAGATACTTCTGTGATAGTATCGTTTTTAAACCAATTAGTACTGTATAACCAATTTTAAGTGTGGAGCTCTTGTTTACTTAGGTCATTGGCCTATTTATCAAGAACCGCGAAACATTAGATGGTATTTAAAGTCTTTTAAATTGAATTTATTTATACAAATTTGTTATGTCTATAACTGATATATTGAAAGGATTTTGTTGATATTTTGTGTTGTTAAGATTATTTACATAATATCATATTGATTTTATAAACCTTTATGTTTTTATCACTTTAAGGCACTTAATAACCTTAGTGGTTGATGTGCCTCTAAGCAACCATTCATTCATTCATTCATTCATTCCACTTTGGAACTCTGAGATTTCCATCATATGTGGTATTGAACACTTTGATGTGTATGTGCCATGTGTTTTGGATTCAAATATAAGTGTCACATTCTTGTCTCAATGGGAGCAGTGAGACTTGATGGTGTGTCTTGCTTTGATTTTGAACAGTCCACTGTTGTTCATGGCCATGATGGTTTGACTGCATCTGCTTGACTACCAACTGCTTTTAAATATGACTGTAACTTGTGAGTCATTGTTTTATTGCTATTACATTATTGTTTATTGTATGTTTTTACACTTATCATTCATTCACATTTACAAGTTTATAATCCATACCTTAATGGCACTGGATTACCTTAATGTGTTGATGTACCGTTAAGAATTCATTCATTCATTCATTCATTCATTGTTTGCCTAATTTTTGTCAAAGTTTCTTTGTAACTTCATGATTTTTGTAAACCAACAAACATGTTGAACTATTTACTTTTAGTATATTTTAGTAAATCTGATACATCAAAGCACAATTTTTTCCTTAATTGTTACCCTGTCTGTAGGTGCAGTATGTAATAGTTTTGAAAGAAGTATAATTGCTTATATTGATATCGGCATTCAAATTGACTGCTAATTATTAAGTCAAATGAATCATCGTTTGTCATGGCAACAGTCAAAATATGATAATGCACATGCCTGCCTTGTATAGACCAATAACAATCGCTTGTAGGATGACCTCATTTTCCAGGTCATGGCCAGTTTCATTTAATATCATGCAAACACACCAAAGTACTAATGTCACTGGGAAGGATATCATAGTGAGCCTGGCCCAAAGGTGGGTACATCGATATTGGTCATGCTACATCTATCTTTGGTACAAAAGTCATTCTTAATCTATGCCATCAATATCAAAGTCATTATTGATGTATTTCACACTTGTTATTTTATTTATCTTCTCAATACTGCAGCCATGCGTAATCTATATTGCTACAAAGGCATGATACTCATCAACAATATTGTCATGCTAAATCTAAATAATTAATACTATAATTGTGAAGGTAAACACTACCGTATCTAATAAGCATGCAACAATGATGAAATACATTTTATAAGAGGGAAATATCAGCATGGTTATAGATATCTGATACAAGTATATCAATATACCAATTAATAAGAGTTCAAAGTGGCTTCTTATTCTTATTATATTTGTTAATAGAGACATGTTATTTTATAAACTTCTAGCAAACAATATTGATAGTAACATATATAATAGCATAAGAACAGTCAACTATCACCCTGCATCATGTCTCAGGATCAATAGCTACACAACGGACTGGTTCCAAACAAAGAGTGGTGTTTGACAAGGTGACTCATTATCATAGTTTTAAGAATGTTGGTGAAAAACCAAGGTAGTACACTTTAAACGAAAGATAATTAAATAAACATCACATAAATTCTACGTAAATGGTTCAGAAATCGCAGTTGTTGACAAATATGAATACTTGTCATGGGTATTATTGTAAATGAGCTTCTTGACTGTGATATTTACTGCCAAAACCATATTCAAGAATAATAATTAATAATAATTATCAATAATATAAAAAGAAATGATAAAGTTATTAATTAATTCATACACTGAATCTGCTGCACCGATTGCCTTGATCTTGGGCACATTGGAAAGAAAAAGATGAAATATTAAGAAAGGTGGAAGGGACATAGCATACATTTCTTTTATTATTAGTCAAAATAGCCAAAAACTGGTATTTCAAGCAGTACAGAGGGGGGAGCTTACCAAAAGGTAACAGCAGTATTGTACATGATCATATTAAAATAATTTATGATCATATTAACATAATCTATGATATCAATATGATGGAACTTTCCTGAATGAGTTCATCATGTTTATCTAGCTTGCAATATCAAAATGATCTTTCTACTCCAATTATTGACCAAAGTATGGTCTTTTGTATATAAAGTATTCAGTTGAAAGAAGTGTGCATCTTGTAGCCTCACACAACTGTGTTTACCTCGCTCACAGCATCAAGTTGTCTTCATTGCAGGTTAAATCATCTTTTTCTATTCCAATTATTGATGAAACTATAGTCTTTTGTATGTGTGATATTTAATTGAAAGCATTGTGCATCTCGTAATCTCGCGCAACTGTGTTTACCTTGCTTGCAACGTCAAGACGTCTTCATTGCAGGTTAAACCATCTATCTACTACAATTATTGACGTAACTGTGGTCTTTATATCAGAACAGGTCTGCTCAAGGAGCTCTTGGATGTAATTTTTCCTGTATAGATGGGTTTCGATTTGAATGGATTAAATGTTTTACTGTTTTTCACTTTTAGGGGCAGGGCATTCCATACCTTAGGCACATGCACCTCAAAGGCCCTATATGTTTTAAGATTAGTTCAGGTGCCTTGCCCATCAGCAGAAATGACAGACATAGGCATTTAACGTTTTTACTGCGTGGGACACATCCATAAATGACACATGACTGAATATAACTATGTTGGCTATTTTTAAAAATAAAATATTGCCAATAACCTTGAAGTTACCTTTGAATGACTTTGAAAATGAAACTATTATTTGCGTGGATTTTACTACAAATTTCAATATCCAATTATCTGCATCTTTTAAAAATGAGCTCATAGAGTCTTTATTCATCAAAATCCGTTCAGAATTAACAATATTAGAACAATTTTTAATTTTGGACCAATCTGCAAAGGAAATTACAGGAAATTTTGATATGCTGAGCTATTTTGAAATAATATCTATAATAACAATTTATTGTTCGTTAAATTATGAAAATTGACGGACTTTAAATTGATCCAATACAATCTTTTAAAGTTTCATACATCTAAAATATATTAAGTGTATTTTCAGAAAATAACCCCCAATAATAATCATAATGGTATATACAAAAATAATATTAAACTATCAAAGTATGTGAAATGAAAATGTGCTAAATTTGCAATAGAAAAAACATCAGGTGACAAGAAATGTTTGATAAACGGATTACCTCATTGAAAAGCTGATTTCTTTCTGCAAATTTTCATATATATTTTTTTTCAATAATAGCAAGGTGCTAAAATTAGTTCTTCAATAAGTATATAAATTGGAGAATGTTTTTTTATTTTTGGCGCCATTTGTGCTGAATGAAAGTGACACCATGTACCCACTGCAATAGGAAGTTTTGTGCTACCCATTTCATGTTCAATGTCTCCCATTTCTAATGATGCATTTTGTACCTTCCAATGCAATTTTAAAGTCATTTTTTTCCAACGGCTGAGAACACTGAGAGCAGCTGGGTGTGGCTCAGTTCCATCCACTTCAAGATTTTTTGGACCACATATCAGTTGAATGAGACCTTATATGGTGCTGATGTTCATGGTGGTTCATTTTTCCAAATGTATCTTGCGAATTATCAAAGAATAATTAATTTTTTTTTTTGGTAGAGAATTAGTTAATGGGTTGCTGTATTTGCTCTCTCCTCGAGGATGTTCTAAAATGGAAGGGGCTAACCCAGTCATGTGACAGAATGGTGTGGTTCAACAATTGGGCAATAATTGGGCATCTTTTCTTTCGGTACGGCATCCCTGTTGTCTAGACAGGCTATTTTTAGAGCACCGGTGCGACATGTGTGATATTTTAGATTTTCCTTTGTTGACATTGCAAAATCATACTAATGGTTTACTTTCCTCATTTTAGCATATAATCTACCATTTTTCTGGGGTTTCAAAATGTTCATAATTTTTTTTTAATGAAAACTATTGTGTGATGTTTTTAGTCCACAAAAGGATTTATTATTTTTTAGCAGCGATATTCAATCTGTGCAAAAATGAATTTTCTTCCTTAACCATTCAAGATTTTTTACAGGTTTTGTTTCACAATTTGGGCATATGAATATTTTTATTCTGATTTCTTGTTCTTACTGCCCAAATATTTTGACTTGAGCGCTTTTGTTTTTGGCATAATAAGCAGTACTTAAGGCAGGACTTTTGCTGAAAATTTTATTATTTAAAAAATCACCATAATACCACTTGGTATTCATATAAATATATATTAATACCAATTATCACTGTCAATTTTCACTTTACTAAAAACCACAAACGTATATTGATGTCAAGGCATATGTTGTCGGCTTATATTCTTTCGCATCTCCATTGACATGCTGGTGGACAACAGTGAATACCTTTTGAAAACCAAATTTCTCAATCATTTTGTGAGCATCTTCATTTTTTAACCTGGAAAGATAGAAACTTAATATTTAACCAAATATTTGTTTACTTAAATTAATGCATATCTAACATGTACAAATATACACAAACATATTGCCATGGTAATCACAATTTGTTTACCCGGAGTACCTGATGGTATTTAGTTTGGATATGAAGCCCTTTCTATGCTTACCATATGTCGATGGTAATTTCTGTACCCACAACATCAGCACACACTCTTTGTAATAAAGCTTCTGCAATGTCTGGAGTTTCTGCATATAGAGGCCCAACCAAATTGTGACCTTCTTGTATGCAAGGTCGTCTGCATATATAACCAGTCACATGACCGGAAGTATCCAAAGCTACAAAAGTGGCTCCGTTTGGTACATTTATCCATTTCTTAAGAAAAGTACGCCTCTGTGGCATATTTGAGCTTATAAATACTTTGTTGTCATATGACACAAGATCGTCAAATTCCACTTCTGATACCTACAATAATAAAGTAAATTGATATAGAAGATAACTACAGTGAAAAGGTAAATCAATGCAGATTCATGTAATAGTACAAGCACTAGAAGTCCCATGTACTGGTCAGAACACCAGCGGTAGACAGTAATGACTTCAAATATCCTCAGAGAATGTAGAAGTGACATATGAACACTTAAAACATCCAGGAAGAGAATTCATAAAACATGAGAACACCTGGAGAGAAAATGATGACACTAATATGAAAGATTCAAACTTACAGGGACAATGTTTCCATCGGTGTATCCAGCCACACCATCAACTTGGTCCTTGCTGGGCCCTTGATATCGGCCAGTTAGCCAGCCTGCATTAACATAGCCATACTTTTTTTGGTTGGTCTCTGCTACCTTTCCTTCCACAGCATCCACACACAGAATATTCTTCCCCACATACTCAAAGGCCACCTGGTCTCTTAGCCTTGTTCCATAGCCTTTGCCCCTGTGCCCCTCAGCCACAAAGTACATGGACCCATAAAACACATTCTCACTCCATGGAATTCTTATGGCTGAAGCCACGATCTCACCGTTAATCTCACCCATGTAAAAACCTCCTCCTGGTGGGAAGGACTCAATAGTGCATTCAAGGTCGTAGGTACTATTGATTCCGATTGTGTTGTACCACTTCTGCGCTATCTTCATGCCCTGTCGGTTCATTGCCCTCACCACATACCCATCATTATAGCGGTGGTACACCTCAATACTCTCATTTTCATTTTTGTCTGAAACAAGATATGATCGCCAGTACTAATCTGTTGAGCATGAGTATATTAGCAACATGAATGTGATTTTCCACTAGATAAGAAATGACAATTGATAATGGTAAAAATATGGCTAAAAAATGTAAAAATCTATCGCTGGCTGAATTTATGTATAATATGCTGTCAGCCTTATTGAACATGATACACATTTATTAAAAAGTAACCTATCCTGTAAATTTTCAACAACAAAAATTCTTAAGCCTTGGTTTGCAGAACATAGTTTGCACATTATGGTGGATGTCAGGTATTATTTAAACCAAAAAAAGGGCCACTGTCATATGCTCAATTCATAAAAAAGAACCATACTATGAAGTCAGCACAAGCTGACTTCATGTTCTTGCTCTGTCCCCCATTGCACATTGTTTTCTTCCTCATTCAGTTATGCTTGGACATAGTGACTCAATACTATTACATAAAATGACATCAAAATATATAGGCCTGCAATTTTTCACGCTGACCTTTGTGTGACCTTAGGTCAATATCAGCATGGGAGTAACTTTGCTTGTGAATGCTCTGTTTTCGGACTAAATACAGCAATATTCATATATCTTATTCGATATGATCTACTGATGACTGGCTTGTTGGAAGTCAGGCTTGAATATTTGATGACCATGAGCTATCTTCAAGGTCACAGGAGACAATTTTCAAAATCAGCTGTTTGTGATATTTTGCAAAACACCACAATAGCATTGACTCCCTCTTCATTTATATTACACAACAAGGACAAAGTGGCCATATAGGTCACAACTTCCAAATTACTGTGAATATAATCCTTTACAAATAATTAGATCTTGATATTATGTAACTATTAACTGTTCATGGTAATATATTTTGATTCATTTTTATGACCTTGAGTCAAGATCAAGGTCATGACCAGCACAAGAAATACTACGCTTGTGAAACTTTTATTTTCTTCAAGATTACAGCTGGTTGCTGACAACGTAGACAGCAATTAAACAGGTAATCACACACACAGGCAGGGCAAATGTCGATTTACTTAATAAGCTTAGAACTCAGCTGGCCTTAGTTGATTCTGCACTGCTGTTTGCAAAATGAATCTATTCTATGGACTTCTCATCTGATTCAGATGCTCTGCCCATCACTATATTCTTACATTAAGCTTCTGAATATTTCTGAAATAATTAACAAGACATGGACCGTTATGATTACAAACCAATTGAATTATGTTCAATGGAATATTATTAATAAGTACTATCATTTAAAACATAAAATATTGTTCAAAGACTCTTTTATTACCAGAAAAGCTTATCATGATGAAACTTACAGATTGAATTGTTATTGTTTACAGAGAACAGTATCTTGGTCATTCAATACTTGTCATCAAACAGTAACAATGAGAAGTCCCCATAAATATAGTGCAGGTCCTCATATAGATAGTGTAAGCAAGTAAATCTCTTAAAACCTCTTTAATATGAGCATCAGCTAAGAGTTTATTGGACCAGTATAAATTTAGAGAGGCATATATTACCTTTGTACCACAAGACTCAGCCAAGGCAAAGCTGTATATCTCCTATAAATTACTCCAGGATCTTATCAAATACTATAATTGTGCTCTGAGAGATATAAAATTAAAAGTTTTTTAATGCATCCATACAATATTACATCAAAATATTAATACAATGATATGATTTGATAAGGAGGGTCGCCAAATCATTAGAATTCTGTCTCTGGAGGAATGTACAATGAAACCATTTGGATATCATGTTTAAAAGTGACAAACCTGGAGGATATGTGGAGGGGCCTATGTTACATATGATGAGCTATATATTCACAAAGCTCTGATCTTGAGACTGGACAAACTAGGTCATACTCTTTTCGAAAGCATCCATGTCTATATTCTATAATGCTATTTATTTCCTAAATCCATGACTGTGTATCTATCAATATAAAGCATATATTTATATTCTAGTCGGAGTTACGTTAGTGAATGCTTTAACCGTCACAACCACAAAACTATATTCAAACTAAACAAAATGATTTGACTTACCTTGTTTGCTCATTTTGGGAACTTTGTGGATTCACTGTTTAATTCTGTGGAGCTAAAACTCAGTGTGAATATAGGGGGGAGAAGCCATACACCTGTGCTTGCTGCCGCTGTGTGCGTCTGAATTCAAGCTGTGGCCCACTTTCCAATATCATTCCATAAGACTAGCGTCAGTGCCACTTATCTGACCCTACACACAAAACAGGGATATTATGGCTGCCATAAAATCATGTCTGACTTTTTATTTAAATAACTTTACATGTTTTGTTTCATTTTCCATAAAACAGTTAAATATGATATTTTATAATCCTCAAGGCCAAGTTTGATTGATTTTTTATTTGTCCAAATATTTGCTTTTGTCAGAGCACTTTAAACATAGTACAGGTCAGATGACCTAGAGGAAAATATGTACTGTGTTTGTGGTAAACAATAAAACTGATACATATATTTGGGGATTTATATAACCATATTTTTGTTGTAATGTTCAATCAATCTGTAACATGTTTCTGATTGGATGGGGCCACGAGCCGTGCCGCAGTTGGTTAGAGCGCCAGCTTATTAGCACCAGTTCCTCTGTGGTGATCCAAAGGTCGTGGGTTCAAACCCCGGCCGTGCCGCGATTGAACTCATGATACAATTTCCCATATGAGCTGAGGCCCGTGCCTAAAGGGTTAACCGGTTGTCCTTGTAAATCTGTGACCGGGAGGGTTGTCATGTCAAGGATCTGCGACATGACAATTCAGTGAGGCAGCACTATATCTGTAGGTCTCATCACGAAATGACTGAAATGATGTTGAAAGTGATGTTAAACCCCAAAAAAACAAACAAACTGATTGGGTGGTACTACTTTGATCCACTTGACAAGATGACAGCCACTAGTTATTTCAGAACATTTTACCACAGTAAACATATTAAAATGATGTTTTAAAACATTCTTTTCATGTTTTAGATGTGTTTAAATTGCTAATCTAAAATTTGTGAAGGTTTCCTTCCCTTTTAAATATACAAAATAAATTGACCATTTTTTTGGAGGGAGGGGATAAGATGTTTGTTTGAAAATCTTTATTCGCACATAATATACGGCACATTTCTAAACACATAATACAAGTTAAATTCAAAATGGTGAAATGGTACATTAAATACTCAATTACATTTCTGCACATTGACCTATGTAGAATTAATGAATGTGTGCCAGCTCTCCATCTGCAGAGCTCTTTAATTTGAGCAGATACTCTGAATGATAAAGTCATTAATTAATTCAAATAGGGCATCCGCTGCACCAATTGGCTTGATCTTGGGCTTATTTGAAAGATAAAGTTGAAATATTAAGAAAGGTGGAAGGGACATAGCATACATTCTTTATACTATTTGTCAAAATAGCCAGAAACTGGTATTTCAAGCAGTACAGAGGGAGTTGCTTACCAAAAGGTAACAGCAGTATTGTACATGATCATATTAACATAATTTATGTTACCATGACATCATTATGTCCAACATCACTATGACAACACGTTCCTGTCTGACGTCACTAGGGATTAAAGAATAGCCCCACTGCCCCCCAGCATGTCGTAAAAGGCGACTAAAGGGGCGTCCTGTTTGCCGTGGGATGCGACCTGTGTCGGGGAGGATATGGAATCCTGACGGGCTGAGCACTGGGCTGGTTTGGCAGTAATACCGGTCCAGTTGCAACACGCCTGTCTTGGATCCAAATGTTCACCAGACAGGCAGATCAGATTAGGCCTGGATCTGATTTAACCGGCTTGTGGTATATTTCCTTTAATATATTCTGGCTATTTGATTTTTATTTATGACAATTTCAATGTTTAAAATTTAAGAATAATTGATAAATTTTTGATTTATACTTCCTGAAAGGAGATTACTGCTGATTGGGTCAATCGAGGGATATAAATAAAATCCGAAAGGGTGGAGTTTTTATTCTTAGAGTATGTCATGTTGGGTATCCTCATGGCGTCAGGGCTTGGAGTTACCGGCCCAGAATGGCGTCCCCTTGTTGGGCTCCGTGGTGGGTAGGGGACCTAACTGATGAAATTTAAAATAACACACATGGCGCAAAACAAACAAAAACGACCTAGGAATGACATAGATAGTGATGACGACTCAAATAAAACAGAAAAATGGCCTAGATTTTTAATTGCGGAAAGTTCCGATGCAGAACATACCCTGGCAAAAATGTCCCCATTTGCAATTGCAAAGGGGATACAAGGCATTGCCGGGGTACCAAAAACCGTTAAAAAGATGGGAAATAAATTATTGATTGAGGTTGAGCGGAAAAGCCATGCGGACAATCTACTACGATGCCGAATGTTGGCCACAGTTCCTGTTATTATAACAGCTCACAAAACTCTCAACAATAAAAAAGGAGTAATCAGATGCCCAGATTTAGTGGGAGTTTCTGAGGAGGAGATAGTGGATGAGCTCAAAGACCAGGATGTTGTTCAATGCAAGCGGATATTTATAAAAAAGAACGGTGTCAAAATTCCTATCAATACGTTTATTCTGACATTTGAAGCAGCGCAGCTTCCAACATCTATTAAAGTTGGATATTTGAACGTTAGAGTTGATGTATTTATTCCAAACCCTCTGCGCTGCTTCAAGTGTCAGAGGTATGGACATGGATCTGATCGATGTAAAGGTAATGAAACATGTCCAAAATGTACCGCTCAGCACAGTGGAGACGATTGTTCTTCAAATATAATAAAATGTGTCAATTGCCAAGGCAATCATCCATCGTATTCGCGGAATTGTCCTTCCTTTTTAAAAGAGAAGGAAATTCAGCGAATACGCCACACTGAAAACATTTCTTTTCCTGAGGCACGTAAACGTGTAGAAAGTTTGAACAATACAAAAACATCCTATGCTAGCACTGTAAAAACGAAAGAAACCAAATCAATAGCGATTCAAACCGAAATAACATGGCCAATCAATGACAAAAATTATTCCTTTTTTACAAAAACCTCTAAATCTTCAGCAACGTCAACTCAGACTACAACATCCACTATCCCAGTTATAACTCCACCAACAGCAACATCCACTAAACCCTCTTCACAAACTCCCTCCACATCATCCAGTAATACAAGTATCAATAGCAATAGACACAAATCAGACAAAAAAGAAATCAAAGATCAAGTTAAAAGTAAAATTAATAGAACTAAATCCTTAGAAAGGATGGACACAGGTGATCCTCCGGATATGAATTTTACTCCTGTGCACTCAAAGCATAATCGTAAACTTAATAAGTGATTATGCTGAATCATATATTTTTTCTCATTATTCTTAATATGGCTATCGGCAATATCATACAATGGAATTGTAGAGGATTTGAGGCAAACAGACCAGAACTGGAGTTACTAGCCCAAAAATATAATGCATCTATTATTTGTTTACAGGAAACTAATTTTAAAGATAACTCAACAACATTTAAGGGATATGTACCTTATAATAAAGTTGGTTCAATAGATGCAATGGACCGAGCACATGGCGGAGTTTCTATTTTTGTTAAATCCTGTATACCCCAAAGTAAAGTAACATTAAATACTAATTTACAAGCTTCTGCAGTCAGGATTACCCTGCACAATACATTAACAATATGTTCAGTATATTTGCCACCAAGTGAACCAATAAATATTACAGATTTAAATAACTTAATAACTCAGCTGCCACAACCGTATATGCTAGTTGGTGACTTTAATGCTCACAACTATCTTTGGGGTGGCAGAAACAATACTGATGCCAAAGGACGTATAATAGAAGATTTCTTAAATAACAATAGTTTGTGCCTTTGGAATGACGATTCTCCAACCTATTTACATCCTGCTACAGGCTCTTTAACATCAATAGATCTCTCCATGTGCACTCCAAATTTATTTTTAGACTATTCCTGGGAAGTAGAGGAAGATCAATGGGGTAGTGATCACTACCCCATTATTTTAAATAACCATTTTCCTCCACCAGATGAAAGAATCCCCAAGTGGAAATTTCATAAAGCCGATTGGGCAAAATTTCAAACATCCTGTTTCAATAGAATAACTCCAGAACTTTTTAACAATGTAGATGATCCTCTTCAAGTTTTTACAGATACATTGTATGATATTGCTGATGGGTGTATTCCCAAATCAAAGCCAAATTCTAAAATTAAAGAAAAACCCTGGTTTAATGATGAGTGCAAAAAAGCTGTCAAGGAGCGCAAAAAAGCTCTGAAAAAATTTAATCGACAGCCAACTCAATATAATTTGCACCAATTTCGAGTAAAAAGAGCTAAAGCCTGTTATATTATTAAAATAAGCAAAAGAAAAAGTTGGAAGGATTATGTTTCCAAATTAAATACGCGTACACCGATTAAAAAATGCTGGGATATGGTGCGTAAAATTTCGGGGAAGGGAGGTGGAGCAAGGATCAAACATCTAACTCATAATGGCCAATTAATTACAAATCCCACTGAAATAGGTAACACAATAGGTCAAACAATTTCCAAGAATTCCTCATCCAACAATTATTCTGCAAAATTTCAACAAATAAAAAATAGAAAAGAAAGAATCCAACTAAATTTTATATCTCATAACTTGGAACAATATAATAAATCATTTACAATAGAAGATTTGAAACTTGCTTTGGATAAATCTCATGATACCGCTCCTGGGCCTGATCAAATTCACTACCAAATCCTTAAACACCTCCCTGATCAATCACTTGGGCATCTTTTAAATATTTTTAATAACATTTGGGAAAGTGGTGATTTTCCTCCTTCATGGAGTGAAGCCACTATTATTCCCATTCCTAAGCCTGGCAAAGACTCCTCAGATTCAAATAATTATCGCCCCATTGCTTTAACCAGTTGTATCTGTAAAACAATGGAGCGAATGATTAATGAGCGTTTAGTTTGGTTTTTAGAAACTGCAGCTTATATTTCTGTTGCACAGAGTGGCTTTAGAAAAACTTGAAGTACCATTGACCACCTGGTACGTTTAGAGACATTTATAAGAGAGGGTTTTTTAAAAGGTGAGCATGTGGTTAGCATTTTCTTTGATTTAGAGAAAGCGTACGATACTACATGGAAATTTGGAATAATGAGCGATTTATATGATATGGGATTAAGGGGTTGTTTACCCCTTTTTATTCAAAATTTTTTGTCAAATAGACAATTCAGGGTCCGAGTTGGTTCATCACTTTCTGATGCTTTTGATCAGGAAATGGGTGTTCCACAGGGAAGTATATTATCAGTCACCCTTTTTATTATTAAAATTAACAGCATTGTTGATTGTATGAGGCCTGGAGCAGATTGCTCACTTTTTGTTGATGATTTCAACTTAAGCTACAGGTCCACAAGCATGCATACAATAGAACGACAGCTCCAACAACACTTAAATAGATTACAAGAATGGGCTGATCATAACGGATTTAAGTTTTCTTTAAAGAAAACTGTGTGTATGCACTTTTGTAAAAAATGGAAGGTTCACCCAGATCCTGATCTTTATTTAGGCCAAACTCGGATACCTGTTGTCGAAGAAACCAAGTTTCTTGGACCTATTTTTGACAGGAAATTATCTTTTATTCCTCACATTAAATACGTTAAAAAGAAATGCCAGAAGGCATTAGATTTATTACGGGTTCTTGCCCATACCAATTGGGGAGGGGACCGCAATATTTTATTGCAATTATACAGAGCGCTGGTACGTTCTAAGCTTGATTATGGGTGTATGATATATGGATCAGCACGCCCATCTTATATTAAAATGCTTGATCCTATACAAAATCAAGGTTTAAGATTATGCCTTGGTGCATTTCGTACATCACCTGCAGATAGCTTGGCAATTGAGGCAGATGAACTGCCTCTTGATTTAAGAAGAGAAAAGCTTGCCCTTCAGTATGCTGCAAAAATTGCAGCTTGTCCAGACAATCCTGCACATGATATTATATTCAATCCAAATTATGTTGATATTTTTGAAAATAAACCAAATACAATACCAACTTTTGGCATTCGCATCAAGGAATCTTTACAATCCTTAGATATAAATCCGAATCAAATAGCTAAATTTCAATATCCAGAAACACCTCCATGGACCTATGAAACTTTAAATATTAATTTAGCCATGACGGAATTAAAGAAATACTCAACTGATCCATCCCTGTATATAAATAGATATAATGAAATAAAATCTATCTTCACTGGATATCAGTGTATATACACTGATGGATCGTTTGATGATGACAAGGCTGCTGCAGCTGCTGTTAAGGGCAGTCATATTTATTCAGAACGTCTGCCAAATAAATCATCTATTTATTCTGCAGAACTTCATGCTTTATACCTAGCTTTAGATCATGTGGAGACTTCTCCACATCGGAAATTTTTAATATTTTCTGATTCTTTGTCTTGTTTACAAGCATTAAAAGCCAAGGATTGGAAAAATCCATTTATTTTAAATATCCTTGAACGGTATCATAAACTCTGTACTGAGGAAAATAAAGAGATTCGTTTTTACTGGATTCCCAGTCATATTGGAATCCTTGGAAATGAGGCTGCGGACCAAGCTGCCAAGGCAGCATTGGATAAGCGGCCAATAAATATGTTTATACCTTATACAGAATTTAAGAAATATATTACTGTTTTTTTACGTTCTAAGTGGCAATCACGCTGGAACGAAGCTATTTTTAATAAACTACATGAAATTAAGCCTGTTCTAGGCAAAACTAAAGGTGCTATTAGAATTAACCGTAGAGAAGAGTCAGTTTTAACCCGTATAAGAATAGGTCATAGTCATTTGACGCACTGTTATCTGCTTAAAGGTGAAGATCAACCGGAATGTATTGGTTGTCAAAGGGCTTTGACTATTAAACATATTTTAATTGAGTGTTTCGATTTTGATATTATAAGAACTCAATATTTTAATGTACAAGATTTACATACGTTATTTGATACTGTAGATACTTCTGTGATAGTATCGTTTTTAACTCACATAGGACTTTATAATCAGTTTTAAGGGCAGAGCTTTTGTTTATTTATGTCATTGACTTATTTATCAAGAACTGCAAAACATCATACTGATAAAGTCTTTTAAACAAATTATACATATTTATTATATTTGATTGATATTATATAAATGCTGTTCACAGTTGATAAATTCTTGTGTTATCTACATATTGTATTAACATTTACATTTTGTTTCTAGTCAATATTACGTTTGTATTTTTACTGTTTTGGCACTTTATTGTGTCAATATGAAACCATTCATTCATTTTTACCATTTTTAGGCACTAAATAACCTTAGTGGTTGATGTGCCTCTAAGCAACCATTCATTCATTCTGACGTCACTAAGATGACACTTTCCTCTATCACGTCATAATGCTTATCTTGCTTGCAATGTCAATATGATCTTTCTACTCCAATTATTGACAAAATAAAAGACTGAGCAGGAGTCAAGGTTGGTGGATCAACAAGCGTCTTAATTTCGTTCTAAAATGGGAGAGTCAGAATATAAACACAAATCCTGCATACGGAATGGAATTAACAGGGGTAAGATAAAAAACAAGCTCATTACATCACCCCCTTCTTCAGTTGAGTTCTGTACCTCTAAGAGTGTGTGTATTTATCGAATGAAATATATTAAATAATAAAGTGCTGATAAGTGTTTTTGTATATTTGCTAATGAATATACATGAAATGTCTCTCTGAGTCCTCATGCAAATACTATGATAACTGATCATATTTATAAAATAAAATAAACACCATGCTCTGAAAGCATACAAAGTATTTTAGGCACCTTTAACACACCAACTTGTAATAAACTTCAAATTACAAACTAACCAATATCCTTTTAAACAGTGAACATTTTTTGTGGCACATCAAAATTAACATTTGGCACAACACCATTTGGATGTAATAATATTCAAAATAAACCTTTGGTTACAAATAACATTTTGTTACCCTGTACATAATAAATGATATTTTACACTCAGATGTGCTCAATATTGAAAGTTGATAACACTCAATATTATCCTAAGTCATGATCTAATCACCAAACTTGGCAGGCAATCTTCACTGCCGCCTTGGCCTTGCAGGTGTATGGCTTTTCTCTTGGGATGGGGATCCCAACTGTCTATTCTCACTTAATGGTTTCTCTCCATTGTTTGTCCCAGGTTGGTCTGAGACTTGGGGTGTTGGAGGCATGTTTGGAAGTGGTTCTGGGGCAACCTCTATTGGATCTGTCTCCACCAGTAAAGGCTCCTCTCCAGTATGAATCACTTTCTTAAAATGGCTGCTATTGTGGGCCTTCATCTCCTGTCCCCTCTGGGCTACCACCATGGAACCCTTGCATTCCAGCAATTGGAAAGGCTGGCTTTGAAACTTGGAGACAAGCTTTCTTTTCTTCTTGGTGAGAGTTTCTACCAATTTTTGCCACGTTTTCACAGGTTTTAAAAGCACAAAAACAAATTTCATCGTTGCCATTGTAAAAGACTGAGCAGGAGGCAATGCTGGTGGTCTTTATTTTGTTCTAAAATAGGAGAGTCAAAATACACACATGAACCCTGCATAAGGAACAGAATTAAAAAGGGGAACATAAATAACATGTCCATTACAGGTCTTTTGTATATAAAATATTCAGCTGAAAGAAGTGTTTACCTTGCTCGCAACGTCAAGACGTCTTCATTGCAGGTTAAATCATCTTTCTACTCCAATTATTGACGAAACTGTGGTCTTTTGTGTGTGTAATATTCAGTTGAAATAAGTGTGCATCTCGTGGCCTCACGCAACTGTGTTTACCTTGCCATTTCATATTATTGTCGGTTCACTTAATAATAATAATAATACTAATGGGGACAATATATTTATTGTTCTCAGATGATCTAAGAGGTCTAGTACCACATTTAGGTATCAGCAATTGTGATAGGTATTCAGGTGCCTTGACACTTTGTACCTTCCACGTTAGCAATGCTATTTCAGAGTAATTTTTTCCAACGACTGAGAAGACTGACCAATCTGAGGGCAGCTGGGTGTGGCTAAGTTCCATCCGCTTCAAGATTTTTTTGACCAGGTATCAGTTGAATTAGACCTTATATGGCACTGATATTCATGGTAATTCATTTTTCCACATGAACTATCAAATAATAATTTTTTTTTTTTTTGATGGAGAACAAGTTAATGGGTTGCCGTATTTGCTCTCTCCTCGAGGATGTTCTCAAATGGAAGGTGCTTACCAGTCATGTGACAGAATGGTTGGGCATCCTTTCTTCTTTCCTTATTAAGATATCACAAACCAGATATGAGGTACGGCATCCCTGTTGTCTGGACAGGCCATTTAATGCTACAATTCCAATTTTTATTTCTACTTTTTTTATTGTTCTTACTGCCCGAATAATTTGAGAACAGAGATATGATACATCAGGGCTTTTGTTTCTAATAATAATAATAATAATAATAATAAAATTTATATCGCGCTGATACCAGAGAATTCTGTTCATAGCGCTGTGTTCAGAACATGAGTTCTGAAAAGGTGAGTTTTTAGTCTACTCTTAAAAGAGTCGACTGTTCTGCTAATCCTGATATTTAATGGTAGAGCATTCCAAAGCTTGGGGCTGACCGCAGAGAAAGCTCTATCACCTATTGTCCTTAGCCGCATGCTCGGCTCGCATAGGTGGGTACCATAATTAGATCTAAGGTCACGTTCTCCCGTTTTCACCTGTAAGAGATCGCGCAGGTAAGAAGGCGCTTTTCCATTTAGAGCTTTCCAAGTGAACAGTAAAATTTTAAATTTTATTCTAGCATGTACGGGGAGCCAGTGCAGTTCTTTCAACTTTTCAGATATATGATCAAACTTCCTCAGTCTCCCCACCACCCGTGCTGCAGCGTTCTGCAGGTATTGCAGTTTCTTTATTTCCGATTTTGGCAGGCCTGCTAGAAGTCCATTTCCATAGTCCAAAGTGGATGTCACAAAGGCATGTGTCAGGGTAATAGCCGTTTTCTCATCAAGACAGCGTCTAATGGCAGATAAGTTTCTTATATGGTAATAGCCCTTTTTACACATTTTCCTAACTTGTGCTTTCATGTTCAAGTTGGAATCTAATGTTATGCCAAGGTCAACCACACTACTTGAAGGTGATATAATTGAATCCCCAACCCTGACAGAGGTTGGTATATCTGCATTCACATCACGGGTGTCCGTGCAGAGTAGCATTTCAGTCTTACCATCATTAATTTTCATTTTATTTGATATCAGAAAGGCTCTGACCTCATCCACACATTTTTCAAGTTCATTTATACTAATTGCACTATTTTTTCCAGATGAGTGTTCTACAGGGATGTAGATTTGCGTGTCATCCGCATAGATGTGATAGCCCATTTTATACTTCTTTAATATATCCGCTAAAGGGGACATATATATTGAGAAAAGAATTGGTCCCAGGACCGAGCCCTGAGGAACCCCATACTTTATAGCCTTTAGAGTCGACCTTTGGAGTCCAACCTTGACACACTGTTTTCTATTACTTAGATAAGACTTTATCCAATCTAGAGCAGGACCTTCAATACCACAACGCATTTTTAGTCTATTGAATAATATAGTGTGGTCTATAGTGTCAAATGCAGCCGATAAATCTAGTAGCAGTAGTATAACTGATTTCTTTTTGTCAAGATTTATCAAAATATCATTTTGTACCCTGAGCAAAGCTGTCTCAGTGCTGTGATATTCTTTATATGCAGATTGGAAGGTATCGGTTAGTCCATTTTTTACTAAGTGTGGTATTAGTTGATTAGATACTGCACGTTCCGTTAGTTTTGAGATGTAGCTGAGATTTGATACGGGCCTGTAGTTTTTCTCTATTAGTTCTAGACCAAGCTTTTTTAGTAAGGGTTTGATTATAGCAAGCTTCATGTTTTCAGTCACATTTGCCTCAGTTAGCGACTTATTTATGATAATTGTGATTATTGGCAGAAGGTCCTCCATGAGATCATATAATAACCATGCGGGGAAGGGATCCAGCTCACATGACTTCTTTGCAGATTTTCTAACTAATTTCCTGACTTCACTCAGGGTCAGTGGGACGAACCTGTCTAATTTATGCAAGGTTGGTTTCTCGTGTGTAGCCCCTATAGTGCTGTCATCTGGCGATGGAGTTTGGTTTGTAGGTGTCAGGTCAATGTTGTGTCTGATTAAATCGATTTTTTCCAAGAAAAAATTATTGAATTTATTTGCCTGTTCAGTATCATCACATGACTTAGGCATGGGGGTATCTTTAGGCTTGTGCATTATTCTGTCAATGACTTTGAAAAGTTTTTTCGGGTCATGCTTATTTTCAGTGACTAAGTTGGCAAAATAATTTGATTGTGCTTTTTTCAATAATGCATTATATTTATTTTTCCCTATAGTATAGCGCTCTTTGTCAATCTGTAATCCGGTCTTGTTCATTTTTCTCTCAAGTCTTCTCTTAAGGGATCTCTCATTTTTTAGATGGTCATTCATCCATGGAGCCATATTTCGATGTGAGACACAGGCAGATTTCATGGGGGCATGTTTATCCAGTACGGTAGTTAGCTTTGAATCATAGTAATCCACTAAATCCTTTAGAGAGAGTTTATCCCAGTCTGATCTAGTATGAATAATTGATTTAATATCTTGTCTTCTAGCATAATTAACAGTACTAAAGGCAGGATATTTGTTTAATATTTTATTATTTAAAAATCAACATGCATATTCATACATTCATTATTAATCATATTGTCATTTTTATATTGAGCTTCAATGTTGAAGACTTGCTCAGTATATGTGTATATTTTCAGTTTATCATGCTTCATGTCATAACTGTAAAAATTCCTTTGATGCTGTATATTAAATACGTATGAATTTGTACATGGTGTTTTTGTAGTATTTAAGTGATGTTTAAAAGAATTTGCAAAAATATCACAATCACTTCCATCACTATCATAATCAATTTCATTGATATCACAATATTTTAAAAATCGTTCATTTTTAGCTGGATATATTGTCTTTTCAATATTAGTAACATCAACTGTCATTCTCATATCCCCTAAATCCCATCATTCATCAATTTTCCTTTTCCTATTAGACATCTGGTGGCTAAATCTACTGTAACAGCAATCACCAAATTCACAGTGACCAAAATCTTCAAAATTCCTACATATAGTTTGATTTACAGATCTGAGGTATCTATGGCTCTAATAATAATAATAATAATAATAATAATAATAATAATAATAATAAAGATTTGTATACTTGGGTACCATCATTAGATCTAAGGTCACGTTCTCCCGTTTTTACCTGTAAGAGATCGCGCAGGTACGAAGGCGCTTTTCCATTTAGAGCTTTCCAAGTGAACAGTAAAATTTTAAATTGTATTCTAGCATGTACGGGGAGCCAGTGCAGTTCTTTCAGCTTTTCAGATATATGATCAAACTTCCTCAGTCTCCCCACCACCTGTGCTGCAGCGTTCTGCAGGTATTGCAGTTTCTTTATTTCCGATTTTGGCAGGCCTGCTAGAAGTCCATTTCCATAGTCCAAAGTGGATGTCACAAAGGCATGTGTCAGGGTAATAGCCGTTTTCTCATCTAGACAGCGTCTAATGGCAAATAAGTTTCTTATATGGTAATAGCCCTTTTTACACATTTTCCTAACTTGTGCTTTCATGTTCAAGTTGGAATCTAATGTTATGCCAAGGTCAACCACACTACTTGAAGGTGATATAATTGAATCCCCAACCCTGACAGAGGTTGGTATATCTGCATTCACATCACGGGTGTCCGTGCAGAGTAGCATTTCAGTCTTACCATCATTAATTTTCATTTTATTTGATATCAGAAAGGCTCTGACTTCATCCACACATTTTTCAAGTTCATTTATACTAATTGCACTATTTTTTCCAGATGAGTGTTCTACAGGGATGTAGATTTGCGTGTCATCCGCATAGATGTGATAGCCCATTTTATACTTCTTTTATATATCCGCTAAAGGGGACATATATATTGAGAAAAGAATTGGTCCCAGGACCGAGCCCTGAGGAACCCCATACTTTATAGCCTTTAGAGTCGACCTTTGAAGTCCAACCTTGACACACTGTTTTCGATTTCCTAGATAAGACTTTATCCAATCTAGAGCAGGACCTTCAATACCACAACGCATTTTTAGTCTATTGAATAATATAGTGTGGTCTATAGTGTCAAATGCAGCCGATAAATCTAGTAGTAGTAGTATAACTGATTTCTTTTTGTCAAGATTTATCAAAATATCATTTTGTACCCTGAGCAAAGCCGTCTCAGTGCTGTAATATTCTTTATATGCAGATTGGAAGGTATCAGTTAGTCCATTTTTTACTAAGTGTGGTATTAGTTGATTAGATACTGCACGTTCCGTTAGTTTTGAGATGTAGCTGAGATTTGATACGGGCCTGTAATTTTTCTCTATAAGTTCTAGACCAAGCTTTTTTAGTAAGGGTTTGATTATAGCAATCTTCATGTTTTCAGTCACATTTGCCTCAGTTAGCGACTTATTTATGATAATTGTGATTATTGGCAGAAGGTCCTCCATGAGATCATATAATAACCATGCAGGGAAAGGATCCAGCTCACATGACTTCTTTGCAGATTTTCTAACTAATTTCCTGACTTCACTAAGGGTCAGTGGGACGAACCTGTCTAATTTATGCAAGGTTGGTTTCTCGTGTATAGCCCCTATAGTGCTGTCATCTGGCGATGGAGTTTGGTTTGTAGGTGTCAGGTCAATGTTGTGTCTGATTAAATCGATTTTTTCCAAGAAAAAATTTTTGAATTTATTTGCCTGTTCAGTATCATCACATGACTCAGGCATGGGGGTATCTTTAGGCTTGTGCATTATTCTGTCAATGACTTTGAAAAGTTTTTTCGGGTCATGCTTATTTTCAGTGACTAAGTTGGCAAAATAATTTGATTGTGCTTTTTTCAATAATGCATTATATTTATTTTTCCCTATAGTATAGCGCTCTTTGTCAATCTGTAATCCGGTCTTGTTCATTTTCCTCTCAAGTCTTCTCTTAAGGGATCTCTCATTTTTTAGATGGTCATTCATCCATGGAGCCATTTTTCGATGTGAGACAGGCAGATTTCATGGGGGCATGTTTATCCAGTACGGTAGTTAGCTTTGAATAATAGTAATCCACTAAATCCTTTAGAGAGAGTTTATCCCAATCTGATCTAGTATGAATAATTGATTTAATATCTCGTCTGAGGGAGTTTATGTCAAGGTTTTTGTAGTTTCTGTATGTTATATACTTC
The DNA here is from genome assembly GCA_949316495.1 of Amphiduros pacificus. NCBI lineage: Eukaryota > Metazoa > Annelida > Polychaeta > Phyllodocida > Hesionidae > Amphiduros > Amphiduros pacificus. Next base: position 22,035,712 of record OX439005.1, read on the forward strand.
CTAGCCGGTTTTGGTGGATGGATATTCAGATTTAGCACAATAATCTTATGATCTGATATATACTCATCTACTTTATGATCCAATAGATATTTGTTGTTTTTAAAAGTGATGATGAGATCTAGAGTATTTCCAAGTCTGTGAGTAGGTTCATCTATCCATTGTGTCATATCAAATGTAGATAAGATGTCATTGAATTTTATCACATCAGGTTTTCTTGGTTTGTTCATGTGAAAATTGTAGTCTCCTAAGAAGAGTACTTCATGGTTCAGTGACCCATAGTGGGCTACCAATTGTGTGAACTCATCATAGAATTCAGTGTAGGTGTATTTATTTCTATCAGATGGCTCTGGTCTATAGATAGTTACAATAGTTATGTGCCTCCCTTTAATATGCAATGAGGCCTCCATTAGTTCCATAGTGCTCATTTTTGGAGGGTTTACCCTATTTGTTTTAAAGGGAATTTCAATTTGATGTAGGAGGGCCAGGCCACCTCCGGTACGTCCTATCCGGGGGAAAGAATGGAACCTGTAACCTCCATACTCCAATTCATCCTTTATCTTATCATCACCTGTTTCATGTAGCCAAGTCTCAGTGATAAAGAGAGCTTGCAGGTTATTTTCTTCAAAGTAGTCTTTAATCAATAGAGTTTTATGTTTAATGCTTTGTACATTACACGAGCCAATTTTAATATGTTTGATAGCAGTTTTATTTGGCTTGCATTGAGGTTTCGTATTAATTCCAGTATTTGCGGTCAATTCCTTTGTAGCATTAAGGCCAGGGCTTGCGGGATTCCCGGCGGCTTGATTCATTGAAGTATTTATGAATGGGGGTATCCCTAACCCATAATTTCCATGCTCCGCGGAATGACGAATCAGAACTGGGTTGGGCGTGGCTTCGTCGGTATCGATTCGAAAGTTTGACTCGTTTTCTGACAATACTGAGGTTGGATTATTTGTGTATAGGGATTTCATTTTCGTTTTGTGGTTTGTACGGATGTTTCCGCCACCATAATGTTCCATAATAGTTAACGGATCATTTTGTTGAGCTGACCCTGTATCAGGTCGGGTAGTGGATGTTTGTTTGTGGGCGGTTCCGTAGTGATCACGTGGGCTATTTGCATTTTCTGATTTGTGGCCACCAGTTCTATTTATAACTATATCCGGGTGTTTCATTTCCGAGATTTCATTAAGAATAGGCCAACAATGAACGCTATCAGGTGTTGCTGAGTTATTTTTAGTACAGCGAGGGCTATTTATAGTCGACTTGTAGTAAAAATCGGGCGGCGTAGTAAATTTGTTTGTTGACATAGTAAAATCGTAATAATGGTTCACTTTACTTTTATGCTTTGTATGTTTTACAGTAGTTTTATTTTCTTCATCTTCAAATATGATATTTATTTGATTAAGGTGACAGACTTTCCTAGATAGTTTATTTTTCAATGCTTCAATCATTAACATAGTGGTAAGATTTTGACCTAAATTAACATTTATAGCACCTTTTTTAATTTTTTCCATATATTTATTTCCAAGGGCAATTTTAAATTGTTCACTAAAGTCATAGAAAGTGAGATTGTTTGTGGGGTTTATTTCGTACCTTCTTGGATGTAAGGAAACGATACAGAGATCTTCCACGATGACCGTTGGGATGATATAATAATTTTGTATGAGAGGCCTAAGTAGAAGAGAGATTAATATATTTGATATTTCATATACCTGAGTCTGCCTTTTCTTAAGCTTAATAGTGAATTGCCAATTGTTATAATCTGTTTTACATATACAAGGAACATGAGTATAAAAACACAAAATTTCATTTAAACTAGATCTTATTTTATTTGATAGATTACAATAATTTTCTTCCATGTAGCATAGATGTTTGCTTAATTGATATAATTGTTCTCTTACAACGTTGTCACTTTGTGAGTTACATATTTCACATACATCCCTAAGGTCATATTGCAAGTGTCAGAATTTCCTCTGCTTCCTGCCCTTTATCAGTTTCACAGGGCTTCGCCTTTGGCTTTCTCTGGGATCTCTATACCGTGAGGAGGATGGATCAGGTGCAGCCTTGTGGTCATGCAGATATTGGCATCTGTTCCCATTTCTGCATCTGCCTTGCGCATAGTACATGCATATGTCCTTGTTTGGGCGATCCTCTAAGTCCAGATCCCTGATCACCTTCCTGATCTCCACCAGGGCATGTGCAATTCCTAGTGGTGTTCCTACTATCATCATCTTATCTATTTTGTCATCGCCCGTATCCAACTTCTCAATCTTGGTATCTGAGGCCTTTTCCATGTGACGGATCATTGACCCACCTTTGCCGATCAGTCTACCAGCTGTGCGATCGGGAATTGCAGTAGTGACTATTTCATTTTTAAAGTCCTTGTCATTAAAGTTTATTTTACCACTCTGGAATATATGATCACTGACCTCACTGACCTCAACCTGATTATCATCTTTGGCACATGCACCCCGATTCTCGGAGGCTTCCCAGAATTTATCGAGATCTTCATTGAACTCATGTGAGGGCTTTAGTAGCTTACGTATGTTTTTCAACCAGTCAGATGCAGCTCCTTCTCTCAAAGTGTGGTCACTAGAGGACACTACTACGTCAGGAATCGTCAGGTCACTAATATCAGCTGGTGTTGGTATAATCATTAACTGGCTATCCTTATATTTCTCGGTCATTTTTGTTAGATGGTGGTTGAAAACAGTGTGAGCAGCCACTGTCTTCACATTGCCTTCAAGTGAGATCGGTGGTGATTCACACCAGTAGATAGGACAGGTTGTCAGATCAGCTAGTCGGTATATGCACCTTTTAAGTCTGGTGAGTATCTCCATGCCAGGAGTACCATTCTCCATTTCAAACAATCCAAGACAAACTACTATACCAGCATAGTCAGACAGACTTTTCCACTTTGGTGATGTTTTCGATAACATCTGTTCTAATTCACTGATGCCAGTGGTGCCCTCTACCAGGGAAATGGCACACTGCCATTGTTTATCATTCTGTGCCATTAACCCAAGATGTGTTGAGTCTGCTATATACAGGATCCTATCCTTTAGCGCCAATCTCTGGGGTTGACTTGGTACAGACGGGACAGGGTTGCCTTCTGCCATTACGCCAATTTTCTTCACATGCTCCATGTTCTTCCTCTCGAGTTTAGCAATTTGATCAATGTTCATGGAGATCTTACTGTTTAGCTCTTCAATTATCTTTTCAGACCTCTTCGACTTTACTTGTTCATACTTCACCTGCAGGTTGAGGTTACTGTTCTGTCTTGCCAATTCCTGTTTCTCATCGGCTATTCTTGTTTTTTCCTCCTCACATTTCATTAAATCGTGCTTGAGTCACAGTCTTGGCCTCATCCTCCTGCTTTAGTTGGGCAAAGCTTAAGGATTTAGCCGTTAGCATGGACATTAGTTCGTCCATACTAACTGATAGGTCATCGCCATCGCTGCATGATGGACCCGCGACGGGTGATGATACTACTTGAACTTTCGTCTTTTTTTCCGGTTGTACATCACTCACTTCAATTGCATCATTTTGCTTTTTTGGTGCACACACTATGGCGCCGGCTTGAGTCATTGGCGTTCCTTGGTCGTCATTGGTAATAATGTGAGGAGTATGAGCATCACCATCTCCTCCATCCTCAGCTTCCATGAGGTCGGCCCAGTTTAAGGGGGTTGGTGGTGTGGCGGACTTAGAGGACATTCTCCTCTTCTTTCCTGCCCGTTTGCTGTTTTTTGTCGCCATCTGTAAGGGAGTAGATAATAATTCATTTTTATTTGAAGATATTTTCTGCAGTACATGGACATTTGGTTTTTTCTCATATTTTTTAGATTTTGTTAATTCCTTATTCAACCAATACAATTTCAGTAATTCTGATTGTAAATTGTTTTCTGGCTCATAAGTACTCTTATTTCTTGGGTAGCCTTCCCACCATATTCTATAATATCTAATTTTATTTTTTCTATCCCAGAAATCATTTAATATCTTTTTCACTTTGAAAATTTCCATCATGTATATTTTTCAGATAGCCACCAGGAATTGCCCTGGTGGAATGGTTACTTAAAATACTATTTTTCCCGGTTTATGCCGGTATTTCTATTTTTTCAGTAATTTTACCGGTTTATGCTGGTTATTTGAATTTTTCAGGATTGTTGCCTGATTAAACAGTATTTACAGGATAATAGACTGTTTTCTCTGTATTACCCCAAGAATTTGCCTAGTGGTAATTTCGTCAAATTTTCAGATGTCCCAAGATTTAGCCTGGTGACAGCTATTGTACCGGTTTTTGTACTGGTAAAGCCGGTTAATGTTTGCCTCAAGAATTTGCGTGATGGCAGCAGTTTTACCAAAAAAATTTTTTACCCCGGTTTATGCGTGTTTTGTGGTCTTAGATTATTAATTTTTATTGTCCCTGGAAATAGCCAGGTGACTCTATCGCGCGTATTAAGTTTCCTACAGCTATTTAATTTTATAACTATTAGGTTGCAGATTTTGCTTACCGTTTATTTTCTTCTTATGTTCGGTATGATGAGTTCACGATTTGATGAGTTCGATGAGTTTATTTAATTTATCCAATTTTTCCGTTTCAGAGATTTAATGTTACTATATCCAGATTTGCAAAATTCTCGTCCAAGTATGTTGAGGGTCAGAGCCGCACTGAGGTAGGTTAGACAGGTAAGTTAAAGCTGAGAGCTACCTGTGCGACACGTGAGTTGTTTAATATGAGTTTGACTAATTTATAGCAAGCTGGCGAGCTGACCTCAGTAGGGTTTTTGTTATTTAATAGCTAGTTTTTGCAGTATGAATAATAAGTACTATGATATAATCGTGAAATGAACACTTCTTTGCAGCGCTACCATTAAGGACTCGGTAAATGCTAGATGGTTAAACTCGCCGCATTGAGGCATTCATAAATCTCCATTTCAAACAATCCAAGACAAACTACTATACTCGTCAGCTTGCTAAGCTAGTCAGCTTGCTATATATAAATCTGACCACTAAACATAAGTAAATCACTTTCAAAATAATTTCAAAAGAGCTTAATATTTATCTGGGAATCCATTTTTTTCTATTGTATTGTGTTATATTAACAGCAACTTTGGAAAACAGATGAAACAGAACTGCTAAACTATTCCTTTCTTTATCTGTATACACAGGAAATGCTTTCCTGTTATTAGATGATTGCTGGGCTTCCTAGTGTCACTGCTTGCTCAGCAGGCCAATGCTCATCACAGCAGCCCTCAGTGCCATCTGGTGTTAAAGGGATGAAACTGCTTTCTTGAGGCTTTTCTTTATTTAGAACGAAATAATATTGAGCAGACACAGAGCTTTATTATTTTAAAATTCATTCTTCAGAATATAAATAAAAATTTGACATTTTCTTTTTGATAAAGTATAAATTTGTACTTTACCAAAGGCTACAATCTCAGATATGTATATTTAGTGTTTCAGTAAATGATTTTAAATGTATGTTGCACAGTAAAATGGGACTGGCAGTATAATCCTGGCACACCATACATATATTATGTTTGATATTACAGTGATATATTGCACTAGTATATATACACATATACATACTCAAGGTTGACCTCCAACTTCCTTGAAGTCTAAAGTCCACTATAATTACATCTTGAAATCATCAGCTTTGTGGCCTTCATGTTATACTTTCTTTGCAAACATGTCTGAACTGAACAAAATTCCTCCAAATAAAACCCAAACTCAAGATTTTCTGTATAAAGTCAACATTTTTTTTATATTTTGTACATTTTAAAAGTACGGATTAATTCTGATATCTATATTTTCTGATACAGTAGCTATAATTGCTCAAATAAAACCCCAACATGAAGACTTCCACCTTGTTTTCTGTCTGTAAACATTATTCTTTCATATTTTCCATGTGACTTGCATATAGCTCAAATAGAAGCCTAATATGAAATTTCATCTCTGTGTCCTGTATAAAGTCATTATTTTCTAAATTTTCTGTTTGCAAAGTAAATAAACAAGTCAATTCTAAATATTCTGACTATAATTTCCAACTACAATTATTGTACTCCCAAAAAGTGAAAAAGATGATTTAATAAACAATTAATTTTAAACAAGATGTGAGATATTGCTGCCATAAAAATGTTTTAAAGTCCTGACTGAATCTAATAAATACCAACTGAAAATATGAATTATACTGTTTTTCTGTCAATTCTATAGGGGATGGTCAAATCAAATTTCATTATGGTTCCATAATTTTCCTCCAGATGGCTGTTGAAACATGCAAATAACTTTTAATAACAACAAAACAAATATTCTCAGCAATTTTCCATAACATTTTTATAATTTCATGTATTCTATTTTATTGGAAAAATGTCTATATTAAACAAATGATTTAAATTTGGACTTTTCTTCAGTGGTCTAAATATCAAACAAAAACTTCATGATTCATAATTATCCACCAGGTGGCAAACACAGTAAATGGATCTATTCTGTTAAAACAATCAATCAATTGGCTCTATCAGCCAGTAGTTCCTTTTATTTCTGAGAGAAGGATTCCACACCTTCATTTTGAACTGGTAAATATGATGTCCTGTGTCTGCACCTTCATTTCAAACTGGTAAATATGATGTCCTGTATATGGGGCATCCCAACTGACATAAAGAATTAATCCTGACATAAAGAATTAATCCTGAAATATCCTGAACCAGTGGGATCTAACCAGTTATTCACAACACTATTAAGGGAATTACTTATTTTTAAATTGATGAGATGAACAGATTTGAGAGTTAATGTATATTTGTACATTTTGGTTCTATTGTTTCAATTTGAAGACACCTTTAATTTGATTTGCTCATTCAATGACAATACTGTAAATCAAAATTTGATTTAAACTTTCACCTATTTGAAAAAAAGTTACAACTAGACAATGAATTATTGGTCAGCATAATTCATTGTATATTTTCCTTTGTTATTTTCACTTTTCAATATCTTGGTATTCATACACAAAACACTAACAAAAGACATAAAATATTGATTCGCTGTCATCTTTATCTAAAATATGACCTTGTTGATATTCCTCTACCAATGTACCAAAGTTGTCATTGGGGTTGTCAAATTCAATGGAGAAATTTTCATTTGTTAAATGTGTTGTTCCGAATTTGTCAATCTACAATATGAACACAGAATTGTCATTTTCTCCAAAATCTTCTCCGATGTCTATACTGTCTCATAACTTCAGTAATATTCATCCGTTTTTAATGATTTTACCACCAAAAATCAATATTATTATCTGTACATGGGGCAAGCAAACAAAATTGTCAGTTTAATTTTGCTAGATAATCACAAATATCTCACCCAAATCATCTTTATTGGGAAAACATATTTATTCTGCCCCCTCGGGCACATAAACATAGACTATACAACAAATTTGTTGAAAGTCCATGCAACTCATCAAAAATATGCAGTTTTGGCAAAATTAACATAGATAGCTCTGCATACAATACGCCCAAGCCAGCCCGAGCTAATTGAGCCCATGTTCGTGGTAGGAATGTAAATAATACACATTCCTTTTCTTGGCCATCCAATCAGAATGCATCTTCAAGGATACCAGCCAGCTCAGGATACCAGCCAGCTCCGCTGTATCATGTAGATAGAGGTGGCGCCACGAACAACAACACACAGTCATCACAATGCAAACCTAGCAACCAACTCCTAATTGGTTTATGTAATGTCCAGAGCATCTTGGGCAAGGTCCTACTTGTGAAAGACTATTTCTCCGAACATAACCTGGATGCCTTGTTTGTAACAGAAACATGGTTACAGGATACTAATGAAGAGAGGGTCAGAAATGAACTTGAAGAGGGTTCCCTCAAATTTCACTCACTCCCTCGCATTGGTTTACTACATCGTGTTGAACTTCCCTTTGAAACCAACAGGTTGAACCAACCAGAAGTAAAGACAATGGAACTCCTAGAAGCATCCCTTCTAATCAAAGGTAAGAAGTTCACCTTTGTGACCATCTACAGACCTGAACCATCTAACACTAAGGAGTAGGTATACCTACTCCGAGTTCTATGGTTGCACACTATGGGTCATTCAGTTATGAGGTCATCTTCCAAGGTGACTACAATTTCCATGTCAATAAGCCAAATAAACCTGATGTCATAAGTTCAATGACATTCTATCTACATTTGACATGAACCAATGGGTACATGAACCGACCCATAAGCTACGGAACACCCTTGATCTAATCATCATCTTCAAGGGGAACAAGTTTCTCAAGAGCCACCTGGTGGATGAGTACATATCTGATTATAAAATGATGAAGCTATACCAAGGTACCTCACCCCTCACACCCCCCAAAAAACCGATCAGGTACAGGAACTTAAAGGGATTAGATCTCAAGTCACTAAGGAATGACATCAAATCCCTAACTGGTATAAATTCAACATGGGAACACTTATCCCTAAGCGACATGGTGGATTACTATGACAAAGAACTCACATCACTCATGGATAAACATGCTCCTATCAAGCATGCCAAGGTCACTCAGCGCAATCCTGTACCTTGGATGAGTGACCAATTAACGCTGTGGAAAGGTCTCTCAAGAGGAGGCTTGAGAGAAAAATGAACAGGACTGGTTCTCACATTGATAAGGAATTATATAACTCTCAGAAAAATAAATACAATGCCATGCTGAAGTCAGCTCAATCTGCATATTTCTCCAACCTGATTGAAGAAAACAAGCATGACCCTAAAAAGCTTTTCATAGACACAGTCATGCACAAGAAAAAGGACATACCAATGCCCCAATCTGACTGTGAGGTCACTCAAGCTGAGAAGTTCAACACATTCTTTCTTAAAAAATAGAGAGAATTCGCCTGGACTAAGGCTATAATAAGGCTACACCCTGTCAAATTTCACCACCAGGTGACACTGTGAACAATAGAAGTGCATCAGATACAGCAAGTCTTGAGAGGTTCAAACCCCTAACCACAGGTGATGTGTGAAAATTAGTCAAGAGGTCTGCAAAGAAGTCATATGAGCTGGATCCTATCCCGACCTGGCTCCTACTTGACCTCTTCGGTGACCTCTTTCCAATAATTACTTCCATCATAAATAAATCACTGATGGAATCAGCAGTATCTGAAAATATGATAATAGCCATCATGACACCACTGCTGAAGAAACTTGGCCTATAACTGGTTAAGAAGAACTATAGACCTGTATCCAACCTGACATACATTTCTTAACAAACAGAGAGGGCAGTAGCTGACCAATTGGTCCCTCATCTGGTAAGAAATGGCCTTACTGACAAGTTTCAGACAGCCTACAAAGAATGTCACAGCACTGAAACTGAAAATGTTTCAACCTATTTAGGATACCAATGCTCCGTGAAATCTTATTTGAAATTTTGTCAATGTGGCTCTTCCAATTAAGATTATCATTTATTAGTTAATCCCAAAAAATCAAAATTTGACACTCTTTCAATTTCAGTGTTATTCATCACAGCTGTAATGCATTAATTTTTTTTTTGTGGCATGTGGAATATCATATATTTAGACTTTGTCACATTTAATGATAACTTATTTGTTTTGAGCCAGTCACTGATGTTGGCTAGTTCCTCATTAATTATGACACTAACATCTATATCGGGATCTCGTTTAGCAATCAATTCTATTGTGGTATTTAAATTTGTATCGTCTGCATAGACAATAAACTGAAACATTTTGCTGGCTGAGGATATGCCATTTATATAGATAAAGAACGATAAAGGACCAAGAATTGAGCCCTGAGGGAAACCTGTTGTAAGCATAAAACTGTCTGATTTTGTGTGATCAATTTCCACAAATTGTTTGCGTCCTGTTATGTAGCTCTTCATCAAATTATGAGCATTACCCTTAATACCATAATAATCCAGCTTTGTTAATAATATTTCATGGTCCAGTGTATCAAATGTTTTGGAAAGATCTAAAAATATACTAATAGGTGTGTTCAATTTATCCAATTCTAGAGTAATCCTATCAACAAGTTCAAGTGCTGCAAATTTTGTAGAGTGTTTTTCTCTAAAACCATATTGTGCTTTATAAAATCATTTCTTTTCTTGAAAGTAGTTATATAATTGCTTGAAAATAACCTTTTCAAAGATTTTAGAGATGGTTGGTAGTAATGAGATTGGTCTATAATTAGTAAATTGTGTTTCATCATCTTTTTTGAAGACTGGATTAACTTTTTCTATTTTGAGATTATCAGGGAATATATAAAATATTCATTCACTTTCATCTTTATCTAAAATATGACATTGTTGATACTCCTCTACCAATGTACCAAAGTTGTCATTGGGATTGTCAAATTCTAAGAATCACTGCAGAGATAGATATATGTGCGTACAAAGATCACTTTTATTGAGTGTACAACGGCATACATAAGCAGACTAGACTAAGCATGACATGAGTGAGATACTTATGAGTGTGATACCGATAGGAACGCTCTTGGACTTACGGCCCAGTTTAAGATAACGCTGGTTGACAACAGTATTCTGGTCAGAGATCTGACTGGCGTGGACCGTATAGCATTTGGAATACTGCATGCTGAGTGTCAATTCTGGCCCCTTAAGTAGGTCCATGTCTGGATCCATAATGAATCTGATCCATACTGCTCATCTCCGATTAGTACTTTGATCCTCTCTGCATCAGTGGTCATCTGGAGTATGAGAAGGTGAATAACATGCAGTTCTTGAAGTGCTACAAAATCGGCAGGCCAAATCAAACAGGTACCATTGACAATTGTACCATTGTGGTGCAATTTCAAAGACAAGCTGACATCCACATGATTAAAAATGTAGCTTTCAAAAAGCCAAAAGGAACTCAAGGTGGGGTTTGTGAGGACTTACCATACACATGGGCAGCCAAAAGATCAGAGCTTTTTTAAATGTTCATTCTACCTGCCAGACAAGACCAAGACATCCCTAAACCTGTCAAGATCAGATGGAATGGAGCAGACCTTGAGCTGAATGGAGTGAAGATCAACCCTGAAAAATCCTATAACGCCTTCAAACAACAAATTAAAAACACCTAGAGACACTTAACTGAAGACAACGTATTCTCCACTCTTCAATGTGATTCAGTTTATATCCACACTAAGACTGTGGCATTATTTACATTTATTTACAGGGTGATATTTCAATAAAAAATGTTTACTGGTAAATTGTGTACTATTAAATTGTCCTCAAAATCAATTAGAGGCAAATCTGGAGATCCTAAAGTATAATCAAAATTCCAGTGTTTAGCAACATTTCATACTTCATTTTATTTATTACCAAACTTCACTTTACTGTGTTATAAATTTTTTTTTATTTATCTTTTTCACTTTTTCAAGCAAACGTATATAGATGTATGATGAATGAGACAGATTGCACAGGTATTATGTGCAAACCAATCATATATTGTGAATAGCACAGATACTGATTTCTATGGTGGAATTGAATGTAATTCTCTTAGCTGTGTACTAAATTTTGATGAAGAAGGTTCTGATGTAAATAAAATACAGGTGATAAATCACTCTGCTAAGGCCACGGGCCGTGGCGCAGTTGGTTAGAGCGCCAGCTTATTAGCACCAGTTCCTCTGTGGTGATCTAAAGGTCGTGGGTTCGAATCCCGGCCATGCTGAGATTGAACTCATGATACAATTTCCCACATGAGCTGAGGCCTGTGCCAAAAGGGTTAACCCGTTGTCCTTGTAAATCTGTGACCGGGTGGGTTGTCATGTCAAGGACCTGCGACATGACAATTCAGTGAGGCAGCACTATATCTGCTACAAGTAGTTCTCATCACGAAATGACTGAAATAATGTTGAAAGTGATGTAAAGCCCCAAACAAACAAACAAACAAAATCACTCTGCTTATTATGATAATGAAACACTTCACAATTGTTTACAAGAAAAGTAGCCAATTTACCAACATTGAATCTGTTAAATCAAAGTTTAATGAAGTTGAAATATTCATTAATGTTCTTACTTAACATAAGTCTTCAGGAAGCAAGATTAGGGGATCATGATGACATGTCAAATATTCAATTGGAAAATTATGAATGTATTTGTCAAGGTAAATCCTGCAGTGAGAAAGGTGGTCTTGTTACATACTTACACACCAGATACAAGCATCATGTTAGACTATCTGTAAATAAGTCTAGTGTGTGGGAAGGCCAATTTGTAGAAATATATGGTGGTGGTTTAACAAAGAATGTCATTTTAGGAAACATCTACAGGCCACTGAGAAATTTAATGAAAACTATAGAGTGTTTACAAATGAATAATCAGATGTGATAAACATATATTAATATGAAAACAAGGAACTGATATTGACTGGTGACACAAATATACCTACTCAAAGTAAATGAAAAAGATTCATACAATGAATTCTTTGATGCGATCACAGGTTTCGGTCTTTTCCCAAAGATCATGATGCCAACAAGGCTTCAAAATAGACAGGGTACACTGAATGACAATTTATTTTGTAAATATAGTGAAGGTACTATTGAGGCACAAGCAGGAATAATGATCAAGAAATTTTCTGATCACCAGCCATTTTTTATGTGTATGAATATGTTTAAACAAAAAGCTAAAGAAACAGTCTATGTAGTTGCCTAACACACTGATCATGACATCAATAGGTTTTCTGCTGAGATATCAAAATGTAATGTAATGCACAATTTAGATTGTGATCTGTTGGGCAAATCCCAATGATAATTATAACTTACTTAGCAATGCACTAGTAAATGCAAAAAAACAAATATCTAACATATAAACTAGTAAAATTCAATAAACATAAACATAAAAAAACAAAATGGGTAACACATGGCATTATAAAATCTATTTCATTTAGAGATAAAATGTATCACAAGTACAGAAAACATCACCAGATTCAACAATGTATGATATTTTAAAGGTAAATCTTGCCACAAATAATACAATCTTTAAAAAAAAGGTATCAGGAACGCCAAAAAAATGTATTATGAATCATGTTTCAATAAATATAAAGATGAGCTGCGCAAAACCTGGTCCACATGTTTTAAGATTACTTAAAATGCAAACATAAGACAAAATTTCAATTGAGACTAGTAGGTGCAGACACAGTAAACAAAATAATTGACAAACTTGTTATACAAGAACTGGACAAAGGAAATGTTCCTAAAACTATTTTTCTTGACCTCTCAAAAGCATTCGACACCCTGGATCACAAAATAATGATCGAGAAACTTAGATACTATGGTATCCAGGGTGTCTCACTTGATCTGTTCAAAAACTATTTGTCAGACCGTAAACAGTATGTCGAATTTAATGGCACAAAATCTGAAACATTAAACATAACCACTGGTGTCCCACAGGGATCAGTCCTAGGACCTTTGCTCTTTATAATCTATGTCAATGCCATTGAATGTGTCAGCAAAATATTTCAAGTGATTATTTATACTGATGACACCACATTGAACACCACACTTAAAACGTGGAAAATTGACAAAGACCATGGCTATAACTCAGCGCTATGAACAGACTTGTCTGGTATCAGCGCTATACAAATTTTATTATTATTATTATTATAACTGTATTTTCATAAATGATGAGTTACGAAAGGTTAGTGAATGGCTTAAACAAAATAAACTATCACTAAATGTTCCAAAATCAAAGTATATGATTTTCCATAGTCCCCAACAACAATTTGAATCAGTACAAATAAAAATAGACGGTGTTAAAATTGAACATGTACATGATTTCAATTTCCTTGGGATAGTTTTAAATGAACACTTAAACTGGAAAAGTCATGTTGACTATTTAGGAAACAAAATGAGCAAAGCAATAGGTATCTTAAATAAACTAAACATTAAACTCAACTTGTACTACACGTTGATCTACTCACATATAAACTATGGTATTTTAGCATGGGGATTTAACAGTGAAAGAATTGTTAAACTTCAAAAGAAAGCTGTTCGCATAGTTTCAATAAGTAAATATAATGCTCATACTGAACCCATTCTAAAAAAGTTAGGATTACTTGAATTTAAAGATGCCTTTAAATTAAACCAACTTAGATTTTATCATAAACTTATAAATAACAGATTACCCACATATTTTTCATCACTTCAAATTAATCCAAAATTAAACATTATATGATCATAATACTAGGCAGCAGAACAACCTACATATAAATAGAGTCAATCATGAGTTTGCCAAAAAATGTATTCGAAGCAGTGTACCCTTACTTGTAAATGATACTGATAGTGTAATTATAGACAAGGTGTATACACATAGTTTACCAGGTTTCTCCACATATGTTAAAAAAAATAGATATATAGAATCTTGTTCAGTAAGAGATTGTTATATATGTAAGAGAAATGGATAGTTTTTGTTTGTTTTTGTTTTTAATGTGAAACTATTCACCAAATTGAATGTACTTCAATCAAACGTATACTTGAAACCACCATATAGACTGAAGCTCAAACATATTATGTACATATTATAGTGTTTATTTTCCACAAGAATTGTTTCTTGTCAATGATCTGATCTCATTTTTCTATTTGCTTATTATATGTAATCATCATACTCGTATATGAATATAATACATAGCAACTCTCAGGTGGCCAGCATATAAAGCGACCACTTTATGGTCTTAATGTTTGGTCTCCTGGACCCATGTTAAAAAAAAACCAAACAAACATAAATTGTTTGTGTATATGTTTATGGGTTGAATAAATATTCTTCAGTCTTAAGTCTTGAGTGATCAGAGAGCATGAGTATTGTCACTCATATGCGTCATCTATATTGTCTGATATTGTCTATGAAATGTCCATGTGTTTGGGGATCTCACTCATGATCAATCTGTGTCCCACAGAACTTCTCTGCTTCCTCCATAACTATTATTCTTTCTTCTTCCAGTCTTGTAATGCGTTCATAATTGTGGACTATGTCCAACTTCTTCTTAAGAGATGTGTACCTCTGCTCTGTAATATAATATGAATAATGGGTATCATACTTTTTTATTTATTATGACAATAAAATCTTGTTTAAATATTTAAAATCATTATTGTGTACATTCATATGGTGTGCGGGGATTAAAGAATAGCCCCACTGCCCCCCAGCATGTCGTAAAAGGCGACTAAAGGGGCGTCCTGTTTGCCGTGGGATGCCACCTGTGTCGGGGAGGATATGGAATCCTGACGGGCTGAGCACTGGGCTGGTTTGGCAGTAATACCAGTCCAGTTGCAACACACCTGTCTTGGATCCAAATGTTCACCAGACAGGCAGATCAGATTAGGCCTGGATCTGATTTAACCGGCTTGTGGTATATTTCCTTTAATATATTCTGGCTATTTGATTTTTATTGATGATAATTTCAGTGTTTGAAATTTAGGAATAATTTAAAAATTTTTGATAAATATTTGCTGAAAGGAGATTACTGCTGATTGGGTCAATCGAGGGATATAAATAAAATCCATTGGGTGGAGTTTTTATTCTTAGAGTATGTCATGTTGGGTATCCTCACGGCGTCAGGGCTTGGAGTTACCGGCCCAGAAAGGCGTCCCCTTGTTGGGCTCCGTGGTGGGTAGGGGACCTAACTGATGAAATATAAAAAAACACACATGGCACAAAACAAACAAAAACGACCAAGGAATGACATAGACAGCGACGATGATTCAAACAAAATAGAAAAATGGCCTAGATTTTTAATTGCGGAAAGTTCTGATGCTGAACATACCCTGGCAAAAATGCAATTGCAAAGGGGATACAAGGCATTGCCGGGGTACCAAAAACCGTTAAAAAGATGGGAAATAAATTATTGATTGAGGTTGAGCGGAAAAGCCATGCGGACAATCTACTACGATGCCGAATGTTGGCCACAGTTCCTGTTATTATGACAGCTCACAAAACTCTCAACAATAAAAAAGGAGTAATCAGATGCCCAGATTTAGTGGGAGTTTCTGAGGAGGAGATAGTGGATGAGCTCAAAGACCAGGATGTTGTTCAATGCAAGCGGATATTTATAAAAAAGGACGGTGTCAAAATTCCTATCAATACGTTTATTCTGACATTTGAAGCAGCACAGCTTCCAACATCTATTAAAGTTGGATATTTGAACGTTAGAGTTGATGTATTTATTCCAAACCCTCTGCGCTGCTTCAAGTGTCAGAGGTATGGACATGGATCTGATCGATGTAAAGGTAATGAAACATGTCCAAAATGTACCGCTCAGCACAGTGGAGACGATTGTTCTTCAAATGTAATAAAATGTGTCAATTGCCAAGGCAATCATCCATCGTATTCGCGGAATTGTCCTTCCTTTTTAAAAGAGAAGGAAATTCAGCGAATACGACACACTGAAAATATATCTTTTCCAGAGGCACGGAAGCGAGTAGAAAGTTATAACACAACAAAGGCATCTTATGCCAGCTCTGTAAAAACTAAAGAAACAAAATCAATAGCAATTCAAACCGAAATTACATGGCCAATCGATGACAAAAATTATTCCTTTTTCACAAAAACCTCAAAATCTTCAGCTACATCTACTCAGACCACGACATCCACTATCCCAGTAATACCTCAACCAACAGCAACATCCACTAAACCCTCTTCACAAACTCCCTCAACATCATCCAATAATAAAAGTATCAATAGTAATAGACCAATACATAAATCAGACAAAAAAGAAAGCAAAGATCAAGTAAAAAGCAAGATAAATAGAAGTAAATCCTTGGAAAGGATGGACACAGGTGATCCTCCAGATGTGAATTTTACTCCTGTGCATTCCAAGCATAATCGTTAACTTAACAAGTGATTATGCTAAATCATATATTTTTTCTCATTATTCTTAAAATGGCTATCGGCAATATCATGCAATGGAATTGTAGAGGATTTGATGCAAACAGGCCAGAACTGGAGTTATTAGCCCAAAAATATAATGCATCGGTAATTTGTTTACAAGAAACTAAATTCAAAGATAATTCCACAACATTTAAGGGATATGTGATTTATAATAAAGTCGGTTCAATTGATATTATGGACCGAGCACATGGCGGAGTTTCTATTTTTGTTAAATCCTGTATCCCCCAAAGTAAAGTAACATTAAATACTCATCTACAGGCTTCTGCTGTTAGGGTTACCCTGCACAATACATTAACTATATGTTCAATATATTTACCACCTAGTGAGCCAGTTAATATTACAGATTTAAATAATTTGATAACCCAGCTGCCACAGCCATATATGTTAGTTGGTGACTTTAATGCTCACAACTATCTTTGGGGTGGCAGAAATAATACAGATGCCAAAGGACGTATAATAGAAGATTTTTTAAATAATAATAGTTTGTGCCTTTGGAATGACGATTCTCCGACATATTTACACCCTGCTACAGGCTCTTTAACATCAATAGATCTCTCCATGTGCACTCCAAATTTATTTTTAGACTATTCCTGGGAAGTAGAGGAAGATCAATGGGGTAGTGATCATTACCCCATTATTCTAAATAACCATTTTCCTCCACCAGACGAACGAATCCCCAAGTGGAAGTGTCATAAAGCTGATTGGGCAAAATTTCAAACATCCTGTTTTAATAGAATAACTCCAGAAATTTTTAAAAATGTAGATGATCCTCTTCAAGTTTTTACAGACACATTGTATGATATTGCTGATGGGTGTATTCCCAAATCAAAGTCAAATTCCAAAAGTAAAGAAAAACCCTGGTTTAATGATGAGTGCAAAAAAGCTGTCAAGGAGCGGAAAAAAGCTCTGAAAAAATTTAATCGACAGCCTACTCAATGTAATTTGCACCAGTTTCGTATAAAGAGAGCTAAAGCCCATTACATTATTAAAATAAGCAAAAGAAAAAGCTGGAAAGATTATGTTTCTAAATTAAATACACGTTCACCAATTAAGAAATGCTGGGATATGGTGCGTAAAATTACTGGGAAGGGAGGTGGAGCAAGGATCAAACATCTAAATCATAATGGCCAATTAATTACAAATCCCACCGAAATAGGCAACACAATAGGTCAAACCATTTCAAAAAATTCCTCATCCAATAATTATTCTGCCAAATTTCAACAAATAAAAACTAGAAAAGAAAGAAACCAACTAAATTTTATATCCCATAACTTGGAAGTATATAATAAATCATTTACAATAGAAGATTTGAAACTTGCTTTGGATAAATCTCATGATACTGCTCCTGGACCTGATCAAATTCACTACCAAATCCTTAAACATCTCCCTGACCAATCACTTGGGCATCTTTTAGATATTTTAAATACAATTTGGGAAAGCGGTGATTTTCCTCCTTCATGGAGTGAAGCCACTATCATTCCCATTCCCAAACCTGGCAAAGATTCATCAGATTCAAATAATTATCGTCCCATTGCTTTAACAAGTTGTATTTGTAAATCAATGGAACGAATGATTAACAAGCGTTTAGTTTGGTTTTTGGAAACTGCAGCTTATATTTCTGTTGCACAAAGTGGCTTTAGAAAAACTTGATGTACCATTGACCACTTGGTACGTTTAGAGACATTTATAAGAGAGGGTTTTATAAAAGGTGAGCATGTGGTGAGTATTTTCTTTGATTTAGAAAAGGCATATGACACCACATGGAAATATGGGATAATGAGCGATTTATATGATATGGGATTAAGGGGTAGTTTACCCCTTTTTATTCAAAATTTTCTATCAAACAGACATTTTAAAGTTCGAGTGGGTGCATCATTCTCTGATGCTTTTGATCAGGAAATGGGTGTTCCACAGGGAAGTATATTGTCAGTGAACCTTTTTATTATTAAAATTAACAGCATCGTTGATTGTATGAGGCCTGGAGCAGATTGCTCACTTTTTGTTGATGATTTCAACTTAAGCTACAGGTCCACAAGCATGCATACAATAGAACGACAGCTCCAACAACACTTAAATAGATTACAAGAATGGGCTGATCATAATGGATTTAAGTTTTCTTTAAAGAAAACTGTGTGTATGCACTTTTGTAAAAAATGGAAGGTTCACCCAGATCCTGATCTTTATTTAGGTCAAACTCGGATACCTGTTGTCGAAGAAACCAAGTTTCTTGGACTTATTTTTGACAGGAAATTATCTTTTATTCCTCACATTAAATACGTTAAAAAGAAATGCCAGAAGGCATTAGATTTATTACGGGTTCTTGCCCATACCGATTGGGGAGGGGACCGTAATATTTTATTGCAATTATACAGAGCGCTGGTACGTTCTAAGCTTGATTATGGGTGTATGATATATGGATCAGCACGCCCATCTTATATTAAAATGCTTGATCCTGTACAAAATCAAGTTTTAAGATTATGCCTTGGTGCATTTCGTACCTCGCCTGCAGATAGCTTGGCAGTTGAGGCAGATGAACTGCCTCTTGATTTAAGAAGAGAAAAGCTTGCCCTTCAGTATGCTGCAAAAATTGCAGCTTGTCCAGACAATCCTGCACATGATATTATATTCAATCCAAATTATGTTGATCTTTTTGAAAATAAACCAAATACAATACCAACTTTTGGCCTTCGCATCAAGGAATCTTTACAATCCTTAAATCTAAATCCGAATCAAATAGCTAAATTTCAATATCCAGAAACACCTCCATGGACCTATGAAACTTTAAATATTAATTTAGCCATGACGGAATTAAAGAAATACTCAACCGATCCATCCCTGTATATAAAAAGATATAATGAAATAAAATCTATCTTCACTGGATATCAGTGTATATACACTGATGGATCGTTTGATGATGACAAGGCTGCTGCAGCTGCTGTTAAGGGCAATCATATTTATTCAGAACGTCTGCCAAATAAATCATCTATTTATTCTGCAGAACTTCATGCTTTATACCTAGCTTTAGATCATGTGGAGACTTCTCCACATCGGAAATTTTTAATATTTTCTGATTCTTTGTCTTGTTTACAAGCATTGAAAGCCAAGGATTGGAAAAATCCATTTATTTTAAATATCCTTGAACGGTATCATAAACTCTGTACTGAGGAAAATAAAGAGATTCGTTTTTACTGGATTCCCAGTCATATTGGAATCCTTGGAAATGAGGCTGCGGACCAAGCTGCCAAGGCAGCATTGGATAAGCGGCCAATAAATATGGTAATACCTTATACAGAATTTAAGAAATATATTACTGTTTTTTTTACGTTCTAAATGGCAATTACGCTGGAACGAAGCTATTTTTAATAAATTACATGAAATTAAGCCCATTCTAGGCAAAACTAAAGGTGCTATTAGAATTAACCGTAGAGAAGAGTCAGTTTTAACCCGTATAAGAATAGGTCATAGTCATTTGACGCACTGTTATCTGCTTAAAGGTGAAGATCAACCGGAATGTATTGGTTGTCAAAGGGCTTTGACTATTAAACATATTTTAATTGAGTGTATCGATTTTGATATTATAAGAACTCAATATTTTAATGTACAAGATTTACATACGTTATTTGATACTGTGGATACTTCTGTGATAGTATCGTTTTTAACTGACATAGGACTTTATAATCAGTTTTAGGGGCAGAGCTTTTGTTTATTTATGTCATTGACTTATTTATCAAGAACTGCAAAACATCATACTGATAAAGTCTTTTAAACAAATCATCCATATTTATTATATTTGATTGATATTATATAAATGCTGTTCACAGTTGATAAATTCTTGTGTTATCTACATATTGTATTAACATTTACATTTTGTTTCTAGTCAATATTACGTTTCTATTTTTACTGTTTTGGCACTTTATTGTGTTAATGTGAAACCATTCATTCATTCATTTTTACCATTTTTAGGCACTAAATAACCTTAGTGGTTGATGTGCCTCTAAGCAACCATTCATTCATTCATTCATTCAGCTACATCTACTCAGACCACGACATCCACTATCCCAGTAATACCTCAACCAACAGCAACATCCACTAAACCCTCTTCACAAACTCCCTCAACATCATCCAATAATAAAAGTATCAATAGTAATAGACCAATACATAAATCAGACAAAAAAGAAAGCAAAGATCAAGTAAAAAGCAAGATAAATAGAAGTAAATCCTTGGAAAGGATGGACACAGGTGATCCTCCAGATGTGAATTTTACTCCTGTGCACTCCAAGCATAATCGTAAACTTAACAAGTGATTATGCTAAATCATATATTTTTTCTCATTATTCTTAATATGGCTATCGGCAATATCATACAATGGAATTGTAGAGGATTTGAGGCAAACAGACCAGAACTGGAGTTATTAGCCCAAAAATATAATGCATCTGTTATTTGTTTACAGGAAACTAATTTTAAAGATAACTCAACAACATTTAAGGGATATGTACCTTATAATAAAGTTGGTTCAATAGATGCAATGGACCGAGCACATGGCGGAGTTTCTATTTTTGTTAAATCCTGTATACCCCAAAGTAAAGTGACATTAAATACTAATTTACAAGCTTCTGCAGTCAGGATTGCCCTGCACAATACATTAACAATATGTTCAGTATATTTGCCACCTAGTGAACCAATAAATATTACAGATTTAAATAACTTAATAACTCAGCTGCCACAACCGTATATGCTAGTTTGTGACTTTAATGCTCACAACTATCTTTGGGGTGGCAGAAACAATACTGATGCCAAAGGACGTATAATAGAAGATTTCTTAAATAACAATAGTTTGTGCCTTTGGAATGACGATTCTCCAACCTATTTACATCCTGCTACAGGCTCTTTAACATCAATAGATCTCTCCATGTGCACTCCAAATTTATTTTTAGACTATTCCTGGGAAGTAGAGGAAGATCAATGGGGTAGTGATCACTACCCCATTATTTTAAATAACCATTTTCCTCCACCAGATGAAAGAATCCCCAAGTGGAAATTTCATAAAGCCGATTGGGCAAAATTTCAAACATCCTGTTACAATAGAATAACTCCTGAACTTTTTAACAATGTAGATGATCCTCTTCAAGTTTTTACAGATACATTGTATGATATTGCTGATGGGTGTATTCCCAAATCAAAGCCAAATTCTAAAATTAAAGAAAAACCCTGGTTTAATGATGAGTGCAAAAAAGCTGTCAAGGAGCGCAAAAAAGCTCTGAAAAAATTTAATCGACAGCCAACTCAATATAATTTGCACCAATTTCGAGTAAAAAGAGCTAAAGCCCGTTATATTATTAAAATAAGCAAAAGAAAAAGTTGGAAGGATTATGTTTCCAAATTAAATACGCGTACACCGATTAAAAAATGCTGGGATATGGTGCGTAAAATTTCGGGGAAGGGAGGTGGAGCAAGGATCAAACATCTAACTCATAATGGCCAATTAATTACAAATCCCACTGAAATAGGTAACACAATTGGTCAAACAATTTCCAAGAATTCCTCATCCAATAATTATTCTGCAAAATTTCAACAAATAAAAAATAGAAAAGAAAGAAACCAACTAAATTTTATATCTCATAACTTGGAACAATATAATAAATCATTTACAATAGAAGATTTGAAACTTGCTTTGGATAGATCTCATGATACCGCTCCTGGGCCTGATCAAATTCACTACCAAATCCTTAAACACCTCCCTGATCAATCACTTGGGCATCTTTTAAATATTTTTAATAACATTTGGGAAAGTGGTGATTTTCCTCCTTCATGGAGTGAAGCCACTATTATTCCCATTCCTAAGCCTGGCAAAAACTCCTCAGATTCAAATAATTATCGCCCCATTGCTTTAACCAGTTGTATCTGTAAAACAAGGGAGCGAATGATTAATGAGCGTTTAGTTTGGTTTTTAGAAACTGCAGCTTATATTTCTGTTGCACAAAGTGGCTTTAGAAAAACTCGAAGTACCATTGACCACCTGGTACGTTTAGAGACATTTATAAGAGAGGGTTTTTTAAAAGGTGAGCATGTGGTTAGCATTTTCTTTGATTTAGAGAAAGCGTACGATACTACATGGAAATTTGGAATAATGAGCGATTTATATGATATGGGATTAAGGGGTCGTTTACCCCTTTTTATTCAAAATTTTTTGTCAAATAGACAATTCAGGGTCCGAGTTGGTTCATCACTTTCTGATGCTTTTGATCAGGAAATGGGTGTTCCACAGGGAAGTATATTATCAGTCACCCTTTTTATTATTAAAATTAACAGCATTGTTGATTGTATGAGGCCTGGAGCAGATTGCTCACTTTTTGTTGATGATTTCAACTTAAGCTACAGGTCCACAAGCATGCATACAATAGAACGACAGCTCCAACAACACTTAAATAGATTACAAGAATGGGCTGATCATAACGGATTTAAGTTTTCTTTAAAGAAAACTGTATGTATGCACTTTTGTAAAAAATGGAAGGTTCACCCAGATCCTGATCTTTATTTAGGCCAAACTCGGATACCTGTTGTCGAAGAAACCAAGTTTCTTGGACTTATTTTTGGCAGGAAGTTATCTTTTATTCCTCACATTAAATACGTTAAAAAGAAATGCCATAAGGCATTGGATTTATTACGGGTTCTTGCCCATACCGATTGGGGAGGGGACCGTAATATTTTATTGCAATTTTACAGAGCGCTTGTACGTTCTCAGCTTGATTATGGATGTATGATATATGGATCAGCACGTCCATCTTATATTAAAATGCTTGATCCTATACAAAATCAAGGTTTACGACTTTGCCTTGGTACATTTCGTACATCGCCTGCAGATAGCTTGGCAGTTCAGGCAGATGAGCTGCCTCTTGATTTAAGAAGAGAAAAGCTTGCCCTTCAGTATGCTGCAAAAATTGCAGCTTGTCCAGACAATCCTGCACATAATACTATATTTAATCCAAACTATGTTGACCTTTTTGTAAGTAAATCTAATACAATACCAACTTTTGGCATTCGCATCAAAGAATCTTTACAATCTTTAAATTTAAATCCAAATCAAATAGCTAAATTTCAATATCCAGAAACACCTCCATGGACCTACGAATCTTTAAATATTAATGTAGCCATGTCAGAATTAAAGAAATACTCAACCGATCCATCCCTGTATATAAATAGATATAATGAAATAAAATCTGTTTTCACTGGATATCAGTGTATTTACACTGATGGATCATTTGATGATGACAAGGCTGCTGCAGCTGCTGTTAAGGGCAATCATATTTATTCAGAACGTCTGCCAAATAAATCTTCTATTTATTCTGCAGAACTTCATGCTTTATACCTAGCTTTAGATCATGTGGAGACTTCTCCACATCGAAAATTTTTAATATTTTCTGATTCATTGTCTTCTTTACAAGCAATGAAAGGAAAGGATTGGAAAAATCCTTTTATTTACAATATCCTTGAGCGGCATCACAAACTCTGTACTGAGGAAAATAAAGAAATTCGTTTTTATTGGATACCAAGTCATATTGGAATCCTTGGAAATGAGGCTGCTGACCAAGCTGCCAAAGCAGCATTGGATAAGCGCCCAATAAATATGCTTATACCTTATACAGAGTTTAAGAAATATATTACTGTTTTTTTACGTTCTAAATGGCAATTGCGCTGGAATGAAGCAGTTTTTAATAAATTACACGAAATTAAACCCGTTCTGGGTAAAACAAAAGGTGCTTGTAGAATTAACCGAAGAGAAAAGTCTGTTTTAAGTCGAATAAGAATAGGACATAGTCATTTAACACATTGCTATCTTCTTAAAGGTGAAGATCAGCCTCAGTGTGTTGGATGTCAAAGGGCTATGACTATTAAACATATTTTAATTGAATGTATTGATTTTGATATAATTAGGACTCAATATTTTAATGTGCAAGATTTACATTCGTTATTTGATACTGTAGATACTTTTGTGATAGTATCGTTTTTAAACCAAATAGGACTTTATAACCAATTTTAAGTGTGGAGCTCTTGTTTACTTAGGTCATTGGCCTATTTATCAAGAACTGCGAAACATCAGATGGTATCTAAAGTCTTTTAAATTGAATTCATTTATACAATTTTGTTGTCTATAACTGATATATTGAAAGGATTTTGTTGATATTTTATGTTAAGATTATTTTCATATATTGATTTTATAAACGTTTATGTTTTTACCACTTTTAGGCACTGAATAACCTTAGTGGTTGATGTGCCTCTAAGCAACCATTCATTCATTCATTCATATGGTTATTTTTGTTATCTATCACATACAAAATGAATCATAAAATATGTCATTGATTGTCATACCATCTTAAGAATGAGAATGGGCAATACATGACAATAAGGGGTCTTCATTTTCAGGCATCTGGTCAGATATTGGGGCTCAGCTTCTCTCATTATAAATAGCTATAAATGAATTGCATTCCTTGCACTTTTTTGTCAACCAAATATTTTCTTTTGCCATTTTAATTCTTTCTTTGTGCCAATTAAGAAAATTAAATTCAAAAATTCAAAAAACATCTCACATCATAGAAATAGTTTTTTATTTATTAGTAAAAAAATGAATTTATAGCATTAATGTCCCTAAAATTAAAAATAACTGTTACATTTAATAAATTTCTGTGGGAGTATATACCTTTCTCAGTTTAGTGTCACTATAACAAGAGGCTAAGCTCATCATGCCATTTGAATTGGATTTGATAATATAAAACCCTTTAGAACAGCTCCCTGGAATATATGAGAGAACTTTTAGGTAATGGTGCAAACCCCAGGTCAGAGGATTACATGGAGATGACAGTGTGAACTCACCTTAGGAGGAAGCAATGCTGAAGGTAATAAATTAATTAGACCAGATGAGTTTGAATATAGTGTGTTGGTGACGAAGTCATCAGAGTGTGACATCAGCAAGTACTGTCATCAGAGACATGGAGAAGTCTGCTATGTCTTAAATGATACAAACACACAATCATATTACTGGAAAAAGTTTTGATTTGAGGATAATGAAAAAATGATTATCAACACAGTACTTCTCCAAACCTATTTCACCAATCTTTTAAATCAAGGGCTATCTAAGTCTGAGACATGATAAGGGCTTGATCTTTATTGGAGAACCAGTGGTGTGAGTGAGGATCAAACACTGGAGCTCATGTGAAATTGTTGAAGACAAATGTGAAACAACTCCCATTACCAAGACTGGTGCAAAATGATTTCAGTGAAATGATACACAGCACCTGTGCCTTGAAAAATGCTACCTTTTATGTATGGAGCGATGTTCTATCTGGCAGAATATCTTTTTTTAAAGACAAAGACAAATCATTGATGGAGAGCTCAGACTTCAAGGGAGTTCTCCATTTGTGTTTAGCAGAACATTTACAAAGGTTGAGCACAAACGCATAGGAAGCCAAACAAAAAGTTGCAATGTTAATATTGGACTACACAAATCAGTTAAATCAATTAAAAAAAATAAACTGCTAAAATGAGAATCATCAAGCATGGGCATTTATTCTCATTTGACTATCCTACACATGACTTTGGGGCCTATATACAGTCAGCAGACATTATACAATTACCTGGGGAATAAAAAAGAAAATGTAAAGTGTGATCAAAATGTTTCTTCTTTTTATTTGGCATGATATCATTTAAACATACCTCTGTAAGAATGCTTGTTAAAGCTATAGATATAACTGTTGAAACTCTTAGACTAACAGGCCCTCCACAAACATGGGGGTTGACTGGCAAATACACTCATGTCAGCTATACCATTCTGTCCCATCACATCAATGGCTCTGATCAACTTACTCTAGATCTCATGGTATTAACACATGGATGCTGGGTTGGAATTGAAAACCCCAGAACCTGATTTGGGGAAATATCTTTATTGGTACACTCATTTAGGATTAGCCTAAATTTTTATATTCAGAGTTAAATGGAGGCGATGCAACAAGTAAAATTTATACCCAATTTTTGGAGTTTTGGTGCATTTAATTCCCTACTCTGCCAAAGAGAGGAAGTCAATCCTCAACACAATTGCCTCCAAAGCCCAAATTCATGGCCACCAGCGGCCGCAGATCATGAATGTTCATGTTATGAAAACATGTATTTCTGAGGTGCATCATCAGACATATCAAACTAAATGGTGCCCAATAAGTGCACTTGTTTTTTTTTGCCAGAATTAACTTATTACACTATCAACAATGAATGAGGAATGTTTTTCTCACGTTCCTAAATTGCTTAGTCATATGTATCATAAAATAAGTACACTACATAGGCACAAAATAGTACTTCTTTGTCTGATGATGTGCATTAAAGAATGGGCCTATCTGGATATCTATTATCAACCTGGGTTTTTATATTCCTTGTAAATACAGTGACAGGGCTTTGAAGGCACAAGTAGGTAAATAATTAACCCATCTCTGTTTAGTAGAGTATAAACAACAAGTCATGTTCACATTTTCACACTTTGACCATATCTCATAATTGCATATTTAATAGTAGCAGCACTTCCATTAGTAATGCAAAGCATGCTTTACCACCAGGTTGGGGAGACAGATTTGCTGATACAGGCATAAGTTCATCTAATTTGTAAGGCAAAAGCTATGTTAGGTATCTGGGGAAGCAATTTCCCATAAATCATTTATTTTGCCTTGCTCTACATCCTGGCTTTGTAAATCAATTAACAGAATACACATGAGGTTAGGCCTGTGCCTAAAGGGTTAACCTATTGTCCTTTTAAATCTGTGACTGATTGGATTGTCATGTCAAGGACCTGCAACATGACAATTCAGTAAGACGGCACTATATCTGCTACAATTAGGTCTCATCACAAAATGACTGAAATAACGAATCAAGTGATTTAAACCCCAAACAAACAAACAAAACCACACAGAAAACTGACATATACAATATAATCAATATTATAATTGTATTTTTGCACACTACTCCACCCTATTTTTCCCCAAAGTCCCATCCACTGGTTGTCCATGTCAGTTTTGCAAGTTTCTTGATCAAAGGAGCACAAGTGTCACCTGCTGAGAAAGTAGGCCAATGTCTATTGTTCTCAGCACATATGTGGTAATTAAACTGTCTACGACATTCAAGACACTTTGTGTGACTCTTATCAATGCTTATCTTGCATATAATGAATATTAATAACAAGCTCAAATTGCTTGGAGATGATTGCTCATGATGGCAGCCTCACCTTATCAAGGACATGTGCTGTAACTCAGTCTAGTGTCTTGTGTATGCATGCCAAAGGGTAAACCCATTGTCCTTGTAAATCTGTGACTGGGTAATTACCCCCAGGCATTACCTTCAGTCCATTTTCTTGATTTTCACTGTCATTTGGCTGTCATTTTGAAACCTTGACAACTTTGTGATAGTAAAAAATTACAAAAGGTGGAACAAATTGGAGCCTAATGGAAAACAGAATTGGGCCCCTGCATATAAAAAATCTTACCTACAAATAGCTGAGAAATCTGGCCAGTATGTACAGAGGTTGAGAGTGGGTTCGACAACAGACAATTTCGCCCTCTCACTGCAGAAACTATGCTGGCATTGTCATAAACAATATATAAGAGTGTAATATATGTACATATTGAACTTTATTTGCTGATCATCTGTGCATATATAAATGCTAAATATTATCTCCATAAAAGGTTTTAAGGTATATGTTATATGAACATGTCAATATCTAGCAAGAGGGAATAGTCATGCTCATTTTGTGAAATCAATGTTTTCAGTCTATAGTAGTCTGTTGTTGAACCAGACATGCCATATTACCTGATAATTTTATTTTTACATTAGCACCAATGTTAGTTATGGATAATACAAACCTTCATCGAAAAATGTCACTGCTGAACGGTTTTCTTTAAAGCATTCATGAAACCTGGAAGGTTCCAGGCGATTTTACAGTGGTTTAAGGTATCTGAAAACAATATATGATCTTAAAATTGACATACATACAGGCTATCTGTCTGAAATCCACTAAAGAACATCTGCCCTGAGAAATATGATTTTTTGTGACCACCAAGTACTGCCAGTACTAAACAGGAAGTGTGTTGTGTGACCTTGACCTTTAACTGTCAGGGGGCTCCGTAAGTCACAGGAGGTGTTGTTTACCAATTGTCAAATTGGAGCAACACATTTTTGGCCATTTTTTTCCACTATTTAGAGAATGAATTGGAAGATAACACTTATCATGGTGATAGTGCCTTTTTTTGGCTTTCTTTTGGTGGTAAAATGATTAAAAACGGATGAATATTTATGAAGTTATAAATGAAGAAAAATCATTATTTTTTATATTATATATGTTTGCAAAAAAATATTTGTTTAAATTCTATACAGCCCAGCTTTTAAGGTGGAATCCATGTAGCCTTTGATGTCTTCCCATCCAGTGGTGTGAAAAACCCATATTTCATCAAAGAGTGTCAAATCATAAATTTTACTGATACCAATTATCCAACAGCATTCACAGTTTTGCCATTCAAAGTCCTTGTGATTTAAGGCGAAACCAGTGATCAAAGGGTTTACTGTCACTTTTTCAATATCACAGCCTTTAAGTTAAGGGGGATTCCATGCAGCCTTTGAGCCATGTCTTCCCTTTTTGACAGAAAAGTTTTCACATGCATAAGATACTATTCGAATAAATAGTATACTTTTCCCATAAATGATATATCTTTCACAACCATAAGATATTTGTCACAACCATAAAATATTTTTCACAACCATGAGTTATTTCATTGATTCAAATAATATTAAAATAATCTTATGTTGTTCTGAAGTATACTCCTGGCAATGAATTAATAAATTGTACAAAACATCTCCACCCTGTTTCCCAAGCTGGACAGGTGCACAACTGGTAACTCATTAGATGTTTACACAAGATCACAGACCAGCTAAACAAAGCTTGTTGACAGTGTTCAATTGCTGGAGGCCACGGGCCGTGGCGCAGTTGGTTAGAGCGCCAGCTTACTAGCACCAGTTCCTCTGTGGTGATCCAAAGGTCGTGGGTTCGAACCCCGGCCATGCCGAGATTGAACTCATGATTCAATTTCCCATATGAGCTGAGGCCCGTGCCAAAAGGGTTAACCCGTTGTCCTTGTAAATCTGTGACCGGGTGGGTTGTCATGTCAAGGACCTGCGACATGACAATTCAGTGAGGCAGCACTATATCTGCTACAAGTAGGTCTCATCACGAAATGACTGAAATAATGTTGAAAGTGATGTAAAACCCCAAACCAAACAAACAAACAAAATCAATTGCTGGTGTAGGTTTCAGCAACAATAACAACAATAACAATAATAAACTTCTATAGCGCCATTTCAGACAAAGTCTGCTCATGGCGCTTGCGTAAGTAATGTTCTCTAAATAAATGAGTCTTTAATTGTTTTTTAAAACAATCTATCGTATTACAGTTTTTCACCGTCTGGGGCAGGGCATTCCATATTTTCGGTGCATATGCTGAAAAGGCTCTATCACCATATGTTCTTAGGTTAGTTTTAGGAATTATATATTCATTCTTTTGAGCCGACCTAAGATTTTTATCACTCATTTTAATTTCCAGTAGGTTATTTAGGTACTCCTGGCAATGAATTAATAAATTGTACAAAACATCTCCACCCTGTTTCCCAAGCTGGACAGGTGCACAACTGGTAACTCATTAGATGTTTACACAAGATCACAGACCAGCTAAACAAAGCTTGTTGACAGTGTTCAATTGCTGGTGTAGGTTTCAGCAACAATAACAACAATAACAATAATAAACTTCTATAGCGCCATTTCAGACAAAGTCTGCTCATGGCGCTTGCGTAAGTAATGTTCTCTAAATAAATGAGTCTTTAATTGTTTTTTAAAACAATCTATCGTATTACAGTTTTTCACCGTCTGGGGCAGGGCATTCCATATTTTCGGTGCATATGCTGAAAAGGCTCTATCACCATATGTTCTTAGGTTAGTTTTAGGAATTATATATTCATTCTTTTGAGCCGACCTAAGATTTTTATCACTCATTTTAATTTCCAGTAGGTTATTTAGGTACTCTGGTGCCATGCCATTTTGTATTTTCCAAGTAAGGAGTGCAATTTTAAAATCAATTCTAGCCTCAACAGGCAACCAATGCAGATCCATCATTTTTTTGTGATATGATCCCTCCTATTTAATTTCCCTACTACCCTTGCTGCCGCATTCTGCAGTTTTTGGAGCTTTGCCAGTTCACATCTGGGCAAGCCAGCCAGTAGAGAAATTCCATAGTCTAGTGCAGATATATATAATATATATATCTACAGGATTATGGAATGTTATACTATCATAAATCTTTCAATACTTGTATACTAGAATTCTAGTAAACCATGAGGACATGATCCTCTGTTATAATGTTGAACTGTCAATTATCACTTTACTAAAAACCACAAACGTCAATTGATGTCAAGGCATATGTTGTTGGCTTATATTCTTTTGCATCTCCATTGACATGCTGGTGGACAACAGTGAATACCTTTTGAAAACCAAATTTCTCAATCATTTTGTGAGCATCTTCGTTTTTTAACCTGGAAAGAAACTTATTTAATCAAATATTTGTTTACTTAAATGAATGTTTATCTAAAATGAACAAATATACACAAACATATTGCCATGGTAATCACAATTTGTTTACCCAGAGTACCTGATGGTACTTAGTTTGGATATGAAGCCCTTTTTATGCTTACCATATGTCGATGGTAGTTTCTGTCCCCACACCATCAGCACACACTCTTTGTAATAAAGCTTCTGCAATGTCTGGAGTTTCTGCATATAGAGGCCCAACCAAATTATGACCTTCCTGTATGCAAGGTCGTCTGCATATATAGCCGGTCACATGACCGGAAGTATCCAAAGCTACAAAAGTGGCTCTGTTTGGTACATTTATCCATTTCTTAAGAAATTTACGCCTCTGTGGCATATTTGAGCTTATAAATACTTTGTTGTCATATGACACAAGATCGTCAAATTCCACTTCTGATACCTACAATAATAAAGTAAATCGATATAGAAGATAACTTCAGTGAAAAGGTAAATCAATGCAGATTCATGTAATAGTACAAGCACTAGAAGTCCCATGTACTGGTCTGAACACCAGCAGTATACAGTATTGACTTCAAATATCTTCAGAGAATGTAGAAGTGACATATGAACACTTTGGACATCCGAGAAGAGAATTCACAAAACAAGAGAACACCTGGAGAGAAAATGATGAAATTACTTTCAAAGATTCTAACTTACAGGGATAATGCTTCCATCGCTGTATCCAGCCACACCATCAACTTGGTCTTTGCTAGGGCCTTGATATCGGCCAGTTAGCCAGCCTGCATTAACATAGCCATACTTTTTTTGGTTGTTCTCTGCTACCTTTCCTTCCACAGCATCCACACACAGAATATTCTTCCCCACATACTCAAAGGCCACCTGGTCTCTGAGCCTTGTTCCATAACCTTTGCCCCTGTGCCCCTCAGCCACAAAGTACATGGACCCGTAGAACACATTCTCACTCCATGGAATTCTTATAGCTGAAGCCACGATCTCACTGTTAATCTCACCCATGTAAAAACCTCCCCCTGGTGGGAAGGACGCAATAGTGCATTCAAGGTCGTAGGTACTAGTGATTCCCATTGTGGTGTACCACTTCTGCGCTATCTTCATGCCCTGTCGGTTCATTGCCCTCACCACATACCCATCATCATAGCGGCGGTACACCTCAATACTCTCATTTTCATTTTTTTCTGAAACAAGATATGATCGCCAGTACTAATCTGTTGAGCATCAGTATATTAGCAACATGAATATGAAGTCATCACAAGCTGACTTCATGTTCTTGCTCTGTTTACACCGCGTCCCCCATTGCACTTTGTTTTCTTCCTCATTCAGTTATGCTTGGACATAAGGACTCAATACTATTACATAAAATAACATAAAAATATTTGTGAACAGAGCATGACAACACACTGATTGGGTCTTAAATAAATAATATTTATTATAATAATAATTACAAAAGTCTTTAATGAGACTTTGACATTTGAACTAAATCGAAACAATGTTCATTGAAACCAGTATATGAGAGGCAGATAACTCTCATATCAACGATTTTACATAATCATATGATACCAGGGTTAGGGAGGCAGATAACTCTAGCTCCAATGACCCTGGATTGTTTTGATATGTGCTAGAATGGACAGTAGTTACCTTTATCTCTTTTATGACGTTTACAGAGGAATGTCTAGCCCTAAATTAACAATAAAAATAAATCTAAGATGCGTAATTATAATATTTATCTAAGTAGTGATACAGCTAGTTAATAACAGTGATTGCAAATTATCGGTAGGAGAATGTTTAAAATGAGACATGTGTAGAGGCGGATAACTCCAGCTACTGAGTCGTTTCTGACTATGATGAAATTAAATGTAATCTGGCATGGATGTTCTGAAAGCACCAAGAGCGCAAATGAACGACAGGGATATAAAGCAGCATCCAAGAAGAAGAGAAGAAGATGAGACATAGCAAGAAAGAACAGGATCAGACTGGTAGGTAGACGCATGTACAAAGAAAAAACAAAGTTGAGACTGGCCAGTATCACAGATACTTCATTAATTGCACAGAGCACAACATTGGCGGCTTGTTGCATTCGGCGCGTAATGCGCGTTGTGTCAGTTAGAGAAATGTCTGACACCTCGTATCTTTGGAGGGCTTTGGAGGTTAAAAAGTCTGAATAGGAATGTTTGCATGTACATACTACATAACATCAAACTTGGATTTAAATCTTAAAACCCAACCATTTAAAAGTTTTAAAAATGACACTTCACTGAATTTGGCGGGAATCAGCTTCGGTATATTGGCATGTCCAGAAATGGATATTGAAGGGGGTGCTC
Organism: Amphiduros pacificus; assembly: GCA_949316495.1. Classification (NCBI taxonomy): domain Eukaryota; kingdom Metazoa; phylum Annelida; class Polychaeta; order Phyllodocida; family Hesionidae; genus Amphiduros; species Amphiduros pacificus. The sequence goes on from OX439005.1 coordinate 22,069,538, forward strand.
AATTTACAAATTTCACAATTTATATCATTTGGCATTTCTTCTTCTTATAGGACTTTGTATGATATTTGTGAACACGAATATGCCAAAAAAATAATAAATACTTGTACAGAAAAGAGACTGTAGTGTACCCCATTTTAACAAATGTAAAACCCTGGACCTGCCACTGATGCCTTTCACACACTGTCCTTGTGTGACGTCACATGGATACAAGTCACTCTGTGTTGAACGCGCCATTTATCAAACGCGCAACGTGCCGAATGCAAAAGCCAACATTGGCCTATGTGGAAAGGAGAAGTGTGAACAGGCTAGCTGTTAAATGTAGGATCTCACACCGGTACGCGATATTATCAAGATACCGGTATACAGACATCGATACGATAACCGGTATTGTCATACTGGAGCTTCAATATATTATTTGTATCAAATTAGACCCTCATATCATCATAAAAACACAGGTTTTTGCCTCGATATTTTATGCATCGATACGTTTTTGGAATCTTTAAAATACGAAGACTGGGGGATCCATCATTGTGCAATATGTTAATATTTCAATGGGAATGAACACGTTGTGGCAGCTCTCCAATCGTTTTTGCGCTAAAAATAAGAGCTTCTCCCCGTCACTTCTGGTTTTCGAAATGACGAACTCGTGTTGCGTATGCACATTTAAGCATTCTTAAATTCACATTTTCTCGATTTGAGCAAGATATACACTTATTAATTGGAGGCGGACTACTGTTGACACGTCGTAGATCATTTCTGTGTGTATTTTAACCCAAAGATATGAAATTTATCGCCGTTGGGAGAGCTTGTACCCAGACAGTTTTCATGCCGATAAAATCTTTTTTTTTCCTTTTATTTTCCAGTAATATCGATATGTATCGAATATTGATAAATCATTGATAGGTATCGTATCGTATCGATGAAATCCAACGATGTGATGCCCTAGGTCAATGATGTATAACCAATGAAGGCAGTGCAACTGGGAAGAATTTCGCCTCCGAGGAATGGACTGAAAGTCTCATAGGACTTGTAGGTTATGACTGAGGATCAGACTGGTAGGTCGACCTGGGTTTGATGCATGTGCAAAGACAACACAAAGTTGAGACTGGCCAGTATCACAGAAACTTCATTAATGGCACAGAGCACAACATTGGCTTATGTGGAAAGGAAAGGGTGAACAGGTTTGCTGTTCAATGATGAATAACCAATGAAGGCAGTGTAACTGGGAGGAATTTCGTCTCCGAGGAATGTACTGAAGTCTCATAGGACTTGTAAATTATGACTGACTGGAAGGAATAACACCTTCCAGGAATGGAATGAAGATTTACCAAACTGGTGAATAATAGATGTGTAAAAGCTAGGGCATGTCTCCCTAGAGGAAAGAAATGCTAAGGTATCAGTGCTCACTTTGAGGGATCTGACACGACAGTAAGGAAGTGTGTAAATAAACATTTTGCAGTAGGACATGTTCGATGAGACCTCCAATACGTTTTTGAGGACATTGTTGTAAGATGATGCATCATGTGTGAATTGGTCAGGGTCGCTGACCAGAATCCCCTCATCAGGGCATCTTAATGCCAACCGTACCAATGAGAATAGTATAACACGCAAAAAAGCTAAGAAGGAATTAATCATTGCAGTAGCAAATGGGCAGAGCATCAGAAACAAAACAGAATATGTAAATCAATACCTAAATGAAAATGAAATTGACATCTTTGTAACTGAAACTTGGATAAACAAAATGAATGAAAAAAATATATATATTAGCAGAATTGAAAGTAAATAATTATGATATTAAACATGTCCCTCGTACACTAAGATCTGGAGGTGGTTTAACTGCTGTATATAGGGAAGAATTGGATATTACAAAAGTTGATCATAATCATAATCTTACTACTTTCGAACTAATGGAAATTAAAATCACAACTAATACTAAGACTTGTACTGTGATCATAATTTACAGACCCGAGCCTTCAAACAAAAATAAATATACTTGAAGAATGATATATTGAAGAATTTTTCAGAAATTCTATTTTATTATAGTATATACAGTCTTGATGTTATCTTTATTGGGATAATAATTTCCATTTACATAAACCAGACAGGCCAAATGTGAGTAAATTTAATGATATCCTTGATTTATATAATTAATCATATTAAGGAACCAACACATGTTATGGGAAATACGCTAGATTGATTTATATCAAATATACACAGCAATATTTTAAAATGTCATTTAGTGGATGAAAAATTAGATATCGGTACACTTAGATATGCAGAACTCATGATACAATTTCCCACATGAGCTGAGGTATGTGCCTTAAGGGTTAAACCGTTGTCCTTGTAAATCTGTGACCGGGCGGGTTGTCATGTCAAGGACCTGCGACATGATAATTCAGTGAGACAGCACTACAAGTAGGTCTGCTACAAGTAGGTCTCATCACGAAATAACTGAAATAAGTCAAAAACAAGAAAAAGATATCATATAGGAACTTTAAGAAAATCATTTCATGAATGATATTGAAAAATTAAAAATTAGGCTCTAAAATTATGGAAAAATAGGAACTAAAATTATTCCTGGAAAAATCAGGGTGGGACTCTCAGAGATTACTAGATCCTGCAAAGTAAAGGATCTCGGATTAATCCTAGATCAGGAATTATCTAGGAAACAACAAATTAAGAAGATATGTAAAAATGGCTGAAATAAGAAGCAGTTTGGATGAGAAGACAACAAATACACTAGCACTTGCATCTATAACTTCTAAACTGGGTTATGGCAATTCACTTCTGGCTGGTATGCCTAAGTGTGAACTGGCAAAACTGCAGAAATTACAGAATGCTGCAACAAGAGTAGTTTTATAAAAGCTGTGCGGCAAAGTACAGGCCAGTTTCCCTGACATCTGTGCCATGTAAGATTTTGGAAGACATAATTGTCAGACATATGATGAACCATTGCGAACTTTACAATATTCTGGTAAATTTTCAGCATGGCTTCCGAACAGGTCACTCATGCGAAACACAGTTAATTACAACCTTACAGGATATATTTAAGGCTAGAAATGAGGGAAAAAATGTTGATATGCTCATCCTTGATTTTAGTAAAGCCTTTGATACAGTCTGTTTGTTTGTTTGTTTGTTTGGGGTTTTACATCACTTTCAACATTATTTCAGTCATTTCGTGATGAGACCTACTTGTAGCAGATATAGTGCTGCCTCACTGAATTGTCATGTCGCAGGTCCTTGAAATGACAACCCGCCCGGTCACAGATTTACAAGGACAACGGGTTAACCCTTTAGGCACGGGCCTCAGCTCATATGGGAAATTGTATCATGAGTTCAATCCCGGCACGGCCAGGGTTCGAACCCACGACCTTTGGATCACCACAGAGGAACTGGTGCTAATAAGCTGGCGCTCTAACCAACTGCGCCACGGCCCGTGGCCTTGATACAGTCTGTCATGAAAGACTAAATAATAAACTTGAGTATTATTGAATCTCAGGACAGGTTGGATCATGGATTAAAAACTGGTAGTTATTGATGGCGAAGAATCTGACCCTGTACATGTGAAATCTGGAGTTCCTCAGGGAACAGTACTGGGGCCAATACTTTTTGTACTCTATATTAACGACATCGGAGAGAAACTAAAACACTCAAACATTAGGCTATTCGCAGATGACAGCCTCCTATATAAAATAGTTCAAAGTGATGATGATGCAGTAAAACTGCAAGAGGACCTGAACACACTGGAGGAATGGTCAAACGAGTGGCAAATGGACTTTAATACTCAGAAATGCTACACCTTGAGCAGCAAGAAAAGAAGCCAAGCTCTTGATACAAGAAAATATACATTAAATGGCCACGTCCTGCAACATGTTGATCATCACCCCTATCTTGGAGTAGAGCTACAAACGAATATGAAATGGGATGAAGATATTAATAACATTGTCTGCAAAGCAAATCAAGTACTGGGTTTTGTAAGAAGGAACTTCAACATGTGCCCAGGCAATATCAAGGAGGCTGCTTACAATACACTGGTGCGCCCTCACTTAGAATATGCATCAAGTGTGTGGGACCCTTACCTTAAGAAAGATATTGATCGAATAGAATCAGTACAAAGACGAGCTGCTAGATTTGTGTCTAGCAATTGGAAGAGAGAGGCAGGCACTGTTACAAAAATTCTTGAAGACCTAAAATGGGATTCACTAGCAGGAAGAAGGAGGATCCAAAGGCTTGTTCTGTTTTATAAGGCTATAAATGGTGAAATAGCTTTGAAACTACCTGAACATGTCAAAATGAAATCAGCTCGTACAAGGAATAACCATGGAAATTGCTATATAGAAATGGCGACTAACTGTGACCATTATAAATACAGCTATTTCCCAAGGACTGTGACTGACTGGAATAATCTTCCCTCTGGTTTAACTACATTGGAATCTGGTAACTCGGCATCTTTCAGGAACTCCCTTGCCAGAATGTAAAATCTGGCCTGCAGCTGGTATTGACCAGCTGCACCCCTAGTGCAATTTTGCACTCTCGGTGGGATGCCATTTGGTTTTGCCGAGTAAACATATAGATGTAGATGTAGATGTAGGGAAACTAAAAAGAATGATCACATTACCCAAAAAACTAATGGATCTGCACTGGTTGCCTGTTGAGGCTAGAATGGATTTCAAGGTAGCCTCGTTAACATGGAAGGTACAGAATGGCCTTGCCCCCACTTATCTGTCAAAATTATCAATACCAAAAGTCTTGTATACATAAAACAAATGGAATAATGATATCAAGTGTTACTGGTGGGTTTACACCACTATAGGACACAAATAATTTACTGACCATGTTTTGTTGGATAATATAAAGACCAAAATGCTCGAAATTGATGGTTGTTAGCCCTATAGGAGAGGGCGAACTGACGTTACTTCCGGCTGGAAACACATTGACCACCTTGGATACGTTGAAAACAAATCAGTGCATACATACACCAGCATATGTATAATGAACATTTTACTATATTGTTTACAATTACGGCAGTCATTTTCAGAGCCAAAACAAGGCAAAATCGTCTTTAACATACATAACTATCTTGCTCGTGTTCAGATGCTCTGTCCATCACTATATTCTAATAACATAAAGCTTCTGAATATGTCTGAAATAATTAACAAGACAGGGACCATTATGATTACAAACCAATTAAATTATGTACAATGGAATATTATTTATTAATAAGTACTATCATGTAAAAAATAAAGTATTGTTCATGACTCTTTTATTACCAAAAAAGCTTGTCATGGTGAAACTTACAGACTGAATTGTGCAGAGAACAGTATCTTGGTTATTCAATACTTGTCATCAAACAGTGACAATGAGAAGTCCCCATAAATATAGTGCAGGTCCTCATACAGATAGTGTAAGCAATTAAACCTCTTAAAACCTCTTTAATATGAGCATCAGCTAGGAGTTTATTGGACCAGTGTAAATTTAGACAGGCATATATTTACTTTGTACAATGGGACTCAGCTAAGGTAAAGCTGTATGTCTGCTATAAATTACTCAAGGATCAAATGCTATAATTGTGCTCTGAGAGATATAAAGCTTTTTAATGCATCCATTAATAGTTCTTAGTTTTTTACGGTCAGACAAACTGACATACTTAATTAAGTGGCACTATCAAACAATTCAACACATAACAATATCATGTTTAAAAGTGACAAACCCCAAGGATATGTGTAGGTTTGTTTGTTTGTTTATTTGGGGTTTTACATCACTTTCAACATTATTTCAGTCATTTCGTGATGAGACCTACTTGTAGCAGATATAGTGCTGCCTCACTGAATTGTCATGTCGCAGGTCCTTGACATGACAATCCACCCGGTCACAGATTTACAAGGACAACGGGTTAACCCTTTGGCACGGTCCTCAGCTCATATGGGAAATTGTATCATGAGTTCAATCTCGGCACGGCCGGGGTTCGAACCCACGACCTTTGGATCACCACAGAGGAACTGGTGCTAATAAGCTGGCGCTCTAACCAACTGCGCCACGGGCCGTGGCCCTGATATGTGTAGAGGCCTATGTTACATATGATGAGTTATATATTCACTCTGATCTTGGGACTGGACAAATTAGGTCATACTCTTTTCGAAAGCATCTATATTCTATAGTGCTATACATGTCCTAAATCCATGACACTGTATCTAGCAATATAAAGCATATATTTATATTCTAGTCTGAGTTACATTCGTGAATGTTTTAACCATCACAACCACAAAACTATATTCAAACTATACAAAATGATTTAACTGACCTTGTTTGCTCATTTTGGGAACTTTGTGGATTCACTGTTTAATTCTGTGGAGCTAAACGTAGTGTGAATATTGGGGGGAGGAGCCATACACCTGTGCTTGCTGCTGCTGTGTGCGTCTGCATTTAAGCTGCAGCCCACTGTCCAATATCATTCCATAAGAACAGTGTCAGTGCTGCTTATCTGACACTACACACAAAGGGAAATTGTGGCTACCATAAAATCAGGTCTGAATTGTCTGTAATTGTCAAGAGCTTGTGATTTTTTATTTAAATAACTTTACATGTTTTGTTATATTTTCCATAAAACAGTCAAGTTAAATGTGATATTTTATAGTCCTCAAGGCCAAGTTTGATTGATTTTCTAATTGTCCAAATATTTGCTTTTGTCACTGCACCTTAAACATAGTTCGAAATGGTCAGATGACCTAGAGAAAAATATGTACTGTGTTTGTGGTTAACAATAAAATTGATACATATATTTAGGGATTTATATGACCACATTTTTTGCTGTAATGTTCAATTAATCTATAACATGTTTCTGATTGGATGGTACTACTTTAATCTACTTGACAAGATGACAACCACTAGTAATTTCAGAACATTTGACCACAGTAAAAGTATTAAAATGATGTTTTAAAACATTCTTTTCATGTTTTAGATGTGTTGAATTTAAATTGCTAATCTGAAATTTGTGAAGGTTGGGGGTGCCATGATTTAATTTATAAAGCATTTCCACGGCACATTTAATGGTGGCTAGATGGCGCCACTCAAAATTTTAGGATTTTAATCATGAGATATAAATAAAACATAATATTCCAAATAAAAATTACTGGCGCTGGTCAATTCAAAGGTCACCAAATTTTACATTCGGGTGAAGGGTGGTCCCACGATGTTAATTTTAAAGCGTTTCTCCGGCGTATTTAACAGTAGCAAGATGGCGCTACTCAAAACTTTTAGTATTTAAAGATTTAAATCAAATAAATCCTATTATTCAAAGTAAAAAATAACTGGCGCAGGTCAATTCAAAAGTCACCAAATTTTGTATGCGGGTTAAAGGGGTCCCATGATGTTATTTATGGAGCGCTATCCCGGTGCATATATGGCGCCACTCAAAATTTTTAGTATTTTAGAAATAACATAGAATTAATCCTAATATTCCAAGTCAAAAGTCACCAAATTTTGTATGCGTGTTGATGGGTGTGCCGTGATATTATTTTAAAATTGTTTCCCTGACAGAATTCAGCATAGCAAGATGGCGACAATCACAAATTTTAAGAAATTAATAATTGGATAAAAAGAAAAAGGCGAGAATTTCATTTGATATTTGACATTCTTTTTAAAAATATGCCTCCAAGTATACATCCCTATTCCCCTGTGGGTGCGGGGATTAAAGAATAGCCCCACTGCCCCCCAGCATGTCGTAAAAGGCGACTAAAGGGGCGTCCTGTTTGCCGTGGGATGCGATCTGTGTCGGGAGGATATGGAATCCTGACGGGCTGAGCACTGGGCTGGTTTGACAGTAATACCGGTCCAGTTGCAACACGCCAGTCTTGGATCCAGATGTTCACCAGACAGGCAGATCAGATTAGGCCTGGATCTGATTTAACCGGCTTGTAGTATATTTCCTTTAATATATTCTGGCTATTTGATTTTTATTAATGATAATTTCAATGTTTGAAATTTAGGAATAATTTTAAATTTTTTGAAAAATATTTGCTGAAAGGAGATTACTGCTGATTGGGTCAATCGAGGGATATAAATAAAATCTGAAAGGGTGGAGTTTTTATTCTTAGAGTATGTCATGTTGGGTATCCTCACGGCGTCAGGGCTTGGAGTTACCGGCCCAGAAAGGCGTCCCCTTGTTGGGCTCCGTGGTGGGTAGGGGACCTAACTGATGAAATATAAAAAAACACACATGGCGCAAAACAAACAAAAACGACCAAGGAATGACATAGACCTCGACAATGATTCAAACAAAATAGAAAAATGGCCTAGATTTTTAATTGTGGAAAGTTCTGATGCTGAATATACCCTGGCAAAAATGTCCCCCTTTGCAATTGCAAAGGGGATACAAGGCATTGCCGGGGTACCAAAAACCGTTAAAAAGATGGGAAATAAATTATTGATTGAGGTTGAGCGGAAAAGCCATGCGAACAATCTACTACGATGCCGAATGTTGGCCACAGTTTCTGTTATTATAACAGCTCACAAAACTCTCAACAATACAAAAGGAGTAATCAGATGCCCAGATTTAGTGGGAGTTTGTGAGGAGGAGATAGTGGATGAGCTCAAAGACCAGGATGTTGTTCAATGCAAGCGGATATTTATAAAAAAGGACGGTGTCAAAATTCCTATCAATACGTTTATTCTGACATTTGAAGCAGCGCAGCTTCCAACATCTATTAAAGTTGGATATTTGAACGTTAGAGTTGATGTATTTATTCCAAACCCTCTGCGCTGCTTCAAGTGTCAGAGGTATGGACATGGATCTGATCAATGTAAAGGTAATGAAACATGTCCAAAATGTACCCCTCAGCACAGTGGAGACGATTGTTCTTCAAATATGATTAAATGTGTCAATTGCAAAGGCAATCATCCATCGTATTCGCGGAATTGTCCTTCCTTTTTAAAAGAGAAGGAAATTCAGCGAATACGACACACTGAAAAAATATCTTTTCCAGAGGCACGGAAGCGAGTAGAAAGTTATAACACAACAAAGGCATCTTATGCCAGCTCTGTAAAAACTAAAGAAACAAAATCAATAGCAATTCAGACCGAAATTACATGGCCAATCACTGACAAAAATTATTCCTTTTTTACAAAATCTTCTAAATCTTCAGCAACATCTACTCAGACTCAGACACCCACTATCCCAGTAGTACCTCAACCAACAACAACATCCACTAAACCCTCTTCACAAACTCCTTCTACATCATCCAATAATAAAAGTATCAATAGTAATAGACCAGTACATAAATCAGACAAAAAAGAAATCAAAGAACAAGTTAAAAGTAAAATAAATAGAAGTAAATCCTTGGAAAGGATGGACACAGGTGATCCTCCGGATATGATTTTTACACCTGTGCACTCGAAGCATAATCGTAAAATTAACAAGTGATTATGTTAGATCATATATTTTTTCTCATTATTCTTAATATGGCTATCGGCAATATCATACAATGGAATTGTAGAGGATTTGAGGCAAACAGGCCAGAACTGGAGTTATTAGCCCAAAAATATAATGCATCTGTTATTTGTTTACAGGAAACTAATTTTAAAGATAAGTCAACGACATTTAAGGGATATGTACCTTATAATAAAGTTGGTTCAATAGATGCAATGGACCGAGCACATGGCGGAGTTTCTATTTTTGTTAAATCCTGTATACCCCAGAGTAAAATAACTTTAAATAGTAATTTACAAACTTCTGCAGTCAGGGTTACCCTGCACAATACATTAACTATATGTTCAATATATCTACCACCTAGTGAGCCAGTTAATATTACAGATTTAAATAATTTGGTAACCCAGCTGCCACAGCCATATATGTTAGTTGGTGACTTTAATGCTCACAACTATCTTTGGGGTGGCAGAAATAATACAGATGCCAAAGGACGTATAATAGAAGATTTTTTAAATAATAATAGTTTGTGCCTTTGGAATGACGATTTTCCAACATATTTACACCCTGCTACAGGCTCTTTAACATCAATAGATCTCTCCATGTGCACTCCAAATTAATTTTTAGATTATTCCTGGAAAGTAGAGGAAGATCAATGGGGTAGTGATCATTACCCCATTATTCTAAATAACCATTTTCCTCCACCAGACGAACAAATCCCCAAGTGGAAGTTTCATAAAGCCAATTGGGCAAAATTTCAAACATCCTGTTTCAATAGAATAACTCCAGAACTTTTTAACAATGTAGATGATCCTCTTCAAGTTTTTACAGATACATTGTATGATATTGCTGATGGGTGTATTCCCAAATCAAAGTCAAATTCCAAAATTAAAGAAAAACCCTGGTTTAATGATGAGTGCAAAAAAGCTGTCAAGGAGCGAAAAAAAGCTCTAAAAAATTTTAATCGACAGCCAACTCAATATAATTTGCACTAATTTCGTATAAAAAGAGCTAAAGCCCATTATATTATTAAAATAAGCAAAAGAAAAAGTTGGAAAGATTACGTTTCTAAATTAAATACACGTTCACCAATTAAAAAATGCTGGGATATGGTGCGTAAAATTACTTGGAAGGGAGGTGGAGCAAGGATCAAAAATCTAAATCATAATGGCCAATTAATTACAAATCCCACTGAAATAGGTAACACAATAGGTCAAACCATTTCCAAGAATTCCTCATCTGATAATTATTCTACAAAATTCCAACAAAAAAAATGGAAAAGAAAGAAACCAACTAAATTTCTAATAACTTGGAACAATATAATAAGCCATTCACAATATCAGATTTGAAACGTGCTTTAGATAAATCCCATGATACCGCTCCTGGACCTGATCATATACACTATCAAATCCTCAAACACCTCCCTGACCAAACACTTGGGCATATTTTGGATATTTTTAATAATATTTGGGAAAGTGGTAATTTTCCTCCTTCATGGAGTGAAGCCACTATCATTCCTATTCCCAAACCTGGCAAAGACTTGTCAGATTCAAATAAATATCGTCCCATTGCGTTAACAAGTTGGATTTGTAAATCAATGGAATGAATGATTAATGAGCGTTTAGTTTGGTTTTTAGAAACTGCGGCTTATATTTCTGTTGCACAGAGTGGCTTTAGAAAGACGCAAATTGACCATCTGGTACGTTTAGAAACGTTTATACGAGAGGGTTTTATGAAAGGCAAACATGTTGTTAGTATATTTCTTTATTTAGAGAAAGCTTACGACAACACATGCAAATATGGAATAATGAGTGATTTATATGATATGGGATTAAGGAGTCTTTTACCCCTTTTTATTCAAAATTTTCTATCAAACAGACATTTCAAAGTTCGAGTGGGTGCATCACTTTCTGATGCTTTTGATCAGGAAATGGGTTTTCCACAGGGTAGTATATTATCAGTTACCCTTTTTATTATTAAAATTAACAGCATTGTTGATTGTATGAGGCCAGAAGCAGATTGCTCACTTTTTGTTGATGATTTCAACTTAAGCTATAGGTCAGCAAGCATGCATACAATAGAACGACAGCTCCAACAACACTTAAATAGATTACAAGAATGGGCTGATCATAATGGATTTAAGTTTTCTTTAAAGAAAACTGTGTGTATGCACTTTTGTAAAAAATGGAAGGTTCACCCAGATCCTGATCTTTATTTAGGTCAAACTCGGATACCTGTTGTCGAAGAAACCAAGTTTCTTGGACTTATTTTTGACAGGAAATTATCTTTTATTCCTCACATTAAATACGTTAAAAAGAAATGCCAGAAGGCATTAGATTTATTACGGATTCTTGCCCATACCGATTGGGGAGGGGACCGCAATATTTTATTGCAATTATACAGAGCGCTGGTACGTTCTAAGCTTGATTATGGGTGTATGATATATGGATCAGCACGCCCATCTTATATTAAAATACTTGATCCTGTACAAAATCAAGGTTTAAGATTATGCCTTGGTGCATTTCGTACCTCGCCTGCAGATAGCTTGGCAGTTGAGGCAGATGAACTGCCTCTTGATTTAAGAAGAGAAAAGCTTGCCCTTCAGTATGCTGCAAAAATTGCAGCTTGTCCAGACAATCCTGCACATGATATTATATTCAATCCAAATTATGTTGATCTTTTTGAAAATAAACCAAATACAATACCAACTTTTGGCCTTCGCATCAAGGAATCTTTACAATCCTTAAATTTAAATCCGAATCAAATAGCTAAATTTCAATATCCAGAAACACCTCCGTGGACCTATGAAACTTTAAATATTAATTTAGCCATGACGGAATTAAAGAAATACTCAACCGATCCATCCCTGTATATAAATAGATATAATGAAATAAAATCTATCTTCACTGGATATCAGTGTATATATACTGATGGATCGTTTGATGATGACAAGGCTGCTGCAGCTGCTGTTAAGGGCAATCATATTTATTTGCCAAATAAATCATCTATTTATTCTGCAGAACTTCATGCTTTATACCTAGCTTTAGATCATGTGGAGACTTCTCCACATCGGAAATTTTTAATATTTTCTGATTCTTTGTCTTGTTTACAAGCATTGAAAGCCAAGGATTGGAAAAATCCCTTTATTTTAAATATCCTTGAAAGGTATCATAAACTCTGTACTGAGGAAAATAAAGAGATTCGTTTTTACTGGATTCCCAGTCATATTGGAATCCTTGGAAATGAGGCTGCGGACCAAGCTGCCAAGGCAGCATTGGATAAGCGGCCAATAAATATGCTAATACCTTATACAGAATTTAAGAAATATATTACTGTTTTTTTACGTTCTAAAAGGCAATCACGCTGGAACGAAGCTATTTTTAATAAATTACATGAAATTAAGCCCATTCTAGGCAAAACTAAAGGTGCTATTAGAATTAACCGTAGAGAAGAGTCAGTTTTAACCCGTATAAGAATAGGTCATAGTCATTTGACGCACTGTTATCTGCTTAAAGGTGAAGATCAACCGGAATGTATTGGTTGTCAAAGGGCTTTGACTATTAAACATATTTTAATTGAGTGTATCGATTTTGATATTATAAGAACTCAATATTTTAATGTACAAGATTTACATACGTTATTTGATACTGTAGATACTTCTGTGATAGTATCGTTTTTAACTCACATAGGACTTTATAATCAGTTTTAAGGGCAGAGCTTTTGTTTATTTATGTCATTGACTTATTTATCAAGAACTGCAAAACATCATACTGATAAAGTCTTTTAAACAAATCATCCATATTTATTATATTTGATTGATATTATATAAATGCTGTTCACAGTTGATAAATTCTTGTGTTATCTACATATTGTATTAACATTTACATTTTGTTTCTAGTCAATATTACGTTTCTATTTTTACTGTTTTGGCACTTTATTGTGTTAATTTGAAACCATTCATTCATTCATTTTTACCATTTTTAGGCACTAAATAACCTTAGTGGTTGATGTGCCTCTAAGCAACCATTCATTCATTCATTCAAACATTTCCCCATTGAATGTGCATTTGAAATATTCTCTGTTTTGTTCAACGACTTAAATTCAATATGGCGGCCAGTAAGCAGGAAGTTCATGTTCTGCACATGCTCAGTTCAAAGAACAGCAGAAGGGTTGTGAACTGTATTGGTGTTTAAAGTTTTTTAAATTGAATTTATTTATACATATTTGCCCTGTCTATAATTAATTAATTGAAATGATTTTGTTGGTAATTTGTGCTTTTAAGATTGTTTACGTATTGTATTAATTTCACAAATCATATATCTAGGCAAAAGGTTTATGCTTTTCCCATTTTAGGGACTGAATGACAGTTGATGTGCCTTTATTCTACCATTCATTCATTCTTTCCTACTGAAATTTAATTTCATCATGACATCACAAGTATAAAACTTACTACATTGTATTGTGGCTGGGCAACAAAGAATAATGAAATCATGAAGCCCGGTTGTGACATTTGAATAAACATTTTCACCCAAAGGATAACATGTGTAGTTATAATCAATGCATTCAAATTTAAGGCTCATCAAAATTAATAGGAGCCCTTGAGCCCATCATAAAGGCCAATGATAGTTTAAATGGGAATCTGTACACAGAAACGTGCATGTTCAAGGATTTGCCATAATATATGAAAAAGCTGTTAAAATTCAAACATATCATTTGGCAAACCTTCTAGCTCCAAACTTAGTTGCAATTAGAAAAGGTTGAGTATACTGGTTTTAATAGTTACATAAACTAAATAGGAAGATAAGGTAGAAGTGAAAAATTTATGCAAACCCCAGATAGGACTAAAGAAAATGAAAAATGTCCACCATCTATGTGCAACATTTTAACAAGAATATAAAAAAAAGGTTATTCCGTAGGACACAGATTTATGCTCTGATATTGAGGGGTCGACACATCATCTAGACATTCCTACCAAGTATGTCTAAAGCCCCATTAGTCAATCAAAATTCATTTTAATACTGTCACACCTCATACCAGTCAGTACGGTACTTTTAGACTTCACCAGGGGAAAAAGACTACTTCATTGAACTCAGAATTATGCCCTCATAAGGGGTGTAGACATAAGCTAGAAATGTATATCAATTACATTTAAGGCCCCATTTCTCAATCAAAATTCCTTTTAGTAATCTTGTGGGACACAGATTGCCTACATGCGAGGAAGGCGAACATATATGATATTTCATAGACATTATCAGAGACACTAAACAAATCCTTAGGGCATATTAATAATGATAATAATAAATAATAATAATAATAATAATAATAATAATAATAATAATAATAATAATAATAATAATAATAATAATAATAAATAATAATAATAGAATTTATATAGTGCTGATACCAGACAGGTCTGTTCAAAGCGCTGTGTTCAGGACGTGCTTCCTGAAAAGGTAAGTCTTCTGTCTTCTCTAAAAGGATCTGACTGAGGTGCTAGTTCTAATATCACTAGGAAGAGAGTTCCAAAGTCTGGGGCTGACAGATGAAAAGGCTCTGTCGCCAACTGTCTTCAGCTGAGTATTGGGAACAAGTAAGTGGGTTTCATCATTGGATCTCAGGCATCTTTCACCCTCTTTCACTAGGAGTAGGTCCTACAAGTAAGGTGGCGCCTTACCATTTAGGGCCTTCCAGGTCACGAGAAGGATTTTAAAGTCAATCCTTGCGTAAATAGGGAGCCAGTGTAGTTCTCTCAGTTTTCCTGATATGTGATCAAATTTCCTGATTTTTCCTACGACACGGGCTGCGGAGATTTGAAGGTATTGTAGCTTCCTGATTTGGGAAGACCTGCAAGGAGGCCATTGCCATAATCTAGAGTAGATGTAACAAAGGCATGGGTTAATGTTACAGCTGTCTTCTCGTCTAGACATTATCTGATAGCCGCAAAATTCCTTATGTGGTAATAGCCCTTCTTGCACATTTTCCTAATCTTTGTCTTCATGTCCATCTTGGAGTCAAAGGTGATGCCAAGGTCAACTACTGACTCACTAGGAGTGATATCAGAGTCCCCTACTCTTATAGAATCAGGGATACTGCTGCTGATGGCAGTATTATGTACATATCAGCATTTCAGTCTTACCATCGTTTATTTTCCTCTTGTTTGATATAAGAAAGGTCCTGACTTCACTGACACATTCTTCTAGTTTGTGTCTGCTTATATCAACTTGATGGGTGGAAGCGTGGTCAATAGGGATGTAGATCTGAGTATCATCCACATAGATGTGATAGCTGAGGCCATATTTGGCGAGGATATCAGCTAGAGGCGTCATATATATGTTGAATAATATGGGACCCAGGACTAAGCCCTGAGGGACACCATATTTAATGGACTTGAGGCAGAACCTGTGAGTCCCAACCTTCACACAGTTTCCTGTTAGAGAGGTATGACTGAATCCAGGAAAGGGCATGACCTTTAACATTGCATCTTGCCTCTAGTCTATCAAATCGAATTTGGTGGTCAATGGTGTCAAAGGCTGCATAGAGGTCAAGTAACAGTAGGATTACTGACTTCTTATTATCCAGGTAACGCAGGATATCATTTTGTAGCAAGGCAGTTTCTGTGCTATGATACTCCTTGTAGGCTGAATGCAACTTGTCTGTAAGGCCATTTCTCAACAGATGAGGGATCAATTGGTCAGCTACTGCCCTCTCTATTAGTTTAGAGATGTATGTCAGGTTGGAAACAAGTCTGTAGTTCATCTCGGCCAGTTCCAGACCCAGTTTTTCAGCAAGGGCGTGATTATGGCTTTTTTCATATTTTCCGATACTGCCGAATCCATCAGTGATTTATTAATGATGGAAGTAATTATTGGTAGAAGGTCATCTAAGAGGTCAAGTAGGAGCGAGGTCTGGATAGGGTCTAGCTCACATGACTTTTTTGCTGACTTCTTCACAAGTTTGAGCACATCATTTATGGTCAGAACCTCTCAAGCTGTGACTACAGGATGCACTGCTATTGTCCGCAGTGTCACCTGGTGATAGATTTGTGCAAGTAGGGGCATTATCCATGTCCTGTCGAATTCTTTCTATTTTTTCAAGAAGGAATGTATTGAACTTCTCAGCTTGAGTGACTTTACAGTCAGATTGGGGCATTGGTGTGTCCTTGTTCTAGTGCATGACTGTATCAATGACTCTAAAGAGCTTTTTAGGGTCATGTTTGTTTTCCTCCACCAGGTTAGAAAAATAATTGGATTTATTTCTTTGAATGTTATATAATTCTTTGTCAATGTGAAGTCCTGTTTTGTTATTTTTTCTCTAAAGTTTCCTCTTGAGAGACCTCTCAAGCTTTATTTGGTCATTCATCCAGGGCACAGGCTTGCGTTGGGTGACTTTGGCGTGTTTGAGAGGAGCATATTTATCCATAAGTGATGTAAGTGATGATCAGGCTTCAAGGGGAGGTTGACATGGAAATTGTAGTCACAAAGAAAGATGACCTCATGACTAAATGAGCCATAATGTGCTACCAGCTGAGTAAATTCATCATAGAACTCAGAGTAGGTGTCAGAAAGGCACGAGGGGGTGTCCCTCCGATTGGTTGATTTTGGCCACATGATCAAAGTGGGCATGGCAGTCTTGAAGCCACATGTTGGTTGTTGTTTTGATATGAGCGAATGTTTAATGGCGGTTGACAGTTTTTTGAGCCGATTATTACAAAAGTTAATATGGGAAAGTGTTGGGAAAGTGGCAGGTGACTCGTCAGAAGTCAAATAGATAGAGAGAGTACACAAAGAGTCCTTGATGGTCAAATTGTGAAGTATTGATTAATTATTTAGCTTATCATTAATATGATAGGTGACAGGATGTTTCATGCTAGTCATATACATTGTGCATTGATTTTGCACAAGGTCATATTTTTGGCCTGGATCTTTTTGATTTCATCAATTACAACACTTCGCCAAGTCCCCCAGACGTAATAAATGAGATATCCGGGAGGATCACTAAATGGTCAGCTGCAGACGTCCTGTCAGATCTTGTGGCCAGAAAATTAAAATTTTCGGCAGACGTCTTTACTGAGCAGTCAGTTCGCACAATACCTGCAGTGATGGCATCGCGGTTTTTGCGGTGTTCATACCCCTCTCTCGGGATAATAGAATTCCAGTCTCCCCATTCGATTTCAAACCATGGTTGACATTTCAACAGGCAGTCAGCCGTGCACTGTCTGCTTTCAGGCAGTGCAGGATCTTCAATATCCTGTCATATTAGGCAGAGATTTCTTCCGTGAATATGGAGTTGTTTTAGACTATGATCGGCGCAGAATTGTCATGAAGTTAGATCCCGCCTGACAGAGACTATAAAAATCCCCGCCTGTCAGAATATATAACAAAGGCACATGTAAAACCGGGGTATATACAAGGTGTGTTAGGGGTATGCACGCTGCATAAAGAATTGCCTTTGTACCCTGAAATAGCAATGTTCACATCCGTACAAGACCGCCGTGTACCTGTGAGATTAATGATTTGTTTGTTTGTTTACATCACTTTCAACATTATTTCAGTCATTTCGTGATGAGACCTACTTGTAACAGATATAGTGCTGCCTCACTGAATTGTCATGTCCCAGGTCCTTGACATGACAACCCACCCGGTCACAGATTTACAAGGACAACGGGTTAACCCTTTGGCCCGGACCTCAGCTCATATGAGAAATTGTATCATGAGATCAATCTCGGCACGGCCAGGGATCGAACCCACAACCTTTGGATCACCATAGAGGAACTGGTGCTAATAAG
Organism: Amphiduros pacificus; assembly: GCA_949316495.1. NCBI lineage: Eukaryota > Metazoa > Annelida > Polychaeta > Phyllodocida > Hesionidae > Amphiduros > Amphiduros pacificus. The sequence goes on from OX439005.1 coordinate 22,087,744, forward strand.
CTGGCGCTCTAACCAACTGCGCCACGGCCCGTGGCCTGAGATTAATGAACATGAGCGATAAGACAGTCACTTTACAGAAAGGTGTTTTTGTAGGGAACTTTGAGCCGATTCTGTTAGGGTTGGAGCCTCAAAAGCTGCCGTGCCTTTACCTTACTTGGGGCAAAAGCGAGAAGTCATATTGTAATGACGCCGCAGTGGCTCAGGTAACAGCATTGTCTGATGACACTGGCCCCCATCTGAAGGTTGATCTCATGGAGTTTGACTTATCCCCAGACCAAAAAGAATCCCCCAAGAAACTTATTTCTTCATTAATGATGTATTCACGACTAGGGATGGCGAGTTCGGTGACACTGATGTGGTGGAACACACTATTTACCTGAAAGAGGCAGTGAATCCGTTTAAACTCCGTCCTTACCGTGCTGGATAGTCATTGACAAAGAAGTGCAACGCCTTCTTAATAAAGATATTATTTGGCCTTCAAATAGCCCATGGGCTTTGCCCGCAGTACTAGTGGAAAAACATTCTGCCACTGATGGAACAGTTTCTATCGTATCAGGCCCCAACTCATTTAGCCAGCGAGTATAGTACATATTCCCTTTGTATCTTACTAGGTCCCCAAAACCTCCGTAACAATCTAACACCTCATACCAGTCAGTACATCAAATATATTTTGTAAAAGGGGCTACTCCATTAAAATTGTGAATTATGCTCTCATATTGGGGGTCTAGACATAATCTAGACATGCCTACCAAGCATGTCTATGGCCCCATTAGTCAATCAAATTCATTTTAGTACTGTCACACCTCATACCAGTCAGTACGATGTATTGAATGTATTTTTGTATTTTAGACTTCACCATGGGAAAAGGGCAATTTCATTGAACTCAGAATTATGCTCTCATATTGAGGGGTCTAGACACAAACTAGACATGTATACCAATTATATCTAAGGCCTCTTTACTCAATCAAAATTCCTTTAAGTACTCTCACACCAGTCTGTAAGTCAAATATATTGACTTTGCTACAGAAAAAGGGGCTGCTCCATTGAGATGTGAATTCTGCTTTCATATTGAGGTCTAGACACAATATAGACATGTCTACCAAGAATGTTTAAGGCCCCATTAGTCAATCATTCCTTTTAGCACTCTCACACCTCATACCATTCAGTAAGTCGAATATATTTACTCTGCCAAAGCAAAAGGGCTACTCCATTGAATTCAAAATTATGCTGTCATATTGAGGGGTCTAGACATAATCTAGACATGCCTACCAAATATGTCTTAGGCCCCATTAGTCAATAAAAATCATTTTAGTACTGTCACACCTCATACCAGTCAGTAGAGTCTATAGAAATAATGTATTTTTGACTTTTAGCCTTCACCAGGGTAAAACGGCTACTTCATTGAATTCAGAATTATGCTCTCATCTTGAGGGGTCTAGACACAATCTAGACATGTCTAATATATATGTCTAAGGCCTCATTAGTCAATCATAATTTGTTGAGGTCAATTAAAACTCCCTCACACCTCATACTAGTCAGGGGGTCAAATTTATTGACTTAAGAAAGGGGGCTACTGCATTGAACTCAGAATTATGCTCTCATATTGAGGGGTCTGGACATAATCTAGACATGCGTACCAAGTATATCCAAGTCCCCATTACTCAATCATAATTTCTTGAGGTCAATTAAAACATCTTTGCAAGTAATAAATGCACAAAAAAATGGATTTATTTTAGGGTTTATATCCTTTCATATCCTGGTTTGACCCACATATATATGTGTGTATAGGGATGTATACTTTGAAAATAAAAGTCAAATATCAAATGATCTTCAGAGTCATTTCTTTTTTTCTAACTATTAATTTCTTAATATTTGTGAGTGTCGCCATCTTATTACCCTCAATTGCACTGAGGAAACAATTTTAAAATAACACCATGGGATACCCCTTAACCCACATACAAAATTTGGTGACCTTTGAATTGACCTGTGCCAGTTATTTTTTACTTGGAATATTATGTTTTATTTTCATCTCATTATTTAAATCCTAAAGTTTTGAGTGGCGCCATCTAGCCACCGTTAAATGCTTCGGGGAAATGCTTTATAAATAACATCATGGGATCCCCTTGACCCACATACAAAATTTGGTGACCTTTGAATTGACCTGTGCCAGTTATTCTTTACTTGGAATAATAGGATTCATTTTGTTTAAATCTAAAAATACTAAAAGTTTTGAGTGGCACCATCTTGTTACCGTTAATGCGCCAGGGAAACGCTTTATATTTAACATCGTGGGACCCCCCTTAACCCTCATTCAAAATTTGGTGACATCTGAATTGACCTGCACCAGTTATTTTTTGTTTTGAATAATAGGATTCATTTTATTTAAATCTTAAAATACTAAAAGTTTTGAGTGGCGCCATCTTGCTACCGTTAAATGCGCCAGGGGAACACTTCATAAAAAACATCATGGGACCCCCCCCTTAACCCGCATACAAAATTTGGTGACCTTTGAATTGACCTGCGCCAGTTATATTTTACTTGGAATATTATGTTTTATTTTTATCTCATTATTAAAATTCTAGAGTTTTGAGTGGCACTATCTAGTTACCGTTAAATGCGCCGTGGAAATTCTTTACAAATAAAATCATGGGACCCCCCTTAACTCGCATACAAAATTTGGTGACCTTTGAATAGACCTACACCAGTTATTTTTTACTTGGAATAATAGGATTCATTTTATTTAAATCTTAAAATACTAAAAGTTTTGAGTGGCGCCATCTTGCTACCGTTAAATGTGCCGGGATAACGCTTCATAAGTAACATCATGGGACCCTACTTAACCCACATAAAAAATTTGGTGACTTTTGAATTGACCTGTACTGGTTTTTTTCCCCCATGTTTAAATAATATTTTTCGTTTTTTTAATTCTTATAATTTCCTTTCACATAATATGGCCCAAAATCCAGCACGGTGATATTTGGGACACAATTTATGAAATCTGATATGTTGACATAGTCTACCATAAATTTAGAAAAAAAAATGAATAATGAACTGTGAACAGTGAATAAGTAACAAAGTTCACACACATGCGGACACTGTGGAAACGGAACAAGAACATAAAGTCACCTCATGCTGACTTAATAATAAACTACTAAAATAAGAATCATTAAGCATTGCCATTTATCCTCATTTCATTATCCTACACTCCAATTTGGGGCATAAACATGGTCTGAAAACATTTTACAATTCGCTCATGAGGAATAAAAAACAAACAAACGTGAAGTGATAATGAACCCTCCACATTAGGGTGGATGGGCAAATACACTCACGCCAGCTATTGCATTCGTGTCTGTCCCATCACATCAATGGCACAGATCAAACCGTTTCTGATCATTTGGTTTGTAGATACTTTATGCAACCCCAAATAATTTCTGCTGGAACTGAACTGGCCTAGCGTTCTGCTGACATGTCCTTTGCACCTTAAACCGATGGCCTTATAGCTATGCTGATCATTACTTTTGTAATGTGTTCATTTTATGGAAAATCCTGTAAATGATCATATAAATGATCATATAGATTGCTTGCGAGAGCAGACTTCAGCCAATCAAAATGCACATTACATTCAGCCTATTTTCTTTGGCTGTCATTTGTTCATTTTGTGTTCACAATGGCAACATCCTCGACAACTTTTTGATAGATAATAAAAAATCATGCGAAACGAACAAATTTAGAGCGTGATGGAAAACAGAATTAGTCCGCTGAAAATAAAACACATTACCAGTAGGTTCAGAGGAGAAGATTGAAGCTGACGGCAGACAGAGTGAAGATGGTTCCCCCTCACTGCAGAAACTATGCTGACATCGTCATAAACAATATAATGAGTGTTATATATGTAAATATTGAACTTTATTTGCTGATCATCTGTACATTGCTAAATATTATCTCCATAAAGGTTTTAAGGTATATGTTATATGAACATGTCAATATTTAGCAAGAGGGAATGGTCATGCTCATTTTGTGAAATAAATGTTTCAAGTCTATAGTAGTCTGTTGTTCAACAAGCATAAAAAGGTGTAATCTTGTTAACCAGTTACGCCATATTCCCTGATAATTTAAAGGGATTAAGCACCGATTTTGAAAAAAAACATTTAAAATTCACATATTGGTGATAAATGTATTTGTCTTTCATGTCTATAATTGTTTTGAAAAATGCATCCCCATCATTGTCTGTAAAAACTATTTGAACATGACCCTATACCCAAAGACATCGTCAAAAAAGACTTGAAATCCACTGTTTCCAGAAACATCACGCACTGCCCACCCATTTTAAGTCCCGACTCCAATAGAACTCGTTTTCCGGCAACAGGTTTTAAAGGAACCATGTTTCCATTAATTCAACATTAGATTTTAGGCTTGTTAGAAAAGATTTCTTTGTCTTTTCCTGACCTCAGCATCGTTTCGCCATTGTTTACGAGTTTGCGCAATCAGGTGAAAGTGGGTCAGTTTATTCACGGGAGTGACAGCAACGATCTGAAATTCCACAACGTTGTGGTCCTTCTGACGTCATATGAAGATGCTCCCTTTGCGTTTCCATGACGTCATCACTTGGACTCTCCTAAATGCCATTTCACGTTGTCAGGTTTAATATCGGGTAAAAAACTGGAGAAAAAACGCTACAGAAAGCTCACGGATTTGCAATTATAGATATTATGACTGGGAAAGACGATGACATGGATCAGAACTGCAACAATCAATCGCCGGAAGTCGAGTTTAATTAGTGGGGAAACTTCAATATGATGGGCAGTGCGTGGTGTTTCTAGAAACAGTGGATTTCAAGTCTATTTTGCCGATGTCTTTGGGTATAATATGTAGGCCCCTGATGAAAGCACACTCCTTTCTTGGCCTCAATTTTTTTATGTGGAGTGTCATCATAGAGGCACTGAAAGGTAGAATGACGTCATAAGAGTATGGCAATATGCTTCTGACGTAATGAGATGTATTGTCCTTTGAATAGTACCAAAATGACGTCAAACAGTGCTACCCTACTTTGAGTCTCAACTGAGGTCAAATAAAGTTCATGCTACCTGTGTTTACCTGTCACATGAAGCTTATGGCTCAGACAGACCTCTTCTGGGAGTGCAACTGATATGTCTCATAGCAACGTATCTTATTACTCTAGTATAATTTCAATCTGTCATTCTGTTCATATGTGGCTAAGCTTTCAAAAACACCAAATTGTAGAATTGATGCTTAATACCTTTAATTTTACATAAGCACCGTTAGTCATGGATCACACCAACCTATGTCGAAAAATGTCACTGCAGAAAGTTTTGAGAAAGGTTAGGAGAGGCTCATGATATGTTTTCCTAAAGCATGTGAAGATAAATTTTCGGACTTGTGCGAGGCCCAACTTCAGATACCATCCAGTGTGGGGGGAATAAAATGTTGAAAGTGTAGTGTTGGGAGAATACGTTGACAATTGTGATTGTGAGCGCAATTTAAGTAATTAAACAAAGATGTCCAAAAATTGTTTGGCAAAAGCCCAATATCTCTCAAGGGCCTAACACACAATGCTGTGTTAGTGTCAAGAAAGCTATTAAGCATCAATGCAGTAGCATATCTAATGCTTTGATGTAATGTACTGAACTTAACAGGCATAATATCAATTGATATATATATATATATATATATATATATATATATATATATTTGGTAGAGACTTAATTTAAGTAGCATATACATAAACAGTAATTCCATATAAATCTAAACTAATCAAATCTGATTCTCCACTGACTCTCTACATGATTATGCAAATCATGGAATGTTATAATAATAAATGTTAAAATCTTGCAATACTTGTATATTACTATTCTAATATACCATGGAGACCTGATCCTGTTTTAGTGATGAACTGTCAATTTTCAATTTTAACTAAAAACCACAAACGTCAATTGATGTTAGGGCATATGTTGTCGGCTTATATTCTTTGGCATCTCCATTGACGTGCTGGCGGACAACTGTGAATACTTTTTGAAAACCAAATTTCTCGATCATTTTGTGAGCATCTTCATTTTTTAGCCTGAAAAGAAACAAACTTTATATTTAACGCAATTTTCATTTACTTAAATTAATGCTTATATTATATGTATAAAAATACAAAAACATATTTGTTAAGTGGATAAGTTGGATGCAGTTTTCTATAAAGGAATTAGTAATATATTTGTGCCATGTGTTTAACAAAAAGTTTGAACTGGTAAAACCAATTCCAGAAGCAAGTTTTCTTTGATTGCCACAGCCAGAAATGAATTTTTTCTCTCTGGCCTTGCAGCCATGGCCCTCTCATTACAATATTGGTGTGAGGTATGAGTATTGTAATGAGAGGGCATAGCTGCTTGAATGGTTTGGAAACGATAGAGGTATAGTACCTTATTTTACTCAGCAGATCACAACAATTCAGTAATTTGGTACTGGTAAGTTTGGATATGAGGCCCTTTATATGCTTACCATATGTTGATGGTAACTTCTGTCCCCACAACATCAGCACACACTCTTTGTAATAAAGCTTCTGCAATGTCTGGAGTTTCTGCATATAGAGGCCCAACCAAATTATGACCTTCCTGTACGCAAGGTCGTCTGCAAATATATCCAGTCACATGACCGGAAGTATCCAAAGCTACAAAAGTGGCTCCGTTCGGTACACTTATCCATTTCTTAAGAAAATTACGTCTCTGTGGCATATTGGAGCTTATAAATACTTTGTTGTCATAAGACACAAGATCGTCAAATTCCACTTCTGATACCTACAATAATAAAGTAAATTGATATAGAAATTAACCAATATAAGAATAAGAATAATCCCTTACATTAATAAATTCCAAGAGCATATCAACGCATTTCTAAAGCACAGTCACATGTATATAGAGCGCACAAGCACGAGTCCTAGGGTGGCAATAACCTCTTAGTGCTGGTTCAAACACCAGCGGTAGACAGTAATGACTCTTCAAAACCCCTCAGAGAAAGCAGAAGTGACACATGAACACTTGAGACATCCAGGAGGAGAACTCGCGAAACTTATCAGCCAGAGAAAACCGGGACAAACCTTCGAAAAATCTACTTTACTTTTTATTCTTCAAACATTGAATACACATAATTTATACTTTATCACAATTTGTTTCCAAATATATATATCTTAATAAGCAGTTGCAAAATGTGGCAGTACTAGACGCTTATTAATGTAATGTTTCTAGTATATTAAGGCAGTTTCGTAAAGACTGAGCCAGTAGTCCTCATGTTTTTGGGGGGCCATTCCACAGTTGAGAGCTATAAAAGAGAAAACCCTGTCAAATTTAGTAATATACAAGAGAAAATGATGACAAGTGCTACTTTCAAAGATTCTAACTTACCGCAACGATCTTTCCATCAGTGTACCCAGCCACACCATCAACCTTGTCCTTGCTAGGCCCTTGATATCGGCCGGTCAGCCAGCCAGCATCAACATAGCCATATTTTTTTTGGTTGTTCTCTGCTACCTTTCCTTCCACAGCATCCACACACAGAATATTCTTCCCCACATACTCAAAGGCCACCTGGTCTCTGAGCCTTGTTCCATATCCTTTGCCTCTGTGCCCCTCAGCCACAAAGTACATGGACCCGTAGAACACATTCTCACTCCATGGAATTCTTATGGCGGAAGCCACAATCTCACCGTTAATCTCACCCATGTAAAAACCGCCCCCTGGTGGGAAGGATGCAATAGTGACATCAAGGTCGAAGGTACTGATGATTCCCATTGTAGTGTACCATTTCTGCACTATCTTCGTGTCCTGTGGGGTCATTGCCCTCACCACATACCCATCGTCATATTGCCTGTAAATCTTGGGACTCTCATTTTCATTTATGTCTGAAAAGATATGATAGCCAAGACTTATTTGTTGAGCAAGAAATTACTCCTTAAAATGGTAAAAAATTATGTGACTCAAAACATAAAAAACTAAGTATGATGTGCTATCATACCTTAGTGGACTTTATACACTTTTATAAAAAACCTACCCTTTATTTTTTTCCAAAAATATAGAAAGTAAACCAATCTTAGCCTTGGTTTACAGGGCCACAGGTATTAATTAAATCAAAAGAGGGGCCATTTTTATATGCGTGATTCATGGAAAAGACCTGTACTACTTCTCAGAGCCTTGTTCCATATCCTTTGCCTCTGTGCCCCTCAGCCACAAAGTACATGGACCCGTAGAACACATTCTCACTCCATGGAATTCTTAATAGTTATTAAATATCTAGCAGGGCCCACATGGTAGATGAAATGAAGTTATAGAATTTCTAGCAGGGCCCACATGGTAGATGAAATGAAGTTATAGAATATCTAGCAGGGCCCACATGGTAGATGAAATGAAGTTATAGAATATCTGGCAGTGCCCACATGGTAGATGACATGGATTATAGATTATCTAGCAGGGCCCACATGGTAGATGACATGGATCTACCTATGGTATTGATCTATCTCAATGACTTCGTCTTAGAAGCTGCGTAATTGTATGCTTGGTAATAAAGTAATTCAGATAAGGTTAGAGGTTGTCACTGATTGGTTGCTGCCCCATTAGACTGCAATTATGCAGCCAATCAGAAACGGGTAGTGCAAACGTTGATTAGATTACTTTAGCTTAGAACTCAGTTGGCCGTAGGTAATTCTACACTGCTGTTTGCAGACTGAATCTATACTATGGACTTGTCACGATCTGCTCCAGATGTTCTGCCCATCACTATATTCTAATAACATAATCTTCTGAATATTTCTAAAATAATTAACAAAACATGGACCATCATGATTACAAACTAATTAAATTACTTGCAATGAAACATAATATAAGTAATATCATGTAAAAAAATAAAGTATTGTACAATGACTCTTCTTTTACCAAAAAAGCTGGCTACGATGTCGGAAAATTCCAGATTAAATTGTTGTTGTTTGCCGAGAACAGCATCTTGATTATTCAGTACTTGTCATTAAACAAACAGCGATAATGAGATGGTATCATGTGTACTGAATGCACACAAGTCCTCATATTGATAGTAAAGGTCCCCATATAGATAGTGTAAGCATTTCACCAAATAATCCTCATCAAACCTCTTTGATTTAACCATCAGCTTACAGTCTGCTGGTGTAAATTTGGAAAATCATGGTGTTTTCAAACTGCACACAGTTAATATTATTGCATTTTGGCCGACACCATACTCAGACGAATCTAACGTCTGTGGCGAATATATATATATATATATATATATATATATATATATATATATATATATATATATATATAAAAATATATATATATAAAAATATATATATATATGTGTGGATTGTATCATTTTCAAGTACAGAGTGATACACGATAAAAAAGGCAGTATATATATTATGAAAAAAGGCAATACATATATTATGCTAGATTTATGGGTGATGGGTAAGATGATAAGATGACCAAGAAAAATGACAATCAGTGCGTAATTTGTGATTCAGGTAATATATCAGGAATATATATATATATATATATATATAAATATATATATATATATATATATATATATATATATATATATATATATATATATATATATATATATATATATATATATATATATATATATATATATATATATATATATATATATATATATATATATATATATATTTTTGAAAGAGTTATGGATCTTGTTAATGTTTATTAATCCCACTTTTCCCAATTTCATTGTCTTGGGCCCATTACCCATAAACCTAACATAATATATATATATATATATATATATATATATAAAATCAGCGCTATGAACAGACTTGTCTGGTATCAGCGCTATACAAATTTTATTATTATTATTATAATTATTATAATTATTATTATTATTATTATTATTATTATTATTATTATTATTTATTTATTATTATTATTATTATTATTATATATAAATTACTCCCGGCTCTAATGTCACTTTGAACCCGTGGAGGAAGGGGCCTGTGTTACATAAAATGACCTATATACTCCCAAAGCTCTGGTCTCAGAGGACTGAACAAACTAGGTCGTATGCTCTTGTTGGAAAGCATCCATGTCTATTCTATAGTGCCATTAAAGTCTTAAAACCATGTGTATCCAGAAATAGTCGAATGTCAATGTCTTGTCTCTCGAGTGAAGGTAGATCTTAACTTGATCAATAAACATGTTATCATTAACTGAGCTGATATTTTGTCCACTTGCTAATCGCATCCTGAACTGATATAATTAATGAGGATAAAAAGATGATGCATATATATTTGCGATTCACAACCACCATTTTGTACTATAAAATCAAAATCTGTATTATTTGCCCAAATGGCCTTGTACATGTGTCAACAACATGCCCTACATTGCTGCTCTTTTGTGCTGCAACATGTATTTTCACTTGAAGTTTAAAGCACATATTTATATTCTTGTCTGGGTGACATTAGCATAGGACTCTGCCGCCACAACCACAGAACTTTATTCGAGCAATACAAAATGATTTGACTTACCCTGTTCGCTCATTTTGGGAACTTTTTAAATTCACTGTGTAACTCTGTGGAGCTAAAACTAAGTGTTTAAGTTGGGTAGGAGTTGTTGGGATCCACACACTCGTGCCCGCTGTGGTAGTGTGTTGATCCAGCAGCCCTGCCGTGTGCCTTACTTCACTCAGTGGCCCACATTCCAATATCACTCCTTCAGCAGGCCAGCGTCAGCGCCGCTCATCTGACCCTGAACACAAAACACAAGCACGTGTTACCATATTACTTATATACATTGGCGACTTTAACATTTTGTATTTGTGACCAAACATTAGCTTATTTGAAAGCTTGACTCCGATTTATATGTCATGTTTATTGTATACGGATTCATATGCATGGCAAATTATTGCACGCATTGTGTGTGCTATAAACACGTCATACATACATACATGATGGTTAGCCATGCATATATATATATATATATATATATATATATATATATATATATATATATATATATATATATATATATATATATATATATATATATATATATATATATATATATATATATATATATATATATATATATATATATATATATATATATATGATGTTACCACACCATAAATCATTGATCAGGTTGACAGAAATGAGTTTTATATATAATAATACTATAACTACGCAACGGCCTGTGGTCCCTAAATATGTTGGACTAGATAGTGGTCTTCTATCAGTCTATGAAGTCAAGATAGCAGCATTAAGCTCCAGTATAAAGAGATTCAGACTTCACAAGATATCCTATGTGACGTGTGACGTTTAATACTCTACTTATTCGGACAATGGTCTGAAATTGTGCTGCATCATGGCTTGAAGTACCATACCATGCCATGTCATACCATACCATACCATACCATCTCATATCATGCCATCTCATCTGAAATTTCCCTGTTACTGCTTACAGTAGCCAGTCTCGATTTTCAAAGTATATTATTACATCATGGTTTAAATTATTTGTCTGAATTATTTGTAATTGTCAAAAGCTTGTGATTATTTTTTATTTGAATAACTTGGTATGATATGTTATATTTTTCCAAAAGAAACTGTCAATAAATTTGATATTTTATAGTCCTCAAACCTGTACCATATAAAAGGCCAAGAGTGATTCATGTTTTTGGATAAGATATATCCAGAATTATAATAATGGCCATCATGATATATTTCAAACTGCAGATTCAACTCTCCTTTATACTGGTAGTATTTCAAGTTATTCAACCGTCTCACTGCCTCTGCCATCATTGTCCTGCATTTGATGTCATATGAAATTTAGAGTCATAAATATTCGTCTTGCTCACCAAAATATCATCCAATCAGAATTGACCGTCTTCAGGGAAACAAATGTGATGAGGTGTCTGTACAGCTGACGTCTCTGGCCTCCTTTGTACAGCTATAAAACGGAACCTGAATGAATGTTCATCTATTTTTTCTAAAGCCTTATTCTTATGAACAGTCATGACTTCACCAATGGAGGGCAGGGAATGATTTGAGGGAGAAGTCCTGTACTGGAAGGTAAAGATTCAGACCATAAACAAAGCTAGGATTATCCTCTACTTTTATACTGGATACCTTTGAAATGACACATGTGTTGACATTGTATTAGCTGTCTCATTATGCCAACCTATAGGAAATCTTTATATGTGTATCCAACTGATCTCATTGCATAATGTGACACAGTCAATATTATTTTCTTCACGTGTAGTATAACACACTAAACCAGATGTTATAGACATCCTGATAAAGAATATTTCTATATAAATTTATCTTATTCAATCTGAGTATTGGCATAAAAACGGTATTGGTATGAAGCAATAAATATCATAAATATGGTTTTATCTGGCAAACATTTATTTGTATAGTTCCCTTTATATGAGGCTCTTTATGTAAGTCACGTGCGCTATATGTTCAGTACGTTAATAGCTTGTGACTCGGGGACAGAACCCTCTGACAGATCAACAGGGATATGTCCCATTTCCGGTCATTTGTTACACGTGATCCCCGTTGACCTTTGTGAGTATTTTATCATATTGACAGGCTGGCAGATTTTGTTCTATTTAGGACGTCTGACATAGATTCATATCACTATTATATCTGATTTGTCTGGCGGGTCTACATATATGTTTTCAGTTCAACCATTGACTATTTAAAACAAAATCTCCTGCAATACTATTAATAACTGTTACGATTATTAAAACTTATTTTCATATTTTATTCGATATATCTCATTAACTTGGTTTGTTTTTGTTAAAGTATGTATAGAAAATAATAAATACGTGTGTATATATGTAAGTGTACATATTGATGTATGCTTATACGAAAAAATAGTAGTCTTATTATTACGTTTGCAAGGCACAGATTCCAATATGTCTGATTCAACTTCCGGAACCCATAATACAATTTTCATCAACCTTCCGGTCTGCATGAAGCTCTGCACTAATATCAACAGCCCTGGGCACCATAAACCGGGGAGCAGTTTGGCACCAGCAAATTGATTTTATAATTCAGCACAAATAATGCACCCAGTGTACAGGTGATAACAGCCTTAGCACTCGGGACCACTAAGCCTGTAAAACACTCAGTGGGGGATTGATGTATAAAGCCTGTGGCTAATACAAAGGACAGAATCAATATGAAAACACCTGTGGTTTTCCTGTCACCGTCTAAGATCCTTTCCTGATCACCAAGCCAGAAGCTTGTTGATATAAGGGATCACATGGGCACACACAGTATGTAAAGGTCAACCATAGTCGTGCAGTAACTAAGATTCCACCTTTCCAATGATTAAACCAGGCCCTTTTACTTACTGAACTCCCTATCTATCAGCTTTACGTATATGTATATGTATATGTATATGTATATGTATATGTATATGTATATGTATATGTATATGTATATGTATGTGTAAATGTATATGTATATGTATATGTATAATGTAAATGTATATGTATATATATATGTGTAAATGTATATGTATATGTATATGTATTTGTATATGTATATGTATATGTAAATGTATTTGTATATGTATATGTATGTGTAAATGTATATGTATATGTATATGTATATGTAAATGTATTTGTATATGTATATGTATATGTATGTGTATATGTATATGTATATGTATATGTATATGTATATGTATATGTATGTGTAAATGTATATGTATATGTATATGTAAATGTATTTGTATATGTATATGTATATGTATTTGTATATGTATATGTATATGTATTTGTATATGTATATGTATATGTATATGTATATGTATATGTATATGTAAACGTATTTGTATATGTATATGTATGTGTAAATGTATTTGTATATGTATATGTATATGTATATGTATGTGTATATGTATATGTATATGTATATGTATATGTATATGTATATGTATATGTAAATGTATTTGTATATGTATATGTATGTGTAAATGTATTTGTATATGTATATGTATATGTATATGTATATGTATATGTATATGTATATGTATATGTATATGTATATGTATATGTATGTGTAAATGTATATGTATATGTATATGTATGTGTATGTGTATATGTATATGTATATGTATATGTATATGTATATGTATATGTATATGTATATGTATATGTATATGTATATGTATATGTATATGTATATGTATATGTATATGTATGTGTATATGTATATGTATATGTATATGTATATGTATATGTATATGTATATGTATATGTATATGTATTTGTATATGTTTATGTATGTGTAAATGTATTTGTATATGTATAATGTAAATGTATTTGTATATGTATATGTATGTGTAAATGTATTTGTATATGTATAATGTAAATGTATTTGTATATGTATATGTATGTGTAAATGTATTTGTATATGTATAATGTAAATGTATTTGTATATGTATATGTATATGTCTCCAATATTTTCCAGATATAATAAATGTCTGACGCTGATCACTACAAATTGGTTCTCCATCCTTCACAATTATCACCTCCCCTTCTAAATATATCTTAACAATTATCAGATAATTTAAAAGTTCGGTTCATAATTATCAGACCATCTAAATTTAGCATTCCCTTGCAAAATGTATTCCAATTATCACTTCCTTCATCACGAGTATGCTAAATGCTGAGTGTGAAGTTCATTGTGATTGAACTTCAGAATACCAATCATTAGAATCGCAAGGGTAGATTGTGTGAGACCCGCGGTTTGCAGAAATTTACTTTCTTGGTCTGAAATAAAGTATGAAAGGCTGAAATGTACACTTCAAGGTTTCTTTGTTAATCTGATACAAATATCATGGTCAATAGATTACTATTGATCTGTCTCGTTGAGTGAATAGTCCCTGAAATGAATTCGCACTTTTGGTGTCACCGGGATCATAATGTGTGATACCTCTAACCAAGCTTAAAAGCTCCAAAACAAGATGGCCAAATGTTGGTCTAATATTGCATCAAAATCTTTCAACAGGGTAGGACTGCTCTTGATATAAACCTTTCTGCATCTCTCGATTACCAAAGTTTATTTCGTCCTGAGATAATATTCATATACTTTCTATCTTATTTCCCTAATCCCAAATCTCCATTTGCTTGCTGTGGTACCCTTGTCTTTAAGTTTCATGACATATTTTGTGTTTCATATCCCTGTACCAAATCTATGTTAATCTGATGTTGGTGCATAAGAGTTTGAGTGGGGGTATCTGAGCAGGCCACTTCAAGCCTGAAGCAGATAGGAGGAGGAAATACCGGCAGCACAAACAAACCACTCCACTTCCTCCTGTAGCAGCCCCAAGACACTACTCACACCACCCACTAACTCTATATATTATCGGAGAAACCCAGGCGATCAATAACCACATCATCTTATCATTTTTACCAACGAAATGTGGTTCATTAACTGCCAGCTTACACGTGTATTATTAGAAGGCATCGAGACATATGTAATTAGGCAGTAGTAATAAGTGTTGTAATAAGTGCAGTATATTGATAAATGGAAATATCATTATCACTTGTTCTAACTATTTATCAGAATATATTCTTACATTAATTCTTTAATATATTTTGAACTTATGTAAAACATACATACATGTATGTATATATGTGCGAGTAGTTCCCAGTATTGAAACAAGAGCTGTAATAAATATGGGATGTACCCAAATATGTGCAGAGTCTAATCTGTCTGTCTCTGTGAGGTCTTCTCAGGGCGGCGATCTCTACTCAGGTCGGCCTCGGATATAAAAGGCTTTGTCCCCAGTGCGCCAAGGCCACCATGACCTGGATATAAACCGAGTGCCTCAAAGCTGCCATTTACTCCCAGCACATCAACACATTTCCCGCCATATTCTCAGGCTTTTACTGAGCTGCATCTGCCTCCCAAATAAAATCACATGGCTTAATGAAGAGCGCTGCGAATCCCCGGATTCACCACATCTTCTCTCAGGAAAATCAATTACTTTTGGCAACGGAAATGGTCTATTGAGAAAAGACTCTTCGCTATTCTCCACACAGAATAATCAGACAATGATATTAAGCAAATAGAGGGAAGTGCATATTTTGTGAGAAGTATAAAATAAAAAGGGCACCTTACCTGGAAATGTTTATTGGCTTACAATTAGTGGGAGATATGATAATAGCAGAGGTTGCTGTGAAGGTAGCCTTACTGTGGAGTCCAAACTCTGCGTGGCCTAAGCCGGGTATCTCTCAACCATTGTTTATCTAGCATAGCTTGTAACAACATTGCCTGCATGGTGTCCACAATATATACTATCCGGTGATATTTGGAGCATTGATATGAAGGCAATCCCTGGTTTGCTAGAGGACTGCCCCTAGTCAGGCCCTGTCAGGTGTGTTGGCAGGATGTATCCAGTCTGTGATGTGAGCTGCAAGAACAGCTGTCACACTTCCTGCAGGCTGCTGTAATATTATCAAGTGAGGTGTCTAACAATGGCTGTGTATTGTTAGCAGGAGGCATGAAAACAAACATCCATAATACATCATGTACTACAGATTTACTACAATTCTGTTATGATGCAGTGGGGTCTCTGAGCGTCTGGCTAGACTAGGCGCTTAGAGATGATATATACTTCATCTCAATTTGAAAACAGTAACTAAAACAAGAGCATTAAGACCAAATGACTTCTTTTTTTCTGTTACTTTCTTATGTTCAAGGTGTAAATATTCTCGTTCTTGATTATTTGTTTGTCATTAATTTTGCGAAATAATCGTACTTGACTTCACTAGAACTATAAGATTCAAAGGAACCCGATCCCTTGTTTATAGTTAGTAAGTTGAATCAGATGGAAACCTCCACAAATAATATCTATGACAGCCTTGGACAGATCTATGGAGTGAAGATAGGTGACATGTTTATGCACTCTGCATTACATAGGTAGTATTTACTTACTACTGATATGAATGAGAAGTCCTGTGATGGAGGGTAATTTTGATGTATATTTTACAAAATCACTAATAACATCTTTGGAAATCATAGACCGGTTTGTAATGTATAATCTTTGTCTGGTCCTAGCAGGTGTTTTGAATCACCTTCGCATATTTCATTTTGTGTTGCTGAAAATACAACACAATAAAGATGTATAGAGAGGGTAGTGAAATTTATTCGCTGCTAAAATAAAGTATCTTTATTTTATAAACTAAGCATAACATTTTGTATACTGTGATTGTGTTATGAAATATTACACATCATTATGTGAAATTTAATTTATCATATTAATGATATTGGTTACCCGCTAATAATTTGTATACATTTAATTAAGAGGCTCTGCCTGTAAAAACCTGCAAATGTGGCGAAGGGTGTTCTCACAGATCAAGACAAGCCATATGTCATTTGAAAGGGTGGGGTCTAACTAAGATTTTTGTCTAGGGATTTTTTTCAGAAATTTATGGTTGCCATGGTAACATCATTTAAACACCCCAAAGTCAGGGTACCCCTTTTTAACAAAAAACAAACATTTGAAAAATAAAAATCCCTAAATTCTGCAATATTTGCATCAAAATATTTCTTAACAAAATTGTATTGATCTATGATGCATGTATTTATTATATAGGACCAGTCTTTAGATTTTCATATTTGACCTTTACTTGACCCTTGACCTCATTAAATCCATACAGTGGTGTCTCCTGGTGGCCATGTTCGGAACTAGAGCCAAAATGTGAAAAACAAGGCAAGTTTATGGACATTTTTCTCCCAAGGCCAGCCAGATCCAGAAGTCTCACTATTATGGCAATATAGAGCAACACCTATATTACCAACATCAACAATAAAATTCGCAGGAACTTTTTAATTTTTTTTTTAAACCCCGAGGAAAAAAGGAAAAATCAAATTTGTCATTTTTGATATTCAATAAACAATACAAGTAAAACAGGCTCACAAGACACCTAAATCACATGGGAAATGAACATAATCTCACACAATCACACCTGAGGGGCTCTATTCGATGTTGGTAAAACAAAACATATTCAAGGTCAAAGGTCAAAGTCAAGTTCATGCATCAAATGTTTGGCATTTTTCTCATTTTTACTGATTTTTGTGAATAATGAACAAATATTATGAAACAAAAACATATACAATTTAATGAGATGTTTGATTTAATCAAGTTAGATTGGTTATAACAGATCTGTAAAATATTTCTGTATAGATTTTAAACTTAAATAACATGTTTTTTTTTCAAATTATTGTCCAAGGTCGTTGGCGCAAATCTGCACAGGGTCATCTGTTTTTCAAAAATAGCATTTTCATCAAAATTTGACATATTCAACCTCCATGATCTCAGTGACAAATAATGTGAATATACTAGCTAACTGGTGGACATTATTCAACACAACCTCCTCTTCAATGTCCGATTCTCAAACCATTTGATATTAACTATGTTGCTATGGTAACCAGGTAATTAAAATACCTTGTCCTCAATTCAGTCCAATTTTTCGAATTTTGATGATTTTTGCAATGTTTTGCATAGCAATTGCTCATTATAATGACATTGATTGAACAAACTATGTTATCTATAATGGTACACATAGGTCATGCCCTTATTTTACATACAGAACATATTTCAGATCAAATGTGTTGCTATGGTAACCAGGTGATGCAATTACCTTGTCACTCACTCAGACTGAATTCACCGATTTTGATGATTTTTGCGATATTGAGCATTTTTATTCTTAATGAAAAACATGCCCTTATTTTACATACAGAACATAATTCAGATCAAATGCATTGCTATGGTAACCAGGTGATAAAAATACCTTGTCCCTCACTCAGACTAAATTTACTGATTTGATGATATTGGGCGATATTCAATATTGTTTTTCTAAATGATAACCAAGTTGAGTATACTAATTTTATAGTCTTTTGTAATAAACATGGCCCATACTTTAATATTCCACACAAAGAATGTTTGAGATCAAATGAATTGCTTGGGTTGCAATGGTAACCAGGTGATGAAATTACTTTGTCCCTCACTCAGACTAAATATACTGATTTTTGACAATTTTCAGCTATATTCAATATTGTTATCCTAAATTTAAAAAAAATATAAATCTTTGTAATTGTTGACAGTATGTACCGTACTTACTCATGTATAGGACAAGGTTTTTGTTCAAAATCCCTTAGTTAATGTTTGGGGGGACGTCTTATACACGAGAGCAACCGGTGGACGAGGATTTATGCCCAAAAATTACGGCACTACAAGTTTTCATTACGAACATTCTTATTTTTGAAATAACGAATATCGGACATAGCGGATCGATTTTAATTGCGTTTTAAATGATAAATACAGGTATTTAGCCAATATTGTCACAAATTATGCTTCACAGGTCAAGAATTTCTCCACGAAGTAAAACGTAATACAATGTACGTGACGTCCTTGATCTTAGCGTCTGGGTGCCCATGAGACAAAAGTGGAGCGGCCAACATGTCAAATTGAACTTTCATATCCGTAGTGGATCCATTTGAATTGCGTTTTAAATGATAAATAAAGGTATGTACTTAATATTATCGCAATTTCTCCACGTCCTTGATCTTAGCGTCAAACAAAGCGTTTTCTTATTTATCATTTAAAATGCAATTAAGATCGATCTGCAATGACGATATGCAAAACTGTGAACGCTGATAATTGGAATCAATGAAAACAAAGTAAAAACAAAGTATTTCGAAATAATAGACATCAGACGTATCGGATCAATTTTAATTGCGTTTTAAATAATAAATAAAGGTATTTACCCAATCTTATCACAAATTATGCTTCGCAGGTCGAGAATTTCTCCACGAAGTAAAACGTAACACGATGTACGTTCAACGTTCAACACGCAGTAGAATATTTCTTTGTGTATTATAAGCCATTATAATACACCAGATATTATATTTATATCGCTTTTAACTATTATCGTTTATAGCACTCCTTCGGCTGTTAATCATCGTGATAATATTGGGTAAATACCTTTATTTATCATTTAAAATGCAATTAAAATCGATCCACGTGTGAAAGCATTTCTGTCATAAAGGGGAGACATGACTCAAAGCAGTGGAAACAAAGACGAAATGCAAAATGTGAACGCTGATAATTGGAATCAGTGAAATCAGTCAGAACAAAGCATTTCGAAATAATAGACATCGGCGTTCACAGTTTTGTGGCATTTGTTTCCACTGCTTTGAGTCGTGTCTTCCCCCTTTGACAGAAATGCTTTCACACGTGGATTGATTTTAATTGCGTTTTAAATGATAAATAAAGGTATATACCCAATATTATCACAAAACATGCATTAAAATGGCCGCCAAGCTTCAGCTGAAGCTTGAATTGTAGCAGAGCCGATATCTTGCGAAAAACCAACTCGTCTTATATTCGGAAATTGTTTTTTTTCAATCAAAATAACCTCAATTTTGGGGGTTCATCTTATACACGAGTCGTCCTATACATGAGTAAATACGGTATATGTATTTCTTACCAAACTATTCTGTATGTATTTCATAACAAATTTTAAAAAAATGTTTTATTTGTCATTGAACCAAAGGCCATGACTTAATAACTATATGGATTTTGGTTTGAGTAAGGGAGAAGGTAATATCATCACCTTGTTACCATAGTATTTGCTCTGAATCATTTTGTGAATAATATTAAGGCATAGGTCATTTTGTCACAACAGATTTATAGATGGTACATTAACAATATTGAATACAAAGGGAAATCAAATAACAATATTGAATACAAAAGGAAACCATCAATAAATGGTAAATTTAGTCTGATTGAGGGACTGGGTAATTTTACCTGATTACCATGGCAACATATTTGATCTCAAAATTCTATGTGTGTAGCATAAGGGGTGGGAGAGCTCTGAACCAATCTGGGTGGTAATTGAAACATACCTGGGTGGTATGACATCATACCATTTTTCTGAACCAATTATGAACGAATCTGGATGGTTCTGTAATAAAAAAAATTTTTATGTCTCACAATAAGCATCAAAATCACATAATAATCATCACAAAAGTGTACAAATTTCATTTCAGTAGAGTGTGTTAATGAGAGTGTAAAATTTATGATAAATCTAAAACGTTTTTACGGTAATATTTGTGCCCCCAAGTCGGCACATTCCTGTGTTATAATGTGGCAATAATCTCTTTAAAAATCAGTTTCAGATGATCATATACTTATATATGTAGGGCCACGGGCCGTGGCACAGTTGGTTAGAGCGCCAGCTTATTAGCACCAGTTCCTCTGTGGTGATCCAAAGGTCGTGGGTTCGAACCCCGGCCGTGCCGGGATTGAACTCATGATACAATTTCCCACATGAGCTGAGGCCCGTGCCTAAAGGGTTAACCCGTTGTCCTTGTAAATCTGTGACCGGGTGGGATGTCATGTCAAGGACCTGCGACATGACAATTCAGTGAGGCAGCACTATATCTGCTACAAGTAGGTCTCATCACGAAATGACTTAAATAATGTTGAAAGTGATGTAAAACCCCAAACAAACAAACAAAAACTTATATATGTAACTGATGAGCATGTTATTTTCTTTAAGATTTGTGTATGAAAGTAGTTATATAACTATTAAAGAATGCACATTTTTCAGTCAAGCCATTGTTCACCGTATGGCACTGCCCAGATACCACTCAGATTGGCTGCTATTTAGTGCACAGATGTGTTGCGAATGCCCAGAATGACGTCATTTAGCACCCAGATCAGTTGTGAGCATCCAGAATGACACGATTTGCTGCACAGATTGGTTCAGAGCTCTCCCACCCCTGAGCAGCAATGTATGGGCCATGTTCATAATAACAGACTATATAAACGGTATATTCAAGTTGGTTATCATTTAGAATAATAATATTGAATATAGCTGAAAATTGTCAAATATCAGTATATTTAGTCTGAGTGAGGGACAAAGAAATTTCATCACCTGGTTACCATAGCAACCCATGCAATTCATTTGATCTCAAACATTCTAAGTGTGGAATATTAAAGTATGGGCCATGTTTATTACAAAAGACTATAAAATTAGTATGCTCAACTTGGTTATCATTTAGAAAAACAATATTGAATATCGTCCAATATCATCAAATCAGTAAATTTAGTCTGAGTGAGGGACAAGGTATTTTTATCACCAGGTTACCATAGCAATGCATTTGATCTGAACTTTTCAATTTGTGTAACATAAAGTTATGGAGCATGTTTATCAAAACAGACTATATAAATGACACATTCAAGTTGTTTTTCATTAAGAATAAAAATGCTCAATATCGCAAAAATCATCAAAATCGGTGATGTCAGTCAGAATCAGGGACTGGCTATCTTTATCACCTGGTAACCATAGCAATGCATATGATCTGAGCTTTTCAATGTGGGAAACATAAAGGTATGGACTGTGTTTATCACATGGGACTATATAAATGGTCCATTCAAGTTGTTTTTCATTCAGAATAAGATTGCTGAATATCACAAAAATCATCAAAATCGGTGAATTCAGTCTGAGTGAGTGACAAGGTAATTGCATCACCTGGTTACCATAGCAACACATTTGATCTGAAATATGTTCTGTATGTAAAATAAGGGCATGACCTATGTGTACCATTATAGATAACATAGTTTGTTCAATCAATGTCATTATAATGAGTAATTGCTATGCAAAACATTGCAAAAATCATCAAAATTCGAAAAATTGGACTGAATTGAGGACAAGGTATTTTGATTACCTGGTTACCATAGCAACATAGTTAATATCAAATGGTTTGAGAATTGGACATTGAAGAGGAGGTTGTGTTGAATAATGTCCACCAGTTAGCTAGTATATTCACATTATTTGTCACTGAGATCACGGAGGTTGAATATGTCAAATTTTGATGAAAATGCTATTTTTGAAAAACAGATGACCCTGTGCAGATTTGTGCCAACGACCTTGGACAATAATTTGAAAAAAAACATGATATTTAAGTTTAAAATCTATACAGAAATATTTTACAGATCTGTTATAACCAATCTAACTTGATTAAATCAAACATCTCATTAAATTGTATATGTTTTTGTTTCATAATATTTGTTCATTATTCACAAAAATCAGTAAAAATGAGAAAAATGCCAAACATTTGATGCATGAACTTGACTTTGACCTTTGACCTTGAATATGTTTTGTTTTACCAACATCGACTAGAGCCCCTCAGGTGTGATTGTGTGAGATTATGTTCATTTCCCATGTGATTTAGGTGTCTTGTGAGCCTGTTTTACTTGTATTGTTTATTGAATATCAAAAATGACAAATTTGATTTTTCCTTTTTTCCTCGGGGTTTAAAAATTTTTTTTTTAAAGTTCCCGCGAATTTTATTGTTGATGTTGGTAATATAGGTGTTGCTCTATATTGCCATAATAGTGAGACTTCTGGATCTGGCTGACCTTGGGAGAAAAATGTCCATAAACTTGCCTTGTTTTTCACATTTTGGCTCTAGTTCCGAACATGGCCACCAGGGGACACAACTGTATGGATTTAATGAGGTCAAGGGTCAAGTAAAGGTCAAATATGAAAATCTAAAGACTGGTCCTATATAATAAATACATGCATCATAGATCAATACAATTTCATTAAGAAATATTTTGATGCAAATATTGCAGAATTTAGGGATTTTTATTTTTCAAATGTGTGTTTTTTGTTAAAAAGGGGTACCCTGACTTTGGGGTGTTTAAATGATGTTACCATGGCAACCATCAATTTCTGAAAAAAAATCCCTTGGCAAAAATCTTAGTTAGACCCTACCCTTTCAAATGACATATGGCTTGTCTTGATCTGTGAGAACACCCTTCGCCACATTTTGCAGATTTTGCAGGTTTTTACAGGCAGAGCCTCTTAAATTAGTGACTCATTAGTGACCCACTAATTTGTATGACTTCTTTGTCCGAATAAGTGTTTTTTATAATTTGATATTAACTCGATTGATGCACAGATTCAGCTAATATTACAAATGCTTAAACTAATTTGTTTGGTTAAAAATATGATTATAACATTCTGATTTTCTCTAATTTACTTTCTCTAATTTACTTTCTACCATAATATAATACTTTTTCTTTAAGACTACAGTATGCTTCAAACCTTTTTTATTTTATAATATGAATATTATTACAATGAATGTTATTATTTGTTTCATTTAGATTTATAATAAGTGAAATAACCCATGGCCATGCATTACGTGTTGAGACCTCAAAATATATTTTCCTACCAACTTACAGCCACCATATTTTGACGCTTTCCAATTTGGCTTCTGGTATCACAATGTGTGCGAACGCCAGTGTGTCCCATTCAGTTTAATATTTTATCTTAAGGAAATATAACACGTCATTTGGACACGTGTAATTGTCTCGTTTCACTCAACATTTAATAACCAACATTTGGTATGGTTAGTTCAACAAAATTAACGCTAGTTCCATTAAACAACCATCAATTGTGATATTTGAATATATTTTTACACCACAATATATCATTTTCAGTCATGAACAAGGACAAATTTACCACCAGGTGACAGTGTGATTGGTAGACAAAATCTGTATTTCCCTATCATACTGTCATCTGGTGTCAGATTTATATTATAGTTATAGAGCTGAATCATTGATTTAGAGAATTGTATAGCATTTTTAAATTTAGGCATTCCCTCATTAATGTGTCTGTGTCAGATATGCATACTCCTTAAAAACTTTATCAAAAAGTGAATGATCAAAAAAAAATTCTATTTGATTAGTATAGCACCTGTTCTATTTTAAGTATGAAAAATATGAAATTGTTCGTATATCTGAGGCAAAGATTTTTGATGTTCGTGTGCAATATTTTGAAATATTCCTTAACGAATATGAGAAATTTTAGAAAAATATGTCACTTTATTTTGATTTTAAAAGGTTTTTTTTCAAAAATACAATCCTTCCCTACTCACACATTATTAAGTATTACATTTTTACCTATTCTTTATATCAGGATTACTAAAGCCTCAATAAGAAATCTGTAACAAAAAACAATTAAAATAATCAAAATAACATGGCGTGTTTTTTCCTTATGAGAATATACCTGACTTGAGGAACAGTCTTAAGAAACTACATAGGGCAGCGACGCGATTGCCTTTAATTGCATTGTATTAGCAACAAAATCGTTCGTGTTAGCGGTAGTCAAACTATGAAGGACATACAATATGGCGCTGATAGTTGGTAGAAGATTGCCTCAAGATCTATTTATTACAAGGGCCTAACAAGTGATGAAATTTCTATCTCGTATCTGTCAAAATCTGTGCAATTTAGTAGATGAAAAAAGGGTCAAATTATGGAATGTTTGGCGGACCCTGGGATAGAGATTTTCTTATTTTTGCCAGACTAAATGGAAAGAGCAATTAACTAAATTAGAATATAAATCTAAGATTTTTAAATTTATCTGTCATTTTACTCATATGAATTTTTTTCCTAAATATTCAAATTGCCAAGGAAAATATTCATAGTTTCATCCGATTATCTTCTGAATAATGTTCAATATTGAATTGCAGTTGTTCTTATTGCATTATGCTCGCCTTTGACCAGACCAAAAATAAACAGTATCGGCAATTAATGAGAATTGGTTTTTCTCACTAACTTACCTGGGTGTTTCTGGTCCATATGATGTCAACATGTTGATAAACCATATTTGTGTATGATGGTACCCGGGAGGAGCATCTCTACGCAATAATATCCTGGATTCTTTTCATATTCTGTCTGACGTCAGTATGACACTTTCTTGTACGACATCATTTTATCTTGCTTACGTCGTCAACATAATTTTAGAGCAAGAAAAACCACCTTTCTACTAAATTATTGACAAAACTGTTCTCTTTGGTATTATGTAATATTGTTGAAGTGTTGAAATAAATGGGCATCTTGTAGCCTCATGCTACTTTAGTTACCTTGCGTCAAGACGACTTCATTGCAGGTTAAATCATCTTTCTACTCCAATTATTGACTATGGGTTTTAGATCTGTTGACTTATTTGAATGTGCAGAGCCTTAGGAATGGGAAAAATGTGTGTCTGTCTGTCCGTTTGTCCGTCTGGTATGGTATTTTGAATGTATAATATTCAGTCGAAAGAAGTGTGTATCTCGTAACCTCATGCAACTGTGTTTACCTTGCTCGCAACATCAAGACTTTTCCATTGCAAGTTAAATCTTTTACTCCAATTATTGACAAATCTTTGTTTCGTATATAATTGAGTTTTAAGTTTAGGTTTGAAGCTGTTTAGCGTAGTACATTTTCACTTTCAGGGGCAGTATGTTCTCAAATTAGTCCTGGGGATAATATATTTATTGTTATCAGCTGAGTGAAGGGGTCTTGCTCCATGTAACTGTGATAGCCATTTTGTACCTTCCAGGCTAGTAGTACTGCTGTCGTAAAATCTATTCTAGCTTCCACTGGCAACCAGTGCAATTCCATCAGTTTATCCCTCATGTGGTCTCTGTTCTTTATTTTACATACCACTCTGGCTGCAGCATTCTGCAATTTTTGCAACTTGGATATTTTACATTTCGGCAACCCCGCCAGTAGGGAACTTCCGTAACCTAGCATTGATGTGACAAATTCATGTGCTAGAATATTAGCTGTTTTCTCATCCACACAGTTTCTAATTTGTGAAAGGTTTTAACACGACAATAGCCATATTCTTAACTTGTTGCTTCATGGTAAGTTCCTGATCAAAAAGAAACCCTAGGTCTCTGACTTTATTGGATCTTAAAATATTTGTCTCACCAACAATGCTTTCTGTAGGGATTTCTCCATTTCTAAAATTTTAGTTTTTCCCACATATTGCCATTTCAGTTTTGCCATCATTTATTTTCATTTTATTATACATTTTTCCATTTCCATGCACGATAATTTTCAGACTTGGATCCAGGGTGATGTAGAGCTCAGTATCATCTGCATATATATGATGTCTCATATGATGCCATAATGCCCTATAATTTCAGCCAGAGGTCCCATATATGTTGTAAATAAGAGCCCGTGGAATGCCATAGTTAATATTTATATTTTCAGATCTTCTCCCATCAATAGTAACACATTGTTTTCTTTTTGAAAGGTGTGACCTAAACCACTCCAGAGAAATACCCTTTATACCACATCCTTTTTCCAGTCTATTTAATAATATTATAGGATCTATAGTGTTAAAAGTTGCCGAGAGACCGAGTAACACCAGCACTACCATTTTATTGTTATCAATATCCATTAATATATCATTTTGTACTCTGAGCAACGCAGATGCAGTGCAATGAAATTCCTTGTACGCTGATTGGAACATGCTTTGAATATTATTAATTATGAGATGATTGACAAACTGATTGGTTACTGCTCTCTCAATGAGCTTGGACAAATAAGCCAGATCGGGCACAGGTCTATAATTATTTTTCAGTAGTTCTGATTAATGGTTGCCATGACAACAATTATCAATTTATTTCTACCATGGTCTTCATTTAATTCTGATTAATGGTTGCCAATTAGTTTCTAAGATAACACACAACACATATTATGATTATCTCATTTGTAGTCTGTCGGCAATTTTTTGTTTAGAAATTCACCTTAATAGTATGCCACCACCCAATGTCTGTGAATGGGGCACTCTCCCCTATTCAATCTTTTAATCCCCCTGGATTGTTCCTTACTCCAGTTCTTATCTTCGAAGTCATGTATATTCCCTTTGAGAAAGAAATAGGTCATGAGTCATCCAGGTTTACTTTGTCCAACAAGTTTAACATGTGCAGCTTCTTGACACCAACATTTTATCTTTTTATAAATATAGTCTGATATTGACTTAAACATGAGTTAATCATGAAAATATATATTTGCATTGCCAAGGTTTCTGAATGCTACTTGCTACATGTTTTGATTTTTTTAAATGCTTTTTGACAAATTATTTCAGGAGACGTTGGACAAAACCTTATGATGGCCTCTAATGCAATAATGTCTATGGAACATTTAATGTGTCTATAGTATTGAATTAAAGGCACATCACCACTAATGTTTCTTTGTGAGCCTTTTCTGAGGTGTCAGCTATTTTATGTATAATCTGCATCTGTGTCTGTCAAATACGTCATCTTGATGATATGAAAAAGTCCCTGCTTGTAATATAAATCAGGTGAGTTCTGAACACTGCTGGAAATACCCAAGGAAGTCTGGCTTTTTTCAATATTATGTTTTCAGTATATGATAATAGCTAACTAAACATCATCAGGAAAATAATTACCCTTTGGAACACATGATTTCATTACTGAACAAGAAGATAATTTTTTTAGCTGACATGCTTAATGCATTCAAACACATCAGTATATTAAAGAACAAGATTTTGAGTGCATTCTCCCATCAATTCGTCAACAGTGTGACGAGCATGTACTGCCTAATCACGTCAATAATTGACGTACTGGGAGGCAACATTCGTCGCATGTGGACGAGTACACCAGAACAAATTAAACCGTCATCAATTAGCCTATATCAGGGAGTTCAGAACTGTTGTACACTACTATACATCTGTACACTACTATACATCTATACATGTAGACAGAGCCTACTGAGATATTGCTAACAGCTTAATATTCATGGTATTTCACACCTCTCTATGACACCTCAGTTACTACTACATCGTAGCCTACTACGATGGGGGCCTACGTCAGCACGTCTCATATGGACGTGCCTGCCCATTTGACCCTCGTCACTTTAGTGCCTCGTCACTATAGGACGTATGCATGGAGAATATGTTGAGATTTTTGTGTTGTATATCCTCTGAAAATTGTTATGAATACTGCGATAATAGGATTTTTACGAATTTGGGCATCTCCGAATTTTATTGTCATCATGAAGTTGAAATATTATGCTATTAACGTATTGATTGTGATAAAAACAATACACCTTCCATATTTTTCTGGAACAAATTAAACACTGTTACCATTTTCTGTTTACTGTTAAGAGCAAGAGTATATATCAATTTGATTCGTTTTGCAAACAGGGTCCCTTCCATGAAGGGGGAATTGCATCTCATCCACTATATCATTCTCCTTGGAATACTTTTCACAAATTATGATATCTTTTTCAGAAGGCTGCACCAGTATGCGATGGTACTTTTACATTATGTGCATCTCCATAAGCTCCCGCAAAGACTGCTCTTATAAAACAGCCAACTCCAGAGTCTCTTAGTTCAATGTACAACCCATCATTGTATGCACACAATAAAAAGGGTAAAATGACACTACCTTGTTTAGTTCCAGTACATACATTGAAATATTCAGAAGTATTATTCCATCTGATACGTAATTTCTGGTGTACATGCATATTCTGGTGTACATCCACAGTCTGCAATACATTTGATATGTACTCTTTTTCTGCAATACATTTGATATGTACTCTTTTTCTGCAATACATTTGATATGTACTCTTTTTCTGCAATACATTTGATATGTAATCTTTTTCTGCAATACATTTGATATGTACTCTTTTTCTGCAATACATTTGATATGTCCTCTTTTTCTGCAATACATTTGATATGTAATCTTTTTCTGCAATACATTTGATATGTAATCTTTTTCTGCAATACATTTGATATGTAATCTTTTTCTGCAATACATTTGATATACATGTACTCTTTTTCTGCAAGACATTTGACATAGGCTCTTTTTCATAAAACTATATGCCAAACACATTACTTTTGCCATGCACAAAGCAAGAGTCAGTTTCTAGACTTGGGTCATTATGCGTGATTGAGAGAGATGGATATCTGCTACAGAGATGCTTCTTGCATCAATCAATGTTCCATGACTGGTTATCAAAGACCTCGATTTGCTTTATCACGTCGATGTGAAAATACAAAAGATTACTCATACTTATTTGAACTTCAAATGCCAGTAAAACTATTGGCAGGAATGTCTTGTTTTGAAAATATCTAATACTTGAAAATCTAAACATTAAACCAAGAATCTTAATATTTCTAACTTCCAAATTAAACTATGACTTTTGCCTAAGTTGTTTATCGATGTGAAATTACCTTAAATACAAAGTTGTCATAAAGCTACATGCCCTAATGTATATTTTTTTTCGGGGGATATGGAAATATTTATACAAATGTACATATGAGTTATATATCCCATTATAATATGTATACGTGTAGATTTATTTTCAATTTTACAACCAAAAATGATATTTTTTCAGCAATGTATGCATACATGAGATAGATTAACCATTAAGATTGTTGTATACCCATACACTGTAATTAGTTGTATCAGTAATTTTGTTATTAATTTACAGCAAGATTGTTGATATTCTACAATTACTTCTAACAGTGTAGAAAATAAGACAACTGAACTGTACAGCCAGCAAACTGAAGGAAGTTTTGTTTGTATTGTGTCTTTTAAATATAGCTTAGGGCCCCCTTTGATATTATTTAGAAGCGTATTGCTATTCACTGACAGAAAATGTGACATGGGAAAGTACTTTAAAGAGAAAATATGGGTCATTTTTTTCTGTGTTCAAAAATGTACGTTAATATTATTTTCTGTTGGTTCTTCTGCAATTGTGTCACACCTATGAATACATTCGGACAATTTAAACTAGATAAATTTGTCAGACACGTTTGTGTCCATATCGAAAATGAATACAGATTTAAGGATAAAGTTGAATATTGAAATCTAATTACGGATTTCTTTTGTATAAGACGTTAAATAAATTAAAACTTTATTATACGCCTGACATTTCACTGGCACTGCAGATTCGGTCATAAAAAGACACAATAACAACTTTGATGTATAGTTTTTGACCTTTCAATTCCAACTGACCCAGAACAAATCACAAGAATATCATCTCTAATAATTCTTTATCCATCAAACATTTTATAAAAGGATATATGTCTGCGTATTAAGAAGTAATTAAAGAGAAATTGGAATGTATGATGCATATATCATCATTTCAAAAGGCTTTCTCCTGTAGCTCTCAATACAGTATACATGACATTGGAGATATATAATCTGTCCTGTGTTGGTTTTTCTTTTGCTGTAATTCCGTAATTATTGCTGATTACATGGCGGAACAAAATGATCATATTACAATCATTTCTAGAAGATATATGTCCGACTAAGGCCTAAAAGGGACAAAGTCAAACCTTATTCACACGGGAAGGGGTTACTTAACAATTATGAGCGTATATTTAGCAGGCGAGGATCCCCAGGAAATCATGAAATTCCAACATAAAAAGTAAGATATATAAAGTAAAATAATCTTTTGTATAACATCGTTATCATTCACACAAGGAGCTATATAGTTTTTATAACGTTGACATGGCATATCATACATTTAGTTATATACATGTACATGTACGATTATGCCGGTCACAGAGGAGGTAGTACATGCTGTGTAGTACATGCTGTATAGGAAGACGTGCATGACACTATGCTATTATAGCATCACTGGGTGGCATAACACCTCACCCATAACGTAACTGTCAAGAACAAACAAATAACTCTCCATTGTATGTCACAATAGAGCACATTGTGCACAAACCAACACAGTTATAGTTATACATATATGTTTAAACAAATATATATATATATATATATATATATATATATATATATATATATATATATATATATATATATATATATATATATATATTTATATAAAGAATTGTGAGCTGCACTCTCCATAGGGTGACCTATTTCCAATCTTATCTACATTATGTGAATTTGAAATATTAAGAATGTCACGATTGACAAAAGACATTACGATAAGAAATATAGCCGATATTCGTGAGATCTTAAGTGTGTGGCTTTTTTTACTAACATCACGCTCTGGGGATATATCAATGATAAATTCGGCAAGAATGACATATTTATCTCAACAAGGTTTGCACATTATTGAGATATTGTGACATGCGCATATTGATATTTACGGACATTCTTGCATTAACTGAGAAAAGAGACCAGTGATTAATAATAACCCATTCACAAATGAACGTTATATGACCACGTGACCGCTGCTTTTATGAAGCATGCTATTATTTGGAGTGTGTGTCCACCTGGCGGTACTATTAATCATATCAGCTTTCATAACGTTCAATATATTTTCACCTTATTTGAACTCACCAGGATATATATTTCAATGATGAAATATGGGGACATTTTTACGCTTGTTTTTTTTTCCTCTAAAATCAAATTCATTTAAAATCAGAAACCAATATTCAATAAAAACAAAAAAATGTGTTATTAAACAGACTAAGATTAATAAATCTGAAACTAAGCATCTTATATCTACCACATTTATATACTTTAAAGACAATGTTATTCACACAGTCACAATATACATTTTCTGTAAAAAATCTAAATTATTCTTCACAATGAAATTATCAAAATCATATATCCGCATATATGCTATTTTTTTTAAAGAATATTTTTTGTAAGACTATGTTCATGATGTTTTCATGATTAATTTGCAGTTTGAGTCATGTGCATATTCAAGCTGATGTCATTTAAAACGTGAAGAATGCAAGGATTGGGAATGACAGTATACATGTGCCGCTATATCGCGATCTTAGACGGAGACGTTTTTTTCTGAAAGATTGAGATATCACAGTTTAAAAAATCGAACAATGAACAGCTCTCAAATCATCGGGGAGGGGGCTTAATAGAGTAAGAACAGGTCTGGGATGGTCTGACCATGGCCATTATTGATGACAACAGGATACGTCTGATAGTGGAATGTCCCTTTTTATTTGAGAACATTTTGCCTCAAACCTCCACTGAGGCATTTTAGTCATCTTTTTGTAATACGGCATGGGGACACTGATTCTTTTCATTTTAAAATTACATCAATACTTATTCGGAAATTAAATTGTCGTAGAAAAGCAGTTGGCATTGAATATCTATATTCTAGATATGTGCATACTTGCCATTTCATATTGTATGTGCTGACGGAGATTCATTATATATTAAATTAATTGTATGCATCATGCTTATAAAACCAAAAATAGCCGGGTATTTCCAGGTGAGCATTATGTACCACACCTGGACAACAGCGCATGCGCCACTGTGGTGACTTCACTCGGAGGAACATGTGGGGCATGCGAGATCAGAATATATTTTACCGTCCAGCTCTCAAAATTATATTCAATCTTCATTTAGTAACAAAAAATGACATTCTCCGAATGAAAGGATGCTGAGATAAATAGTCTTCATTTTTTAAATTGTGGAAAATGGATAATATTAATTCTAAAAACCGAAATAATCCTTGTCAATAATTTTATCTTGTTTCCTATTCTGGCCTCCTTATGCCAACAAATTGTGGCAAATACATTTATGCAAGAGACTTTCATAACAACACATAGTCATTTGGACTCTTTACCGGTGAAGTACATCTCCACATAAGCGGAACAGATTCCAAAAGGTAAAACTTTATATTATTTGCTGAGATATTTCCATGACATATAATTGCTTTCCACATGACAGTTTATGACATAAACAAAGACCATGTGCAGAATATTGCTATCTTAGCGTATATTTATCTCATAGTATTTCACCGCTTACCAGCCACTGTGAGGTTGTCCTTCGATGACATTTTCAGAAATTGGACCCAAAGTGTATAATAAGCCCATAGCGATCACTTATGGTACTTAGTCTTGCTTTGTTTTGAGGAAAACATGAGGTTCAATGAGGAATAACAAGCTGTCGCACCTGCCCAGGTAAAGCAAGATGGCGGCAATATTGGCAGATCAAAGTGCCGCCACAACGGTAGGGGAATCACCTGAAGCCATAATGGCTAGGTAGGGGAACCCCCGATCTTCCCACTCCTGTACTCGACTCACAGGCGATCAGCTGATCACAGACTAACTGTAACACATACATAAACACCACACATTGTCACAGAAAATGTAGTATTTTTGCATGGAGAAGAAGAAATCGTGTTTAGCGGTTTAAATTGGTGATATAATTCAATTCAGTCTTTGTCAGCAAAAATCAATGGGAATTTTTCCTGCGCAATTTATATACTGACGGCACACAGCTGGTGGATCGTTGAAATCTACACACTGAGTGTTAATTAATACTGATGAAATATCCCGCACTAGCTCCACTGCAGGATCAACTAGTGATATTTTTAAAAATATTACGAGCCAGACATGCCAAATAACAGACATTTAACACAATATCTCTGCAAATAAGGAAGGAAAGTACAATTATTTGTAAGCTCTTTACTCCACGAGCTAGTGCAAATACAAAGAGGATATTTTGAAAATACATATTTAGCAATCAATTTATCGCATAAGTTGCACGCAACAATTGACATTGTTTGACCAGCAATTCGACAATGAAATGATTTTCTGCTAGAGATATTTCAATACAAATATTCTTGTCTGGACATCAAAGAAAAGATCTGTAGATTCACTACCCTCAGGTGGTAAAGACTAATGTCCTGCCAAACAATATGTTTAATCTGAACTGGCAACAGGGCACTCTGGGTCAGGAATGCAATTATTCTGTTTTTATCTTAATTTATGGAGAAGCGCAAAGGGGTTCAAAGCGATTTTTGAAATAGCGGGTTGTCTTACGTAACAATGTGATAAAAATGCCATTTAATTAATAAATCAAATCATTTCTATTTCAGGGTTAATTTATTCGCATAACGACAACATCTGACAGATTCTACCATAATTATTTCATAAAATCGCTTTACAATGCAGATTTTAGCAAATTGATAGCTTGACTCGAAGAAAAAAATGTTTGAGACTGCCAAGTGGCATGAGATTACAAAATGTAATACTTGAAGCTTGTAGATTTGCGATTCAAGCCCCGGGGTTAAATGCAAATAGGACAGTCTACCACTGTGATTGTGGACACATCCCCCCAGGGGGCGCAGCAATGGGAATCTGCTCGCTGTCTGTAGGTATTCACACGCTAAATAGACCACGAAATAGTGCACCATTATTGTGGTGTCTCATACGCTTTATCACAGCTTTTAACATATAAAACTAAGGCGTCCTCTCGAGGGACCACGCGCAATTATGTAAATTATGACCTTGAAAACAGGTCAAGGTCATGGTGTAAATTGAACGAGAATATTTTGTGTGTTAAATACCCAAGAGAATTACAGCTATTCAAATGAAATTGCCAGTGACATAACCAAGGGAGGGTTTATTAGATACCCACTGTTAAAATGAGAATGTTTGTTTTATATCCCGCTACAGGAATATTCAATTGGAGGAATTTCTTTTCTTTAAACCACTAGACAAATGGTAAAAAATATTTCACCACTTACAAATAGTAAAATAAAAAAGTGTTCCAGTTGTATATTTTGAAGAAAGGTTCACTAAGAGATTGTAGTTGAGAGAAATTTTCCCTTATACAATAAAAGGTCAGCTGATAAAAGAGTGTCTTTGTGCACACATGAGCTCCTGAAGTTATCTTCCATTGAGATCATGACTCAAAATCGTGTAATCCATACGATAGTGGATTCTCTATCTAAAATATCCTAGATTTAAATTCCCCCTATTTTCTTCATATCCACACTCCTTACAGCACAACCTTAATAGACACATTCAAATAGAGAGTGGAATCAATCTTCAAGTGAGAATTTATTTTTTTAAACATAAATGTTGAATAATATAAGGCCTCAGGTCTTTGCATATGTATAAATACATAGCAAGTCACTCAACGATTGTTTTGGACAATTAAGTGAAAAAAACTTGGATATCAAAACCCATTCTATATTTCTTTCAATAAATTTGCAAAATTAAGTTTTCTGATGTCCTGTAAAATAAAGATGTGCAACAATACGCCAAAGGAGAGATTTAATTCCACATTTTTAATATGAATTATACATAATGTTTGACAGATTTATATATAATGCTCACGTGCGCTGACTGACGTGTTTCAATGCCAGCTTAAAACTGAAACTGTGCCAAAACTATTATGTAACGTACATTGAGTTGGATAAGAGTTCATATTTCCAAATGGTGTCCTTAATAGGTGATATCAATATTGTATTGAGTGATCAGTGCCAGGAGAGGTGGTCCTCGAGGTGATCCAGGGGACAAAGGGTGCTTGTAGGATTTGAGATAAATTCAAAAATGCCTATTATTATAAAACAACCAACCAGTTCAGAGATGTTTTATATTGACCAGCAACAGATTTCACGTTCGAATTCACAAAGGTATTGACACTGACTTCACAAAGGCAAAGACACTGTTGTTTGTGATTTATCCCTTGATGACTAATTCTTACATGATTGTATAGCACAATGCATGCTTTTTTAAGATAATGGCCACAAGGGTGGCCATAACTTTCCACCGAACCGGAACAGGAAGATTTCAGATAAGCAATCTTGTTATGGTTATCAGATGTGGCATTGGAACAACATATTGATTATTTTTTTCCGTCCCAGTATAAACCTGTCCTCGTATCACCTATGAACTTAGTCTTGCTGCATGAATACCATGATACCCAACTCCAGCTTAAATCTTGCAATCTTGGGATGTCATCCACATAAACACTCTATTTGTACACCACTGCAGTTTACAAGATCTTTATTTTTTCTATGCAGCTGATGTCCACATGGAATCGTGTCACTGTTGAGTAGATTACTGATAATTCATTTGTACAAGCAAATCGATTTTGAGACAACTAAATAATTCATTACCAAAAGTACATGTGGGGGCAGATAAGTTTTCATAAATAATTACCAATATTCCATTGTTTAAACAAAAGTATTAAATTTGCCATTAAAAATATATAAATTACTGATTTACAGTATCTAGATTATATTTGCGCAAATAAAAGTCAAGTGCCTTTAGATAGTATTTGTCAAGGCGTATTCACTCAGGTTGTAAACGAAAGTATTAACCACAGGTCATACAGCGAGTTTAAGTCAATACAGCATCATTGCCTTGTACTCCATGTGGATTGTCTTTATGATAACAAGTCTTCACAATGGATAAATCAACAGTTGGCTTTTTACATACATTCATAGTAATGGCTTTGCAGTTCATTATCTGGGTAGACAATTAGTTCCTAATATGAATGAATTTTTTCCCTTTTGCACAGAAAGTTAACCGTTGCTTACCTAACAGAGGAAAATATACCTTACTTAAAGTGCGGATAATTCTCATTTATATACTCCTCAAATTTTTATTTTTGAAAATTTTAAAAACTTTCCTCACTTGGTGGAAAAAAACGTAAAACTGTTTTTAGTAGTTTAAGCACAATGCAGACCCTATTGGGTTCCCTGTGTCGTTACAAAGGAGGCCGCAATTAGACATTTTTATTTGGAATACAAGTTTATGACGATTCAGTTATTTGATCTGAAATGTAGATACCAGCTGGAATAAAATAAAACTTTGCACTTAGCTGTCAAACTCAAGGTCAATTACATTGCGTCTACAGATAAAAGGCTAGGCAAACATTAGGGAGATGAGCTTATATGTCTGATGCCCAAAAATAATATCTGTTGACCTCTTCTAAACATAAGCCACTATTCAACTTGCAGATGAGAAGGAGATAAAAACTGAAACAGGTCCTACCCTCCTTGTGATAAGACTGGGAGGGTAGAGACCTAATGAGAGAGACCCATATCATCCTCACTAATGTATATAGAAGGCGGATACTATGATAAGGGTCCTGTGTTTCCGAAAGTAGAAAATGTACATTAAAAAAAGTTAACTTCCCAAAAGTGACTAGTTCTTAGTAAGAGCCTGGTGCCGAGGACTCTTTCCAGAATGCCTTAATCGATTATTGGAAAAGACTGTCTGCTATATATGTTGACGGTGCTCTTCAAGTAAAATAGACGGATCTCTTGTCATTTGTTTAGAATGCAGG
Organism: Amphiduros pacificus; assembly: GCA_949316495.1. Classification (NCBI taxonomy): domain Eukaryota; kingdom Metazoa; phylum Annelida; class Polychaeta; order Phyllodocida; family Hesionidae; genus Amphiduros; species Amphiduros pacificus. Next base: position 22,125,650 of record OX439005.1, read on the forward strand.
TGACCAGGAGGATCTCATGGTGTAAATATGCCAGGAATCTTAGCAAGGAATGCTGTATATTGCGCTTAACAGTTGGCTGCTTGACAAGTAAGGGGTCACTTAGCCCCTTATTTCATTAATGAAATATTCCATTAGAGTACTTATGTTGAAGATTAAATGCCTTGTGGAATAGAATATAGTCAGAATTTGGATGGCAGGCTGATAGAAAATTGTCCCAATGTTCAGATGTGTTCCACATGTTCAATTTCCATAAAGAAAGAGCCAGTATTGGGTAAGTATAACGCACATCGGTCTTCAATCCATCAGATTGAACAATCGATTTTGATGATTTTATTAGTGTGAGAAATCTATGATTTTGTGGTCTAGGAATTACTCATCATGGGAACCTTTATTAACATTCATATTATTAATTTTTTAATACGTGACGTTAGTACTGAATATAGCTTTATTTCACATATGAGAAAGTACGAGGTATAAAAGGAAGAGACAAAATAGTGTAGCTTGATTAACCGCAGCTAAAATCACGAGAGGATTTAAACATCACCTTCATATTTTTGATGTACAGAAGCGAACATGTTTTCAAAGATAATTACAAAAAGAAATATGAATAATACCTGATGACAGTACAAAGACCTCTCTAAGGCCGGGTGTCAAGCAAGGAGTCCAAGTATAGTGCAATCTGTTGATATTACCGAGTAATCAAAATAACATATACTGTCACAGGTTATATAATCTTTGTTGTCTAATCAATAACTGATGAAGACAAATCATCTATGAGTCAATCTTAACCATTAATACAAAGGATTTTCCATGTGTGGGTTTATGCTGCTGCTGCTGCCGCTGCTGAACTCAGGTGCGCTTCTCACCTGTCTCAAGATGAGCCAGCTTCTATGGGCGGAACTCTTTGATGCTGGTGCCATCTCATTCGTGGTGGGAAATTCCTGTTGGGATTTCCAAGAATCATGCCTAGAAATACCATGGTGGGCCCAAACACGCTCAGGTGCATTTCTGTTGCTAAGGAAATTTACCTCAAAATGTTGAGTTACACTAATTATGCTCATATATTTAAGATGATCACATTTATATGTGACAATCGGACATATGCTGACATTGGCTTTGGCAGAAGTCTTCTAGTACTGTCGCCATATGATCGGGGCTTTACTTTGCATAGAGACAAAGGTTGATGTTTTAACGTGCACAGGTAAACTTTTTGAATTCATAAGTGTTATGTGTAACATGTGTGTTGTGAATTGAATATACGGTTCTGACCAAAAACATGAATCATCAAGACTGATTATTCCATAACACCAAATTTTATATCCTTTCACCTGTATATGTTTATGTAACAAAGACCAAAAACATACTCGTCTAACTGAGACAAATAGATTTGTTTTGAAATGGAATTATTACTCTACTCTTTGTATCAGAGATCCAACAATTAGGCTGAAGTGGAAATAGCATTTAAGTTCAATAGGTGGTTAATGCATGTGGTTTTGTGGTCAAGGTTAGACTATTTACAGTTTGCAGGCATTATAAGGCATGGACACAGCGCGTGTTCCCATATGTTGCGCCAATTGGCTTGTAAAATTCTCATAATATGTGAACATACCATCAGCATAATACACACGAATGGAATGCCAAATATGTCATAACGAGATCTCACCTACAGCGTCCAGTAAGCTTATAATAGAAATAATTGAAATAAGATTTGATTTTCTTTGGTTTGTAAAATAGCACACCGTCTGTTACAAGTTTGGTGGCTAATGATTTTCTAAATATAACCCATTAACGTGATTCGGAAGTTCAGTATAAAACTTACTATATCTCCTAACCGGTTATTTATGATTGTTTTAATCAAATGGTATTTTTATGATAGAAATTAATATTTAATTTTCTTTCTCCGAGATTGGACATGTAATACCGCTAAATGTACACAAAAGCAAAAGGATAGGATGAGGTTTATTTATCTGTGCATAAGTGTGGCCATGATCTGTGTGCTTACTCGCATTTTTGTGGTTCTGACCATGTAATTTCATATAACTGCACATGTTACCCAAAGTTACAAGTGAAGACTATTACTGTTTAATCCCACCCCCACACATGGCTATAAAAAGTGCTAAGTATGTCTCCCAAATAAAACGTAAGTCTGGAAATAGGATTAGGCGCTGGAATTATATGTTCGATAACCAAGTATCACATGAAATAATTGTCAAAATTGAAATCACATTCTATTAACTGGAAATATGATTCATGACTTATTTGGCAATTTTATCTATAAATATTTCATTTGAACAGACAAATGTGTGCCAATTTGGAAAAAATAGAAATTTAGAGAACATGTAGAATTTATATGTGACAAGTGGGTAATTACTATAGTATGTGGAAATGTATTTGGTGTTTACATCCCTCAGCACACACAATAGATAACATATATTTACTCTCCTGATAATCACCATTAATCCAGATCAAGTGGGCTCTGTCTACTGGGTTATAATAAGGGCTAAAAGAGATTAACAACCCATCCTTTGATGTTTGTTATATTGTATCAGATCGTTCATTTGTATCTGTCTTATTCAGTATGCCTGTTACAAAATCTTAACAATCAAACACTAATTAGAAAACAAAAAACAGTATATTATTACAATATTTTTATTTCCAACACATGTTATGTTAGGTAAAAGTACAAAGTATATTTAAGCATGATGACTAAACTACTTACTAAACAAATTAGATTGATAGCATTTATAAAATGCAAGTGCAAAAACAGGATATTTTAAATCCCCAGTTAATTCCCTTATCTGGGATATGAGCTATAATTCACACCTGGATTTCTTGATAGGGTCGCATAATGTGGCGTGGTTATCAGGAAAAAGAGGAGTTATGAACATTCACACTTTACAGTTACCCGGATACATTTGGCCATGTTGAGCAGTTTCATATCTTAATACTGTCCTGGCACACAAAACTTTAAGTGATGCCATTTATTTTCCAGTTCGTCTATTTTGGCAGTTTCAAGGCATAGCTATTTCAATACAGCATATGACTCTCGGGTGCGCATCACTATGTTTAAGAGGCCTAGTTTTCTAAATACATGCTGGCTTTCATTGATCGAAAAAATAGGATCGATCGATTAGCCATCCATGAAAACTCCCACGATTCACCGCGCCGCATCAATGCCGCACTGACAGGAATTCGCTGTAAGTGATTGCCAGATATATGTCCATTTGAGGTTCAATGTGACTGTAACGGGAATTGCTGAATTGGTCTTTTCTATTGTGAAAAAAGATGCGGTCTGAGACAGAAACAATGTAGTCAATGCATATACAGTACAGTGGGGGTGATTAATATAGAGAGGTAAAATGCTGAACAAACTGGTGATTTATCATGACTCCATAGCATGAATTATCATTATAGAGACGTAAAATGCAAAGTATAGCAATTTTTTTTAAAAGCTTGTGGAGAATGTATTTAAACAAGTATATATTTGATAGGAGATTGATTTGATAGACTTTTACAATTTCAATTGTAATCATTAATATTGAGGACAACATATGATTAAGGCTACATAGTATCCTTATTCCAGATATGGTAAGATAAGACCTCGCAAACAACAGATGTCTTATCAGCAGAATACAGGGCTAATCAGACACGGGACACACCACTTAAGTTTATGAGTTGTCATGTCTTGTACCACGTCTGTCAAACAAATAGGTCTTATAAAATGGACATGACGAATATTGCATTACCTATTTCCGGTCTTATGTAAATGTTTGTTATAAAACAAAATGCCGTTGTAAACAAAGGTAATGCGACAGTCACATATTTAGTCATTTACGTATATATTTAGAACAGTGCCATGAAAGGTATGCATTTTAAGCAAACATAACTGCAAACCTGAACAATGAGACATAAAACAACACAGGGCACGATATCCCCTATGGTCAGAGACAATTACCCCAAAGGAGCATTAAGTCTATTGATTTGGGGGTACTATGGGGGTACTTAAGTTAACATGCCCCCCTTGGTGCCTACTAATTGCCTGTATACTTCTAGGGATGCCATTTAGTACCTTGTCCCGACAGAGGTTCACTTTCCCTGACGTCTCGTATTTGATATATTGTGACATACAGTATACAGTCACATTGTGGTGTATCATCGATACCCTTTGGTTGGCATATTTCATAGAAGTGGGCGGGTGTATGAGTGCGTAACACACACACCTGAGCAACTATACAAGGTGTGAATCACGTAGAGAGATCTACTCATTAAGCCACAGGTGAATATCAGGGACACTAGTGTCATATCCGCATCCCACCTGATCAGCAGGATTTCAACATACCCATATCTGGATAAGCACAGAGTCCATGTACACACCATCCCTGGCACGGTGTAGTTTGTTATGATGGTCGGGACGTCTACCTTTGGTGAGGAGTACCAATAACTTTAGGACATTTACCCAGAAGACTGTTTGGAATCGCAAATGAACTTCGAGTTCACCTTTCATTTTTTGCCACTACACAAAAGGTTTGTGTGCACATGCTTTAAGCATTTATGTACTTTATCATTAACGAAGTTTATAAATAGATTGAACAGTTGTAGTTTAATGTTTACACTCCAAACTAAGGCAGGTGTGATTTAGAGTTCAAATGAATCAAAATGAGATCCTCGGTTAAATTGTGAAGGCAATGTTCTATGGTAAATTCTTTCATATTTTTATGTATGATCGAATGTGCTCAATTTACAATACATGCTGAGCTGTATGAATAGAAAGATATTTTAGCCTCTCACCACGCCAAGTTCAAGAACTATTTACACCAGTATTCTAGAATAAAGGTTTTCTTAACAAGTATTCCAAAAAGGAAAGTAGACTAGGGATACAGAATTTATACCATCGATTGTTTGATTAAGTTTTGTAAGACTGAGAATATATTCTTCACAACATGATATGTCATTTAAAACCTGCATGCACTCTGCAACTGATAAATTCTTCAAACGCACCCAAATCACTGATCTGTGAAGGGCAAGTCGTGGTTATTTAATGTCCCTGGTTTGTATAAACTAAAGTATAAAGTGTATTGTTAGCATGTTATGAATTGACCATTGCATAATCTTTGGTGCTGTAATAATATTGAAAGTTGGTGTCAGAGTGATAAATAACACTTTGTGGAATTAAATTGTTTGCAATGTTTGTTAAGACAAAATGGATATCATTAGATACAGTTTAATCATTAGATACAGTTTAACAGTGCCTCATTTATACACAACATTCCACCAAAATTGTGATACAGTCAGCAGTTTCTTTTCGCTTCTATTCACAAACATTCATCTTCGCTCAGACAGGCAAGGTCATTCATATCTATGCTTGAATTCTTTACAGGGCACCATCAAATACTTCTGAGAAACTCTATATAGTTAGACAAAACAAGTTAGATAATATCTACGATTTATCTTGGAACCAACCTGACTTCCTAACAAAGCTAACACGCTCCTCAATTTGTATATCAGACATGGACAGACTTTCAATTATCGGAAACAAACAATAGTGATATGAACATGTTATAAAACATGGAATACACATTACTTTTAGAATTTAGTTCAACGAGGAACCCAAGATCATATTGGGCCTTGTCCAGACTATGAAAGATAACAGACTAACACTACAGTTATTAGCATATTGCTGGTTGTTTCATTGGTTCTCTGAAGTCTAACGGTTAAGGACTCACTTAGGTGTTTGCACCGCGATTAGAGAACGTGTTTGCCTTATGTTAACAATTTATATTTGTTCCTGTCTGAATATACTAAATTATATAATAGATATAAAAACATCTAAAGAAGGAGCATGCTACAGACTTTGTACATAAACAAATCTAATTAAATTATCAGTACAATTTGATACCCTAGGAAACAGAAATTGTTAGATTCACTGTTTTTTTTAATGTTTTAATGTCCTCGTGGTTAAATATAAATGATACACCTGGTCTGGTGATGAGAGAAATAGGAAACATGACAGCCTTGCCCGTGGGCGAGCTTTATCTGCCTCTCAGTCACAGATTATCAATGATTGACACTTTATAGTGGATTGGAGTGTTTGTTTTTTATTGCACAACCTATTGAGTTCATATCAGTTTGTGCTAAGTGGGCTCTACATAAATATCAAATATGATATATGCCTGAAGTCACACACATCTGAGTATTTATCAGTTTTAAGTAAGACAATTGGATTAAATTTTAAATACATTTGGCCTAAAAAAATATCTTTTAGAAAAAGCATTCATGATCGATAGTCAAATAATTCTTTGTGATCTTTAAATCACCTCTAAATCAGACCCTGTGTCACTGTATTTAATTATCAGTATTCTCTAAAATGATATTTGATGTTCCCAAAGTGCCTGGATGCCCAGTCTTTCCCTGTAAACTGAATCTTAGAATGTACAACATGCACCAAGATCACTCATATAAAACGCACTGATGATCAATTTAGAACAACTGGGGAGGAATTCTCTCTAGTTCATCACACACGTCTGCGGGCATAATCGCTCCTTCGGTTGCTGTCTGGCGGAGATCTGAACTCGCCTACTTATGTAACCTCTGGGCTATCAAAAAGTAGAGGTAATTTGAGGTAATAAGAGACTTGCCAAGCAAAACATTACGGTTTTTGAAACGACAGGCAAACTCCAATAGGTATTTATTATAGACTCTGGCAATGTCTTGGGCTAGCTGTGGCGACTGTTTTATAGAATGCATTGTAAGTTGGACTCTCGGTAAAAGGTAAGGTAGGTTTGCTTATAAAAGCTCAATACTGGGGTGTAAACATATGAGACCTGTTTATTCACATACATTGTTCTCCCCGTAGACGGATAACATATGCACAGAATGCATTGAATATAATGTGTGTATGGACCTGGGGCAAGTATAGAAATGCTTCTCTATCAGATTCCTCCGCCTTTGAATGTGTGTGTCGCGCTTTTGGGCTCAACTTAATTTATCAGCTGGCTGGCTGACCCCGAACACTCCGTGGGAACGTTTCCCGTGATAGGACAGGACATTACCCGACAAACAGCGATGCGCAAACCTGGAAACATCTTAGAATGCTATATCAACAAGAACAAGTAGAGAGCTTACTATGTCTGAGTGAAAAGACCCAATGTTAGTTGAGTTTATGGGTTACGCTAGAGGCATCGTTTCACAAAGCCCGGGTCATCAGAGGTAACCACAGAGTTAGCACCACTCTAGTCACACCTAGGTAAGTTTTTAAGCTGGAATTTGTTTTGCACTGTGTTTTTGACTCTTGTGCAGTATGCATTTTAAGTCTCAGAGCACCAACTGGAAACAAAAGTGAAACCAATATCATGAATATGGAAATATGTCACTAAGTGGATGCATGACACCAACACAGGTAAAGTTTCTAATAATACAGCATATAATTAACACGTGGTACATCAAAGGATGAGGAACAAGATGAGAATGAATAATTCAGATCCCATTGTGCTATGCATGATACACCAGAGACTATTTGCATCGTGATTATGGTGCAAAAGTTCACTTTTAAAAAGTTGGAATGCATTACTGGAACTGAGTATCACAATTTGGAGACCTTAATAGTTATCTGCATCAATTGCCTGACCTGTGTGCTGAGTTCACTGATGAGCTTTGATGCTTTATTAAGCACCTGTGGAGTGACAACAAAATCATTATTTCATTTTTTCAAAAGCTGAGGGTCATGGTCAATACCCTCCTCAAATGAAAATCACGTGCATGCACGAATATGGGTCATGCATGCTATGCAAGGCATAAAAATGTTTTTTTCTTCAAAAGGTATGTATGCCTACAATGCCAGCATATGACCCCTAGACATGCAGGGAGTAGATGTAAAATATATTACTACCTGCATAGCGCAGTCTATCACAGAGTGACACAGACCTACAGTGATAGAGTAAGTTACATTCCTCTCATATCTGCTCATATATATTGCCATACAGGAGATGGGCACAAACATTTATTTGCAGACTAGAAATGTTCATAACCGGAAACTTGTTTGTTCATTGGGCATCAACCTTTGGACCTGGGTATCTCATGCAAGTTGTTTGTGAAAATACTTTATCAAGATCGTTGATGTTTGATATCGTTGGTTTGATTATCGATGGTCTGCATTTAATGGTTAGGCATGTATTGTGCACAATAGAAGGACTCATTATCAAGGAATATTGAACACAGAATCACCGGGTACTTTATGCATTTTGAAGTATACTAGAATTAATTATTCAAAATCATTATGCAAAACTGGGACTTGCATCAACAAAACATCTGAAAAACACCTGGAAAAAACGGTTTGTGTTGTTTGATTTTTGGCGCTCTGTGGTTGAGATAAAGTATCACATTTTACTTTGCCTATCAGCAGAACTCACCTAAGCATAGATAAAATATGATATCACCCACTCAGCGTAACCAAAACTCCCGCCAAATGTGGAAGTCTATTTAACCATCTAGATACCTTTATAAGGGGAGATGACATTGAATGACATTAACTGTAAGTACACAACTCTATTCTGCATATCATTTGTTTCGCATTAAGCAAGGAACAGCTGTTTTCTGTCACTCTGATTCAAGGGATAATGTCCATACTTTTGGGGCTGGGGAAACCAGGTAAAACCACAAACATTCATATGCAATTCATGCTTGAATGATTTTAAAGGGGCACATACCTGAATGAACGGCAGGCTGCTGTGGGAAAGGAAGAGACCATACCTTAACCAACACGAGGCCTAAAATATGCACCTTTCACGTCTCCTTGAATAGTGCAAGCCCCCAGTATTATATATATATATATATATATATGATTATATATATATATATATATATATATATATATATATATATATATATATATATATATATATATATATATATATATATATATATATTCTAATTTCACCTTATACGTGACACACTCGACATGATGAATAAACACGGATGACACATAATGGACCGGTTAAGACAAATACTATGCGGTCTTGACCCGTACAAATCACATCCTTGTGAATATGGTTAACATAAAGTATGTCTTTATACATTTTTGAATAATAGAGTCACCTTATTGCAACCATTATCAAGAATAAAAGCGGAAATCCCATACTGCGTTGGCTCGGTATGACAGCACTCCTTTGCAATTCAAGCGTCCATGTTTTGGTATTTTGATCCGAGGGTTATCAAAACTATTCATCTTATTTCCTTGCTTGAGAAAAGTATCCATATATGCGTAGTATTTGTTAGGAAAATCCACATTTTGTGCATATCCTGCCAGATAATATCCAGGGGGAAGGATGTGTCCCAAGTTTCCAATGTGGATCCACGAAGCGTATCCGAACCTTTTATTCCTTAACGTCATGTTATCTATCCATCTCTATGTTACAATATTGAGAATTGCCGATCCAACAAAAAAATAAGTTTCTTTCTGGAAAGTTTGGCAGAGGCAGCCTCCCTGCTTCCTCCTGTCCTGCTCACTGTATCAATGCTGTGTCCCACATGTAGAAAACCTCCTTGTCAGCAGGGTCAGGGGAAACCCCAACGTACTTGGAAATCCCCTGCAAGACTTAAATATACTGGCCTGAAGGTTGACTTGACTCTTAGTGTGTCATTTGTATGGGTTCTACTTTATAGGATTGATTGGTTAGCGGACTGATATATAGTTTTAAAAATATACTGCGTGTATTACAACTTCAAACTATTACATAAAATACTTTTGAAACGATTTTTTGTAACATTGCAAAGAATCATTTAACATTTTCATGGACTAATATATGAATGTTAAATAATTCTCAAATATATTATAATCTACATTGCATTGAATATCTCTAGAAAAAAAGATTTCGACATATTAACATAATTATGCAAGGAATAATTCTGAGCTATTGTGCAAGCATGGATACATTTCTGAGTGGAATATTAAATTTGCTGAAAATAAATATATGCTTGTGTATCAAGGTTTCATGTTACATTTTATTATGCTTTGCCCAAAGGATACATTTTCATTCACTATTCTGCTTATATCAGATTTGTGAGTTTAATTATTATTCGGAGGAAACAGAAGATATTCTATGTTTGTTAAGAATACTCAGAATATGAAGCCTGATATTTGAGAAAGGGAGCATTGTCACAGATTTATTCATCAGAATTTCCCATTTGTCACACTGACTTTCAGAACACTGGAAAGTCCCCATAATATTGCGGTCTAATATTTCATTGTGCAAACCTTATATGTCTCCTCCAGTGAAAACCGCAATATAGATACAATATTGCTTCAATTTTCACCGAGTCTTTATTTCTCAATCTAGCTATTATTGAAAACAACAGATTTAGTCTATTAATTTCAGATTGTATGTAATATTCTTTACACAAAGTCCAGATACAGTATTCTTATTTATACTACATGAAACGCGATTTCTAAAATGCACTACATTATCGCATGCATTAGATATTGCAATATCATGATGATTCTCAAGTCATTTCCTAATGATTGCCCTGTTAGGTCACCAGAGGGCGCTATATATATATATATATATATATATATATATATATATATATATATATATATATATATATATATATATATATATATATACACGCATAGTACACGCATTGGTTACTAACACAGTTATGCTAGCGTGTAATATGTATTTGTCGGTGTGATCATATCTCAGTTGTTTGCCAGAAGATAGTCTCATATTTACCAAACTGATAAATCTGTCCTGGACCTTGGCTTGGCTTCATATTTACTTTAATACGTAGAATCTGATTACGCCAGCCAGGGTTAGCGTTGGGTGACATTTAGGTCCAGTACATTTCTGGGCATACAACAGGTGTGTGGTTTTACAAATGTTGATTCACAATCCAAATGCACATCTCAGTGGAAATTCCACTATTTCTGATGGCTGCAAAGTTGCTGCTGCTGGGACAGTCCCCTGCATCATTAGCTGCATATGCAGAGTATGTATATATATAGGTGAGTCAAGCTACTGCAGGTGCCACAGGTGTCTCCATGTCATACCTGGGTAGTGTGAACAACATTGGTGTGAACTACAGAAAGGTATGCAAGGACTTGGCCTCTGCACACAAACGTGTATAACTTCTAACTTTGTGGTGTTATTCAGTGTATTCAAACACATTGTTGTTTTATGTACCGAACATTGAAATGCATGTAAATCATATACATTGTGAAATGAAATTGAATGTATATTATTACCGCAGTGTACAACCAATAGGAATGTCACTGTTAACACTGGCTACATGAGAGATTTTCAACAAAGATTTTCATAGTTTGTTACTGTTTATGTATTTTCAGATAATCTCTAAATGACGGTTGGTGTAGCTGGGCTTGACAAGCCCTCACGGGGATTCATGAAAAACATTTCCAACATGGCGGCACCTGGTGACCCGATGATGACCTCGGCTAACCCCGCAGACGAATTTGATGACCTCGTGTTGTCACATGCTGCAGAGCTCATGGTGGGAGCCATGGACGATGTGCAAGGTGAAATGGATTTCACTGATATTGATCTCTCCCTGTTGCCAGGGACCGAAAACGAGGCTGAAGCAATGGAAATAGATATGCTAATGAAAGATATGAGTGACGTCATGCACGGTGATGATGACATCATGTTTACATACACTGAGGTTGGAGCAGACGATATTTATGCCACAGACGGGTCCACTTCCCCTGAGGGAGCCTGCCCGGAAAGTGTCATACCCCTGACCGCCCTTGCCGTGGCCGGCGAAAATTCCCCTCTCACAAGTGACCAGGAAAGTGTGAAAGAGACACAATCTAAAACAAAAGCAAAGACTGCTAGGCAGAGAAAATCCAAGCGAAGTAGCTCAAAAAGACCAAAGTCACCCAAAACACCGAAAGAAAAGGTGAACAATTGCTATAGAGAAATTATCACAGACAATACATTCATAAATGGGGCTAGTCCTCCGTCACAGATCACCCCACCCAAAATGACGCCGTCGCAGAAGTTTCCCACCATACTCGGGGAGCTCATGTCCAAATCACCATCACTGCCCTCCAGAGTGCAGGTACAGACTGTAGAGATACCACAACCAAGCCCTCCCCAGTGTCAACCATCCCAGCCAGAGACCCGGTCTCCCACGGCCAACAAAAAGAGACAATCTAGACATAAATCAAGGGCTTCATCACAGAAGAAAACAAAAAAACAACAGAAACAAAAATATGAAGAACCTATTGTTGGATCAACGTTACCAATTTTTTCAGAAATTGAACATACAGAGGAAGTTTCAGTGCAAAATACACAGGCGATGGCAGGTGAAGCACAGAATGAGGACATCCCCGTAACTGCAGCACAGTTTCTGGCTCAGTGTGAACCATCAATTGAAAGCCACCAGGTTCAGATTCTCAACACAACCCACCCCCAAATGCAAACCCCACAGGCCCTGGGTCAGACTGAGGCTGCAGTGCTGGGCTTGTTGCGGGCATCAGGCACAAATCACCCTCGGATCCCATCGATAAACAATGTTCACCTTTCACAATCGAATCAAACAGATTCTACTGGAAGTCTCACATCTGCTCCAGCCATGTCTACGTCACAAGCTCCAGCCACGAGTCAGGCCCAAGTTGTGAGTCAATCACAGGCTCCAGCTATGAGTCAGGCCTTAGCTGTGAGTCAATCACAGGCTCCATCTATGAGTCAGGCCCTAGCTGTGAGTCAATCACAGGCTCTAGCTATGAGTCAGTCACATGTTACTCTTATAAATCAGATTCCAGCTGTGAGTCATTCACAGGCTCCAGCAGTGAGTCAGTCACGGGTTCCGGTCATGAGTCAAGTTCCAGCTTTGAGTCAAATACAGACTCCAACGATAAGTCAGACAGGGGTCCATACTGTCAGCAGTGCACATCTCCCAGTTGGTGGTCAAGTGAGATCTCTAGTACAAGCGCAGACATCACCTTGTGTACCAACGCAAATTCAAGCCCAGGCTCCTACTTTGAGCCAGGCCCTGTCCAGAGTCCCACTTGGTGTTTCACACAAAATGGTCACTGAACCACCGATTAAGAAGGACTCTCCAAAACCGAAAATCACATCCTCGCCAGCAAAACTGCAACCAATGGAAATGGCGCCCACACCAGTGATGGCTCTGCTGCAGACGCCGCCGCCAGAGGTCACCATCAAGGAGGAACAGGACTCGGAGGATTCTGAGTACGAGTCAGATGACAGCTGCCTCACCTCCAGCAGCGGCGGCAGATCTACGACACAAGATGTAAGGCAACACGAATTAAGCTTCTTTTCTTTAGTGATTGAACGAATATGGAATATGTCAAACTTCTCTCTCAGGCATGTTTAGTTGTGGAAAAAATAACTCATTCTTGAATGTTTGTCTAAAATGAATACTTAAATCAAGTCTGCAACGCAAAAGTAGATATTGGTAGATATTTAAAAATCAGTGTGATGATCTACCGATTTGATCCTGCTCAACTAAGACGTGTTATATATTTTCTATTTGTCTAGGATCCAGACGATCCTGGAAGATTGGAACGCCGACGATACAATAACCGTGTGGCTGCACAGCGCTGCCGACAGAGAAAAAGGCAGCATTTCTATGGTCTCAAAAAGGTAAGCATCATTCAAAATAAGTTTGAATATATCCTTATTTGTCACACATTTTGAAATAATTCAAACTGGATGACAAAGTCAGTATGTATTTCAGAGAATAGCAAATATCAATAATAAATCTTTAAAAAACAAAATTTAATGAAAAGGTCAAAATTTGTTGAAAAGTCACAATTATGTTGAAAAAGTCATGATGATAACTGCATGTGGGTATTTCATCAGATCTTGCTCCACCATTGTAAACATAACTCTTATAGTTTATCTGGTGTCATCCTCAGATAGTGGTACAGGCTGGTATTTTTTTGTTTGGTACGTTAACAGGTCCTTGACCTACTATCATTACCCCGAGATTGCCTATTAACTATACGGATAAGTATGTAGTATGCGTTATCTGGCATATTTATGATCCCACACGTCTAAATACAGTTACATATATCAGGAGATGTGAAGATATTAGTAGTTTCTGAAATTGATTTGTATATTAATGTTGTCTTTTTCTTTTCCAGGAAATCCAAGAATGGGAATGTTCAAACACAAGATTAAGATATGAAATCCATGTTCTCCAGAAGGAGATGAAGTTATTAACGCAGGTTTGGAAGGACCATACCACTAAATGTTCTGAAATTGGTCAGATATCATCAGAAAGGAAGAGAAAACACAAACACCGGCATCGTCATAGCAGCAAGAAACACCGGAAGTCACGTGGCATACAAAAGGAAGTGGCACAGTCACCTATCGTCGTGGCTTAGAATAATTGTCTGAAAATTAGTGAATGGTGGATATGTGTTTGACAATTTTGTGAATAACTGTTTGTTGTGAGCGTGATCCAGTGAGACAAATGTGTATTGAAACCATGGGTCCAAACATCAACCGCATCTAGTCCATCCATAGGTGTTCTCAATTACAGATAGTGAATTCAGAATATATGTAGAAATACTTTAAATGATAGTTGTGGAGAATTATTTGTGCTGATTAAACATTCACCGCGATCAGTATATCAGTATATAGGACTCCATCAAAATATCAGATAACAGACAACCTGTTGGATGTATAACAGAAATTGTGAGAGTGTCCACTTCAAGTATCTTCAGTGGTAGAATGCTGACATTTGCATCAATGTGACTTTTGTCTTTCCTTGTGTATCCGTTATTCAACAGTGAATTAATTTCTATATTGTTTTTTTCTTTTCAAGGACTAGTCCTAGTAATGTTGTATATATGTGAATATTATGTACACGATTTGTTGAAATATTGTTTTCAAATATGAATAAATGTTGTTTTGAAGATATGCGTATCACATTTTATTTACTTAAATTTCAAAGCTGCAATGCAAAAATGAAAGGTTTTGTCAGATTTTAAATATTTGAACAATTAGGTCGTGAATTTTACAAGTTATATAGATATTATATATTGTTTTAATATCGCACATATCTTGGTTGAATAGGACCTGTCCCAGTTTACAGCTGTGCAAATTCAAATAATTCATAGAAGTCATTGAATAAACAACAAATTATCATTTATTGATAAGATATAACCAAATAACCAGTTTTCGATTATGTTAAAATAAAGAAGCTTATTTTTCCTGGCAAAGTTGTATTAAGAATAGATGGCACCACCAGTTCACCCATCGCTTAAGTGTCGCCACTATCACGGTAATACGACAACCAGGTGACTTCACGCGATATTATGTACAATATGACCTAAGCAATGTGAGCTAAACGGTATTATATAAGCTAAACATTTGCCAAATTTCCACAAGATCACGGGAGTCTTTGAAATATTACACATAAACGGTACGATGCCCACTTTAATCGAAGTAGGTGATGTCGCCATTACTAGATATAGTAAGGTAAGGGACATAGGAATAACTTTGACCATGAAAGAGCATGGAAAATGGAATGTACAATATGGTTAGTTATATATCTGATCACCTCTCGTCCATTTTAAAATTAAACCAATAATTATGAATGTTGAGTTCCAGGATGTATGGTGACGGGGCTTTCTGAAGTACATGCGCTACAAATATATCGAATGCCCTCCCATTGATTACTTAAGACTGCACATCCGTAGACAGCATTAACAGAAAACTAAAACATATTTATCCCAAAACATTTGCTGTAAAAGCGCAAAGAGCAGACCTGATCTGGTATAGCTCTATACAAATATATCATGATGATAATGCATACCTGCATGGTGGTAAAATTATAATTGTCTTAAAATATCTTAAGTGCTCAACACTTAATGCTATGTCTACCCTACATTACACGATAGGGTCACATATTTGTATTTGCAATAATATATCAGATTAATTATAAACAGTTCCATATTCGCCATGCCTACACTTCTGCATACCCTTTTAGCAGCCAATTCGCAATGAGTAAAAAAAAATATTATCCAGTTAGATCTGAGAACAAAGTTTTCTGGGTTGACACAGACAGCGTTGTTTCCCATTGTCTTATTATTTCTTACTTTTATCCTATGAAAACATTTAGCATTGTATTTATCATTTTTCAGGCTTGAGAAATTGAGCCAACTGTGCTCTATTTTTGTGTTTACAATATGAAAGTAGTTCAGGTGCAATAAGTCTCTTGATGTGCAAAATCTACCTTTGGCAGTGGTGGATTCTTGGCAACCAGGGCTGCGGGGAGTGAGCTTCATTTTTCATGGCATGAGTAAGTGGCGTCATCTAGCGGCAAATCGTGGTTTGTATGGTGCTGCACAGTGAGATGAGACTTTTTTAATCCCGTGGTCCGATTTTGCACCATATATGACTTGTGATGAATAGGTCTGGTAAGTTAAAGGCTGGAAGAATTCCGTATA
Organism: Amphiduros pacificus; assembly: GCA_949316495.1. NCBI lineage: Eukaryota > Metazoa > Annelida > Polychaeta > Phyllodocida > Hesionidae > Amphiduros > Amphiduros pacificus. The sequence goes on from OX439005.1 coordinate 22,142,085, forward strand.
CTCTATAATTGGGGGTTATCATATGCCCAATGTCATTAATCGATTACAACGGAGAACAATAAAAAATAGCAACCTGACTGTCAGTAGCAGGCCCAGCTGTAATTTCGCTCAGACCAAGACAGTTAGAAGTTCGCAGAACATGCGCCGTACACAGGTATACATGTACCTGTTTTACATTTGCCCAAATCCCTTGAGTATTTCGAATTACTAAGAGTGCTAGTTCAATTCAAAAGTACCCTAATCCTGGGCAAAATCTGAAACAAAAAATAACGTTATCTTAATCTATTTTCTGTTATTTGTAAATGTACATGTTTTGTTACATCTTCTGCACCGACACACTTAATCTTGGGTACAGGTGAAGGAAGAAAATTGAATATGAGGAAGGTTTACGTTCTTCGATTAATTAGGGGTAGCTGTACAAAGAGCAATAGCCAGTGGTCACATGTTCGATCACATTATCTTGCTCATTAACACAAGTCAATAGGCCTATAAGAAATATAGAAGGCAGTAAGATAGACGCATAGGTACATATCACTTGTGATCTCAGTGGTCTTTATACTTTATTACATAAAGCAGACAGATATTCTTTTCATCTTTTTCAGTAACTTAGGGAAAAAAGAATGATACCTGATCTTACCGCTAACAACTATAAATAACCATAAATTATAGAATAATAATCGCTAATATCAGGTAAACTTGTATGTTTTGTTAATGCTTTTCAATTCTGATAGATATCTAGAATTTCAGAAAGAAATCACGTGACCCCACAAAGCAGTAAATAACTGTTATCCCTTCTGAGCAAGCATCTCTGCTTTCCTACTTCTTGTGTTTCAATTACTAATCAGGTAAAAAAAAACCAATGTACATGTACCGTTAGCATGACCTTTACAAATGCTTCAGAAATAGAATGTGTACATATCTCTCATATTTCATATTATTGTCGATTAATATCATTCATTTTGTTGATGAATATTGTTACAAAAGCACTAATAACGCAATTAATTATCATTGCTATTCATATTATTGATAATCATTAGGACATGTCTTGTGACAGTACATGTGTATAAATACAGATGACACATATTTCTTTTATGTGGTTCATTACCTTATGCACAATTAATAATGAAGCTTGAAACTTGATGAGGCTTGAAACCTAAATTAAAGAACTTAAACTCTCTGTATTGTTTGGTGGCAACACCAAACGCCTTATTCAAAATTCGGTTAAATAGGTAACCTCTGAAATGATATTGAACATATTTGGTTTTGGAATAGAGAGTGGACACTTTGGCAATTGGACGCCTTCCACCGTCCTTATATATAATATTATACTTGATCTTCTAAGCTCATATTTTATTGGTATAGACACGCAGCCTTTCTGCTGCATCTTTGGTTTTCCCAGGCAATTCCTTCATTAACTAACAACTGTGAATTATTCACGCCATGAAACCCTTAATCCTGTGGGTCTTAGAGCACTCTGAATTGGAACATATTCAAGCGACAAGAAATGAAGAAATACACAGCTTGCCTTAACCACATTTCATTTGTACATGGCTGTGAAGCAGTGGGCTGCTGCATTATTGATGGCTTTGACTGTGTGAAGTACTGCAGGAGTCCTGCATGGGCACCAGGTCTCGCCTGATTCTGCGCATGCCGTTCTGCTGGGTATTTATGGATCAGCATTTCTAGGTTGCATCTATATTCTCCACAGAAATGCTATTTATAGATTGAGTATAAACACGCTGTTTTCTTGGCATATGCACATTGTACCGAGTACCTTTTTTCCCGCTGCAACAACCTGGCATGGAGCGCCTGCCAAAATCATGACAAGCTTTTGTGGCTGGGTTTTTGTAGCTTGTAAACACAATAAAGTCTTGCATGTCTTCTCAGTACATGTATTTTACAAATTTTACACTTACACACTGACTCATTGAGAGCTTTTCTTCAGTAGTTGCCACTTGTTCTCGTCCCCAGTTCATTTCAATCTAGATCTGATATGTTGAACAGCATTCGCTAATTCAATAACTTGAAATTAAGTACATGCTTTACAAACAATGAACCACATGAACAAGAGGGGGGCATACTTGGATCATTTAGTCATAAGATCATAAGATTTTTATAACATAAATATGATCATTAATCTGTTCACCATATTTGGAAGCCAGTTTGATAGTGCGCCCAGAACTCCAGTTGTTAAAGCAATGGATAAGTTCCGTTATTCAGGTGGATAGCGAGAACTGGAGGTGATAGGTTTGATTCCCATTGCAGCTAGTCTTATGTTATGGGCTAGATTCCCATTGCAGTCACTGTTTAGTTTTGAGCTTGAATTTCATTACGGTCAGTCTTTAATTATGGGCTATTCCCATCGCAGCCAGTCTTTAGTTCTGGACTGGTTATATACGTTTAACACATGTCTTGATTTAACCTTGTGATGAAAATGTGAAATAAAATACAAATTCAATCCCTCGTTTTATATGTTATATGAACCCTCGTTTTATATGTTATAAATATAAACTGATCCCTCCTGTTATATGTTACCATAGATATAAACTGACCCTCCTTGACATGTAACCATAGATATAAACTGACCCTCCTTGACATGTTACCATAGATATAAACTGACCCCTCGTATTATATTTTACCATAGATGTAAACTAACCCCTCCTTGATATGTTACCATAGATATAATCTGATCCTCCCTGTTATATGTTACCATAGATATAAACTGACCCCCCCTGTTATATGTTACCATAGATATAAACTGACCCCTCCTGTTATATGTTACCATAGATATAAACTGGCCCCTCCTGTTATATGTTACCATAGATATAAACTGACCCCTCCTGTTATATGTTACCATAGATATAAACTGATTCATCCTGTTATATGTTGCCATAGATATATATGCTGCTATACAAACACACACCCCACCCTCTGACAAATCACATGAATATATATGTCCCCCACCCTCTGATATATTACATAGATATATATGTCCACACCATCTGATATATCACACAATTATAAATGTCCCCACCATCTGATATATCACATAAATATATATATATATATATCCCCACCCTCTGACACACAGCATAGATCTAAGCCTGCCTGTGACGTGGCCCCGGGGATGTGGCCTGTATTCCCACCGCCAGGGTTAGCAGGAGATGGGCTATGAGGGGATGTGTCCTGCGTCCTCCTCTGCAGAGTTCATTAGCTGGCTGCTGTACTGGGATCATACAGAGGTCACCAATAGGTCATAGGCCATGCTGGCAACACTTTGATTGCAGCTTAATTGGAATCCACGTTGTTTTGTGCACACGCATGTCAGTATTTGCATATATAATTGAACAGAACTGAAAATGGTAAAAGACTAGCTTTGCATTTAAGATAATATGAGTAAAAATCAAGACTTTTGCATAGTTAAAGATAAAATAATCATCAAAATGTAGACTTGCAGACAATTGCGCTCATTAGTCAACGTAATATGTCTCAATACAATACTGTTCTTGTTGGTCAAGTGAATATTATTAATGGGTTTAATATGAAAATCGATTGGTATTGTGCAGAATGAGTACTATTCATATTATATAACATGAACTTTCTGGCAGTGGCGATGACAGTATTAAATTATGAGAATGAGAATTGAAGAAAGCTGATCACTGTAAACTACATAATATCTACACTTCAGTATGTACGAACTCTGACAATAGCAATGTATGACTCCCAAATTGTAGCTTGGAATTTGCTGTTATGTGAAATAATAATGGATGTAGCATAAAATTCCTCCAAGCTCCAGGAAATAGCATTAATAATTCAAACAATGGAAAGGAAATTAAGTCATATATCTTACTGTCAGGTGTAATCATACAGTAACATTCATCTGGAACATCAAACAATTGTATAGCATGAATTACTCATGACAATGTTTCACACAAACCATCATAGTTCTTTAAAAATAAAGTCAATTTATCATTTTTATTCAAACATATTACAATAATATTAAATCAAACAACATCTAGGTTAACCACTGTCAGACTTGACAATGTATATAATCTAATGTTATCTGTGTTTCGCAGATATAGTGTAATTATTTAATATAATAAAGGCCTTGAAAAAAGGTGCTTTACTTAAAAAAAACAAATATTTTTGGGAACACTTATCAGATCAGACATTTAAACAAATATCCAAATTAACACAAACACTCATAATAAACGGAAGATCAGTCAAGTGATTCTGTGTAAATATGACAGATATTTGTCTGATGTTCTAACAAGGCGTAGACAAGCTAATGGCAGCATCGGCTCAGGCATGTGCAATTACACAGATACAGAAAGCCTGATGGTATATAATTGGCGAAGGACCAAGCCTTGTATTATACCACAACTACAAAACACTTGCCAAGAACTGCCACAATCCACAACACAATACCAGCATAAGCAAGCAGACGAGGAGAGTTCCATCAAGCCCCCCTTCACTGTTTACTTTCCTGCTCACAACTGAGTGGAGTGCATCAACCATGCAACAACTGTGGGCATTGCAAGTAAGGGAATGTTGCAGAGAGCGCTTTTGAGCCTCAGAATGACAATGCGGCTGTGGACAATTGATGCAGAACATTTAGCGAGATAATAGCTGGAGGCTCACCATAATATGAACACCAGCAATGAAAGCAGAACAACGAGGTCCCGATGGGGGATACTGTGTTTGCACGCCATTTAAAATATTGATTGGGGCACAGGGTTGAAGTGGGTTGAAACAGGCGGGAGAGACACAGCCTTTTACCATTGGATTATAATGTACACACGTTGCGGGATCGATATTGTGAATATGTGAGGGTTGTGTTTGCAGAGGAGAGGCTCGTCCAGGATTACCAGCAGCCCCCCCTAGCGGGGCCCAATACTGCAGGCTGGGTATTATATTAGTAGCTTAGCAAAAAATGCAGCAGCAACCTGGCCAGCGCTGGTAAAAGGTCAATAGGCCTTGGTCTTCACCCACACGTAAAGTGACATGTTTATGTGTGTTTTGATGGGCGAGAGCAGATGTGGAAATACCTTACAGTGCCTCTCTTGACCTTGACTATGTTACCTCTTGCTGGTGGTTGCTGCCTGTGGCCCACAAAAGATGCCACTGTGAAGCGTGTTCAGCGTATTGCCTCATCATTGCTGTCTTCACGGGCCTCTAGCAGCATAAGCAGCAGAAATACAACACATGGAACCACAGTCTGAAATCACATCATCACCAGCCATATCTGTGTCCCCACCCACTGTTGACGGATAAAACTCAGGGATTGGAATAAAACACACCACGGAGACATTCTTCTGCTGTGTGCTGCAAAAGGACAGTGTTGTGTGTTTGACAATTTTCTATGATGATGGAGTCCGTTGTTGATGGCGCAGCCAGGAACTGGCACGAGATGCCCCACGACATGCGGGAGACGTTCATTCTGTCCGGGTACAGGCCGCCGTGCGCCGGGCTCTACTACGGCATGAGGAGCGCCTTCACGCTCCATAACGAAACCCTCAACGTATGGACACATACCCTGCCCCTCCTCTACTTCATCTACTACCTCTTCCTGGACGAGGAGATCTGGACACGACTGGACAGTCTGGGAGGTTCACATAAGTACACCTTCTATGGGTACTTCGCCGGGTTGTGTATATTATTCAGCACAAGTAGCATGGCTCATCTCCTGAACTGTGCCTGGTCTCGGTGCTGGAGAAATGTGTGTTTTGTCTTGGATTATGCGGCCATCACCGTATTTGGAGTTTCAGCGGCTATAGTATATTACTTCTTCCTGCGGCCGAGTGGGGAGGTGGCTGCCATGGGTGGGGTGAGCAGGTACTTGGGGATCACAGTTTCTACTGCGGTGCTTGCCATGTGGGTCTGCTGCTGGACCAGGTTGAGACCTTTCTACATGTGCAACGCTCTGAGAACCGCCGCCTTCTCCTTACCCTTCCTAATCGGGAGTTACCCTGGATTTGCGCGGTTTCTGAGCATCTACTTTGAGGACCCTTCCACCACACCCACCACTGTCCTCACCCTCACCTCCTCTCACACCTCGGCCCAAAATGCCACAGCACTCAAACTACAAGACTTGGAACACCCGGATGACCTTTTTCTGCAAAGGTTCCCCCGCCACATGCTCATGATGGTGTGTGGGTCGGTCATTAACGCTATAAAGGTCCCCGAGCGCTTCTCCCCCGGCAGCTTCGACCTCGTCGGCCACTCACATCAAATATTCCACATTTTCATCTTCTTGGGAATCCGAGAACATTTTTGGATTCTATTTGATGACATCATCCACCCACATTCCCATATACGGATCGCGGATACTTCTGAGGGCAGTTCCCCCTTGCTGACCATCACCCTGCTCAGCATGCTGATAGCAGTGGTGCTGACGATCATTGTGTGGTTTGCTTGCAGTATTCCGGATGAGCATAGCGAAGAGGAAGCCCGGACCCGACTGACAAATACTAACGCACATGGCCACTGCCTGTGCCAAAATAACTCGCACATCACACAAGCACGTGGCATCCCCGTGAACCCAGATAACAGCAAACAAAAACAACAATAACAAAGCTACATTTTAGGAGTCAAACAAATGTTATTATTATAGGACAAACGAACCAAGCAGAGGGAGGTTTATATATTATGCAGTTTACAATTATCAACTTTATTCCATTCTGCCTGGATTAGTTTCTATTGTGACAACCAGAGTGTTCCTACAGATCTATATAATAAGGCTGGTGGAAGGGGCTATACGTATATATAATCAGGCACTTTTGTTCGCGATGCACACAAATTTTCACTCAAATATGCTCATGTATTATTTTTATTGAGACCCATTGATAATTTTCGTTCAATCAACAAGTACAGTATTTTATTATGACAGACATATTACGGAGATTGACATCAACTATTTCCTTTGAGATTACATCTGCGAACCTGTTGATCCCATTGGTAATTATAATATGTAATTTATCCATTCTGACATTGATATAATATCGCCCATTTCCAGTATGCGATTTATTAGGTAATAATCTATAATTATTACGCATGCCCATTTGGGATTATCTTTAAAGGATTATAACAGACGATCATCATCTAGTCACAAAAGGATCATTTTAAATTACATTTATGTTTGAATTCCAAAATGCCAAGAGAAACTGCCAAAATATCAGATTATATGCTAGCTGTGCCAGTATAGTGGTTACACATTTAAGATATTGCATAAAACATTATGCTATTTAAAGTATAGTAAATGACTTTCACCGATGCCAATAGGAATAAACTTTTTGAGTTTTGAATACAGAGAAATAATCATTAGACCCTTTTTATATAGCCCAAAGACTGAAAAAAAACACAAATAGAGAGGGTTTCTCACCAAATTGGGCAGGGAAATATATGCCAAAACACCAAGCAAAACCAGGAGTTTCTAACAAAGTGCAAACAAATCAAAACTTGACAAATGAATACTGCCAATAAGCTCATGATGATCTGAGCAGGTAATATATGCTTACAGATTCACCAAAGTCGATATGACGTCACACAACATGTAACATCATTTGAAATAGACCCCAGTGCCAAGCATTCAATGGTGAAAATCACAACGAGGGCAGCGGATTGACCTCTGCGCTACTCCCTCTGGTGGAGTAATTAAGATGGACAGTGATGTAAGTGGCCATTCTTCGTGACCAAATCCGTTTATGTCCACACATACACCGTTAAATAGATCGAAGATAACATAACCACAAAGAAGATGCCATTCCTCCAACATATTTAGACATGCCTGGACTTAATTAACAGTGCACGTTTATTACTTTGTTTTCTCTGAATCTAACCTAAATGATATTTCATGTACTTTATTGACGTCAGATAGGCATTCGATTCGCATGGTATGTGGCAATAGCCTGGACTCACATGGTATGCCAGAAGAGCCTGGACACACATGCACGAAACAATGGCCTGGACTCACATGGCATGAGGCAATGGCCTGGACTCACATGGCATGAGGCAAAGGCCTGGACTCACATGGCATGATGCAAAGGCCTGGACTCACATGGTTTGGTACAATGGCCTGGACTCACATGGCATGATGCAAAGGCCTGGACTCACATGGCATGAGGCAATGGCCTGGACTCACATGGTATGATACAGTGGCCTGGACCGACATGGTATGAGGCAATGGCCTGGACTCACATGGTATGATACAGTGGCCTGGGCCGACATGGTATGAGGCAATGGCCTGGACTCACATGGTATGAGGCAATGGCCTGGGCCGACATGGTATGAGGCAATGGCCTGGGCCGACATGGTATGAGGCAATGGCCTGGACTCACATGGTATGATACAGTGGCCTGGGCCGACATGGTATGAGGCAATGACCTGGACTCGCATGGTATGGTACAATGGCCTGCCCACTTCGTGTAATCTCCTTTGTGTGTGATCTCATAATTAAGTTAGCATACAAGGAGAGGCCAGGCGGTATCCAATGATTCATGATTCATCCTCCCATGGCGATTAGCAACATAGGGTCATTCAGGGGGAAAAGATATTTCGCACCAAAGGCAAGGAGAATTGTGATCAATGGCCTGACTCATGAGAAAATAAAGCCAGATGACAATGTATTATACCTACCGGCCACGTGAACCTACCGACCACGAGGAACATTTCCCCTTTGGAATTGATCTTTAGTCTGTTTTCTGGTTTGAAATATGAAAGAAACAGTCAGATATACCTCCAACGGAAGAGAACAGGAAACGCATGCAAGGCTCAGCAGATTCTCGCGATAACTTTGGCGTATCTCCACCAGCCTTTGCCGCAGTGGCAGTTCAGCAGTCACTATTTGAAAACAACTGTGGGGCATTGAGTCCCGGTGACCTTATGTAACCTTAACAAACAAAAAAGAACAAACAAACTAAAGCAATGGTTGTTACTGAGGCGTGTCTGATACCTTCCTAGCCGTATGTTTCCTGGTGCTATAAATGCTCTTGTCTGATGATATCAATTTGACTGCCTCATTTAAGGCCATTATGAACACATGACCAAACCTTTACTTGAGGGTTGTTAAAATCAGCTCACACCATGAATATCAAAGCATTCGATTAATCACATTGTTCTAAATGGACAGCTTAACACGCCACTGATGCACTTAACACGCCACTTTGCAATACTTTAGGATATCTTGCAGAATGACAATGTTTGACACGAGAATATATCATGTAGATCAATTCTGGAACGAGAATATATCATGTAGATTTATTCTCACTGCTCGAGTGGGCTATGCTGCCACCTGGTACAAATCTATCCCAGCATGCATTGTACTTGACACGAGACACCTTGTGGATCATGAGTATTCAGACTCAAGCTGTGAGAATTCCGACTCGAGGACATATCATATAGATCAATTCTAATGAGAATAAATTGTGTAGATTGGTTGGTCCTGACGTGCATGGATATATTATGTGGATCAACATAAAACGCGTCAATATATGACATTGGATTCACCATGTTGGTCAAACATTGCCTTTACATTGTCATACAAGAGGACGTATTACGTGGATCATATCTAATATGGAAATATATCGCGTGGATCATATATGATATGGGGATATATCACGTGGATCATATCTAATATGGAGATTTATCACGTGGATCATATCTAATATTAGGATATATCATGTGGATCAGACCTTATATGAGGATATAATATCATGTGGATCATATCTAATATTAGGATGTATCACGTGGATCATATCTACTATGAGGATATATCACGTGGATCATATCTACTATGAGGATATATCACGTGGATCATATCTAATATTAGGATATATCACGTGGATCATATCTAATATTAGGATATATCATGTGGATCATATCTTATATGAGGATATGTCATAGATGAAATAGAAATGTCATGGAAAAAAATCTGACAAGAGGATATATCATATAGATCGAGCATAGTTTCTAGATAAATGGCTGAAATGTAGATAATGCCATAGTTTGGGTTCACCTTTGGCCAATATGATGCTTATAAAACTAAATGCTCCACTGACGAAGAGAAATGCTCATTACAAGTGTATATATGCTCACTCCACTTTGCTCAAGCTATTGTAACTTTGCTATCTGTACATGGTAGGAACAATGCTTCATATCTATAAATGTTTGATTGTGGATCTTCAATCAATAGCCTGCCAATAACTGAACATAATCCAATATTGTGCATTTCCACTGATATCTGCCATAATGGATTGAATGGTTCATGATGAAATGGATAAAAGAATGGTCTCAATTTACTGAAATTGTAGCTGAAGGTATTTGCTGGAAATGAAAATATGTTGGTTGATGTTGTGGGATTAAATGAAAGGGTATCGATGAGGCATCATTGCACTCTGAGCATGGCGTCACTTCCAAAGGTAGAGAGAGGAGTAAGGAGAGATTATATCAATACACAATTATGTGCTCACCTAATGCAGCAAAGGAACACACAACACATGCCGTCGATATGTTCTATAAATAGACGACTCAGTAACGCCTTTCTAATCAAGTCTTATGGATGGTCTTATTCTGCCAATCACAAGGAAAATCACTCATCGATGCTCACAATGGATTATCTGTTGAGGTCAGCTTGGTTGAATGAATGCAGTGTGGAGTACGGGGATTGCTGAAACACTTTGTGTTTGGCTGGGAGCACCTCTATGTGACCTACAGTCTGGGAGCGGTATCATGGTGAGGTCTGATCTCTCTGACCTATAGTCTGGGAGCGGTATCATGGTGAGGTCTGATCTCTCTGACCTATAGTCTGGGAGCGGTATCATAGTTTAGGTCTGATCTTTATGCGACCTATCGTCTGGGAGCGGTATCATGGTGAGGTCTGATCTCTCTGACCTATAGTCTGGGAGCGGTATCATGGTGAGGTCTGATCTCTATGTGACCTATAGTCTGGGAGTTGTATCATGGTGAGGTCTGATCTCTCTGACCTATAGTCTAGGAGCGGTATCATGGTGAGGTCTGATCTTTATGTGACCTATAGTCTGGGAGTAGTAACATGGTGATCTGATATCTATGTGACCTATAGTCTGGGAGCGGTATCATGGTAATAGACACAGGGATAATGATGTCAACACCCTCTTTTGTCAACGAGAAATTGCATTGTCCTTCTGCTGTCCAGTTAAGATATGTCTCCTTCCACATCGCCCATTTGTTGAATAGTTGCAGTACGGATCATCCTCCTATCTTCTGCTTAATAGTGGATTCCGGTTACCAAGCCTTTTCTGGTAACATGCTCCCAATATTACAGTGGTTACGCTTGAACCTATTTACCTTTGTTTGTGTATTTGAACACAGATACGTTATCTTGGTTCATATAAGACATACTGGTCACAAGGAAATACAAAAAAGGAAATACAAAAATCGTTTTGTCATATGACAATTTTAGACTTTTTTCTTGGTGATAATACCCAATATGTCCTCTTAACTTCTCTCACAAAGCCGATTGGCCTTGATTGGCGACGCACAAAGCTGAAGGTCACTGGTTGGGCGTTTAAGGCAACCAGGAGATCAATGTGAATTATAGGTCCCGCGTGATGGCTACATGTGCAGCCCTGTCTTCTATCCTCCCGTGCACAACAGCAAAGTCCATCGACGCTCCAATCAGTGGTCTAAACAACGCAGATATGAACAGGTATATTTTAATCAAAGATTCAAATTGTCGTGAGGGCAACTTGTCAGAAATAATGTAAAACTGTATTAGTCTCCTTGCGCCGAAGGGTCTTCATGTGTTATTTACAATACTAATACAATTAATTATCAAATATGAAAAACAACATTAAAACATTTTCACTTGAATATTGAATTTAAGTCTAAAAGTGGCACTTTACGATGCATATATAATTTTTTTTCGGTTTTGATTCTTCTTAGCATTACACAGCAGTGACTGAGGTTATAGTAATCAGTGTGTAGTGTTATTGATAAATACATTGGATACATGTGATGAGTGTGTGTTTACTTTATAAAATAGAATTTTGGTATTTCTCATTGATATGAAATGTCTTCCAATATGTAAATGTAGACATACAATGAAATATTGTGTTATTATTGTATTATTATTACAAAGTAGATCTACCCTTGTGGATTAATTATTCAAACCTGCCATTGCCAATGTGAGTTAATACTATCTGTCATTGCCAATGTGAGTTAATACTATCTGTCATTGCCGAATGTGGGTTAGCCATATCTGTCATTGCCGAATGTGGGTGGACCATATCTGTAATTGTCAGTTGTTGGATTAACAATACCTGTCATTGCCAATGTGGATTAACTTGATCTGTCATTGCCAATGTGGATTAACTTTATCTGTCATTGCAAATGTGGGTTAGCCATATCTGTCATTGCCAATGTGGGTTAGCCATATCTGTCATTGCCAATGTGGGTTAGCCATATCTGTCATTGCCAATGTGGGTTAGCCATATCTGTCATTGCCAATGTGGGTTAGCCATTTCTATCATTGCCAATGTGGGTTGACTATTTTTATCATGACCAATATGAATTAATCACATCTGTCATTTCAAATGTGGATTAATCTGTCATTGTCTGCATAAGCTAAGCAGATTGGATTAGCAGATATTATCAAATAATTCTAAGTACCTGGATCTGGCATGAACTGTGTGGATTCATAAGATTGAACATTTATGAAATATTACAACATTAGATATTTGTTAAATATTCACCGAAAATTAAGTTAAGCCTACATCGGATTAATATCGAATGTAAGGAAACTTTATAGTTGTTTCAATGAGAACTTGTTTGAATCTTGAATGCATGCACAGGGTGTGATTGATGATGATATACATGTAGTGTACATAGTTTACTTAAGAAGCGGCCCACAGTGGCCACATGGTATTACTGAAATAATGTTTTCCCATTGATCTCAAAATGGCACGACACCTGTCAGTCGAATTTTAAACTATCTTTACTAGATAGAATGAATAATAGCTTAATTCTAGGCAACCTCTGTAATACTAGGAATACCTTTACACACAATGCTTATGATTCATATTTCCGATATTTATATTTGACTCCATACAACATTCCAATGTACGTTGTTTAATTGCTCAACCATGGTTGGTCCGAATGTCTCGCCTCTTAGTGTAGTGGATCATATGATTTACTAAAAATAACTTTTCGGAGATTGTAAATTTTTTTTGAGTGAGATAAATACACACAGAGAATGTTATATCAAGTGTTTTGTAATATATTTCTCCATTCTTAGAGAAAGGTTCATATGAGCTACTGTAATACATTCCATGTTTTGTCAATGTTTTATCATATATATATTAACATCTCCATCAATGCCAGTTTCATGTGTGATACCCAAAGGGGGCGCCACTTTTCTACGATGTAAGCTTTTGTTAAATTCTCAAAAACTAAGCATGACAAAAACACATCTCAATATAAATATGTATATGTTCTTGTGTTTATTGCAAATAAAAAAAGTTATGGAATCCCTAATTAATTAACTCGATAATAAACGCAATGCAAGCCAAAATATGATGATTGATCATAAATCACAAAGAAAGGCTAAACAATAATTCATGATGTATTTTGCCCATTTCATGTAGAAAGCGGTAGATTATGAGAGAACCTGCATTGCCATAGAGATATATATATGGTATTCTAGCTTTTCTTTTATCCAGTGCCATTGTGTGATCAGCTCAAGGTTGTTTTATCAACAATATGGTAGTCAAGAATTCCATCGCCTGGCTGAATGATTAAAAAGAATAATTGTTTCCAATAGAGTCCTGCCTTTCCACAATGGTAGAATTGTAGATATATTACCATATCTTTATTTAATAAGTTTTCATTGCTATCCCCGGAATAGATTATTTAAGCATTGGAACATAGGTACTCACCTTCATCGTGCACAACATAGAGAAGGACTTTTTATGAGCGGCACCATTTCCTGTTCCAGATCCGTGAATATTTGTCAAATGTACAAAGTATTTTATTCTCAGTAGCCTGTACTTACGGTATATTCAGGGTTGTTAAATGTATATAATTGTTGTATGTATATAAGATTGTTATATTTAAGATTTTAATCTCCAGCCCAAATTTGGACTATTAATATAAGGTGTATTTTATTAAAAAAATATCTGGTATCCTTGACATCCAGTTTCGCTCTTATTGCATTTATATGATGTGGTAAGCTCAAGGTCATTTTATTTTCAAATATGTAGCCATTTAGGTTATAAATAGCGCAGAACATTTTCTAACGCTGGTTTGTGAAAAAATATTTAATGTATTTCATTTGCAGAATAAAATGATTATTGTAATATGATAATTTGAATCGCAGATATTATAATAGCATTGTTAAATGATGATTTGAATCGCAGATATTATAATAGCATTGTTCAATGATGATTTGAATCGCAGATATTACCTGATCTATCTAACACATGCTGTTCTGTCTTACATTGGCATTTAAAGCCATTTCCTTTTAAGGTCATTTATGTACATCTTTATTACCTTAAGATAAGCATTTGTCTCCTTACAACAACATTCTTCAATGTTATTTATCAGAATAATCAAAATAAAGAATCCATTACTTGAATGATTATAGGACTGTTGTTGTTGTTTTTTTTTGTTTTTTGTTTCTTTTCCTCGACGTTAAAGATTGCTAAACTAATATAGCATTGGCAAAGCATCGATAAACGTTTATAGTTAAATGGATAGTTTTTTGGAAATTGTCCTCCGAACCCCTCTCTTAAATTATTGGTATACCCATATATATCCATGAATGATAATATACCTTCTTTAAAAGGGGCTATATCAAAAATACTCTTTGTAGTATCAGATGAAAGGTGGGTAAATAAATCATCATCGTAATTATAAACTAAATCCATACTAAGGTATTAAGGCGAGAATATGTGAGCCTACATGTAGATGACAGACCTCTCATATCCCTGGGATGGTGTAAAAATCACAACGTAGTTTGGTAAATGGTGAATAATTAAAAGAAGTTTGACAGCTGGGTGATCTGGAGAATAATATTTAAAAGAGAAGTTGAATATTTCGGCGATTCGGTGGTTTGGTGAATCATTAAAAGTAATTTGACTGATGATTGATTTGGTGAATAACTAAACGTTGACCAGCATTTGTTTCGGCAAATGATTTTTGACAGTTGATTGATATGGTAAATAATTAAAGTAGTCCAGTAAGGGTTTTGGCGTATAAATTTCAGCAGTTGGGTGATTCGGTCCAGCAGGTGAGTAATCTGTTGTATAAAGGGAAGTAGAGCGATGGCTGAGGAGATCTGGGGAATGATAGTTCTTTTCACATAACACTTTTCAGTTATGCCCAATTGGTCCCGCTACTTTACAGCAAAGCAATAAACGTTGTTTGCGATATATATATATATATTTATATATATATATATATATATATATATATATATATATATATATATATATATATATATATATATATATATATATATATATATATATATATATATATATATATATATATATATATATATATATATATATATATATATATATATATATATATATATATATATATATATATATATATATATATATTATACACTATCAATACATTATCTACATTGTAAAAGACGCTCCAACTTCCCTGGTGTTAAACTGAGTACTTGTGTGACACCTGGTGACAGAATATGCGATTAATTGTGGCTTGCCAGAGGGAAAATAAATATATGCTTCTTATTTGTCTTGTTTGAGCCTTATCTAATGTCTACAAACTTTTTGAAAAAGTAATATTGCATGCATGTACTTATGATTTTGCCAATGTACGGGGCAATGTTTTATTCATCACACATTTCGAAATCGGGATTCATTTTTGCAGTAAATGAATGTTTTAGTTTGTTCCAATTTGCATCAATCTCGATCCAGGTAATTGAGCCATGATATCTCTCTAAAATGGATACCATTTCTGAGAACAAATCCCAGATCAAACCTCGTAGATATTATTTAAAAGATGTTTGTATTGTATATATATATATATATATATATATATATATATATATATATATATATATATATATATATATATATATATATATATATATATATATATATATATATATATATATATATATATATATATATATATATATATATATATATATATATATATATATATATATATATAATATTGTTGGTTAGCACGATGTGCACGAAGATGTGACAGTTCCATCACTTAAAGATATATACCCCATCCGAAATTAACTTGATCCCGGAATATAATTAAAAATGTGATTAAACCATTCAAACCAATCGAAATAGTGCACAAATTGGGCATAAATTGGACACAAATTGGGCATATCTTATGTCAATATGCAAAGGAAATTTCATTATCCAATTTTGATTGGTTTGTCACAAGAGCTTGTCCTAATAGTCTCATTATTCATTTCACAAAATTTTAACCTTGTTATAATGTATGAAATAAATAATGAAATCCAAAAAGCAAGTCACATGCCAAACACGAGCATTTTATTTATATGTTATAGACGTCCATGCTGAACTACTGACCTATATACGAATCGAAAAAAAATAAACAAGCATCAGTCACATGATGCGACGCCTCAGCACATTCCAGACTGTCAGCTGGGTGGTCGGAGTTGTCTTAATAGTATGGACTTAACCAATCAAACGTGAGTATGTTTATTATCTGATTAGGGCCCGGAACAAAGTCAAACATTGGGGAACTTTGAACTTAATTAATCATCAAACCTTTGATCGAACCGTGTGAATTTATTGGCTGTCTTTCTCTATTACAGTACATGTCCACTTCCGCATAAAAGAAAATACCGATGTGATAAAACAGACGTATGTTTATAAATATACGTTCGCACATATATTTATTTATGTTAGAAATAGTGGCAATTATCTGATAGTGATGGACCGGGGCAATGCCATAAATGGAGATTTATTATGCAAGTTGTCTCGAAAACGATGTCATGCTTCAAATGATTTAGGACATTTATGTCCAATCCCCAATATCAACAGGAATATAAACACATATATTACTGTCAAATGATTCAATTGGACCCAGCAAACATTAGGAAATAGGCAAACTTTCATTGGTTCCAAATAACAAATCGAAATTACCTGGTATCAAGCCATTTATAAAGGTACCGACCAAATGATCCGACAACCCTGAGATAGATGCCATGTTATATATGATCTTTGAAGACAAAGGCTTTCTTTGACAATAGATAAGTTCGAGACAGAATGGCAATAAACCACTTTTTAAGAGGCCTATACGGGCATATATAAGTGCACTATTCCTTTGAAGAATAGAAAGGCATTCAGATACTGGAATGTATAGATGACTTATAATTGTGACCGTGGATCCCATTATGAGGCAAATTTAATCTAATCTCCCTAATTTTGAGGCACATATCTGCTATCTCTATGTAAAATGATGATATTCCCTGTGCCAAATATAAAAAAATAGTACACATTTAAATTAATGCGCAGAATATGCGGCCTTGACAAAGTACATATTCCCAGTGGTGTATAGAGAATCACATTATAAATGTTCTACATATTGTCCACGTGATTTCTACATACTTTATCTCAGTTGATGCATTTCAGCCCCGGGTATGTTAGCACCACCTATCATAGTCTTGTTCAGTGAATGTCATGTCTTACTCCCTAACCCATTATATATCACGAATGTACCTTTCAGCTCGTTATTACACCAATTCAAAATGGAAACTTATGCACAAAGAGGCAAATGATTCTCTATTTCCTGATAGACATTTTCTGGACAGAAGTAATCTTAATGTTGCTGTGATATTATGTAATGCTATTGTTATGTTCATGTTTGGGAACTAGACATAAAGAAGAAAAAAGGGCAGCCAGACCTAGACAAAGCATTACAATTGATATGGTGGGAATAAGCGGGAATAAG
Organism: Amphiduros pacificus; assembly: GCA_949316495.1. NCBI lineage: Eukaryota > Metazoa > Annelida > Polychaeta > Phyllodocida > Hesionidae > Amphiduros > Amphiduros pacificus. Next base: position 22,160,037 of record OX439005.1, read on the forward strand.
ATCTCAGATGAAATTACCATCAAATAACAACAATATATCAATAAAAAAAATGAGAACAGATGGCGCCACTGTGCCAACGTCTTCCGGGCATCTACTGCCACCGTGTCTACCATAACATTGAAGTTTATGTAACATATAGGGATGTTTCTGAACAGTGGATTGAGATTGCAATAGTGCCAAGGACAAGGTGCTAAACAAAATATTGCCTTGCTACAGCTGCCTGCAATTAAATGTCAATTCAACGAAATAATAGGTCAGCTCTGAACCCCTTATTATTTTCATCGTGACTCCGGATCATACAAAAAAGGCATCGAAAATAAGAAATCTTTTCTTTCATTGAAGCAATACTTTCGTTGAAAATGATGTTAAGCTTTGTAAGCCGTAAAAAAGTAACAGATCACTGCCCTTCAGACTATCACAAAAATCAGCATCATCAAACCCAATCACATACAAAACCACTCTATTTTGAGCCAAGCATAATTCGCACTGGCAGAATAAATTTATCACCACCTTATTAAGTCACATGACTCCATTGATGCATGAGTAGAATATGTCACATGTACATCTTAGACCATATTGATTTATTTTGAAAATTCTTGAAAATAAAGCAAAATGTAAAGAAAGGGATTATTCAGCAGTGTGCTGGTAGTTATTATTCCTTTATTACACTGGGTTTGGGGGCCCTGAAAGGTTTTAAGAACCTCCAGGAAGTATGGGCCAGTGATTTAAAAATTCTACTCACCCAAATATATATGAATATGTTTTCATGGTTTTAGGAACCTCCAGGAAGTATGGGCCAGTGGTTTTAAAATTCTACTCACCCAAATATATATGAATATGTTTTCATGGTTGCTTGTTATGATCCAATATATTTGACAAACGTCTTAGCCCTTTCAAGTCAGTGACAATTATGCTTAATGTCAATGCCTGTGACAGCAGGATTTATCAGATGCACAAGCTTGTAACCTGTTTGGTTCAGTTCAAGCCTTGAATTGTTAGTCTGAATAAACATGTCTCAGGATTTTGATTCATTGTTCTATCATGTTTTATACCTTAAAACAAATGCACTCAATTATGCGTTCATTATGGTAAGTATTCAGTACTGTTTATATATCCTTGGCCTGATCTGGTTGGGTTTAAGCAGGCCCTCTAGTGGAAAGATATGGAACGTAGTCAGCCATTGCTAAGATGAGGCCGATTATCATCACCATGTAATTAAATACAATTTGTTTTTTTTTTCAGATTACTTGCTTCAACATGTCAACTATTTCTTCTCACAAGTTTGCTTGTTACAGGTTGGTCAACAATTTGACTTAAATTGCCAACATGAGAGAATTCACGAATATACATACATTTGTGTAAGCATAGAAGTTAAACTTGCTAATAGAAATATAGATATTCTTGTCAGAATGTAGATAACAGTGGCATGTTACATATAGATACTACATAAAATGTCTTTTTTCTGCATCTGTTATTTTCGTTCTCTGAAGTAGATGTAGATGCATTTTGGACCCAGGTGATTGAACATGACAAATCGCAAAAACCAAACTGGGACGAGGCAAAGGTTTTATTGTGTTTGAGTAACGCCACGCTTCCCTCCGTCTATTGGTGCCACAATGGCAGCAACATACAGCTGCTCTCTGATGGCAAGTACTACCTGGAAAATAAAGACACCAGCCTGGAGATCTCTGGCTTGAGAACCTCAGACAATGGCTTATACACATGTACAGATCACAAGGAGGGATGCCAAGATGAGACCAGCGCGGGATACCGTCTCTACATTAACTGTGAGTATCAATAAGTAATTAATAATCTTATGCAATAAAAAAATGTTTTTATATTCATAGATATAAAGATAAAGGAGAAATGCTATATTATATGAAAGCTGAACTGTACCCACAATGCACACCAACACGTTCTTACAAAATGCACACACATTTGTAATTATTGTACAAATAATAATTGCATATATGTACATGTGCATTGAGTAACCCAATTAAGTAATCATCTTGTGATGGTTTTAGATATCCCCAGCAAGCCAGTGTTGAGTATCAGTGAAGGTGGGGAATGGGTTGATAAAGAGATGAAGGCGCACTGCTCACTGTCAGATCCTGGACATCCAGCCCCTCATGAGTACCGGTGGCAGACTTCGGATAACCTTGTGATGGGTACCACCTCCACACCGACTCTAACCTACACCCCACAAGAAGTCTTGCTCTCCTTCCTGTGTTACGCAATCAGTACCTACGGCCACTCCCCGAAATCCGACCCTATATCGCGCACACTCAAAGGTAAATGTTTATGTTGATTTTTTATTTATTTATCTTTAAGATTTTCTTTGGATTATTTCTGACAATGTAAGTGATGAGGACATTGTCAATCTTTCATTCCGTGAGCCATAAGTACATTACGTGTTAGACCCTCAAGATATGTTGAGGTAATTTTCAACGAACTTCCTGCTACCATGTTTTTTGTGCATTTAACAACTTGGCTGCCATTATCAAAAATGATTATGCCCCCAAAATACCTGTAAATGCACTCGCGGGTCTACCCCATTCAACATTTTTAACACCTGTTCCTTACTCAAGTATTTCACCCCTTCAGTGATATATGTTCTCTTATGGGGAAAACACATCATGGGTAGGCGGAAAATATGAAAATTAGTGTACTGAAGGCCGACTGATGTAAATTTGTGAATTTTATTTCCAGCCCCAATACGCATGGAAAGCTCATATCCAATGATACCACAATCATGGAATGTTATTTTCACCGGGAGCAATTTTGAGCTGGCATGTATAATATCAGGGACAGAGTCTCACATGGAAACTGTGATATGGACCAAAGATGAAAAACTCATAGAAGCTAACAATAACAGATATGACCAGAAAAATGCTAGTACAGACGGTTACTTTGAGTATGACCAGCGAAGAGCAACCAAATACAGTTTGATCTTAAGAATGGGTGACAAACAGTTACAATGTGAGGATATGTATGAATATCTTGGCCAGTATTCCTGCACAACTCCCAGTAATGGACTGGAACTCAAGGATCAACTCAAAATGAAATGTATGATCGATACATACAGTTAGTTACCCAATAGATAACCTGTAAAGTAAATTAATCTTCAAAATGTTTTTAACACATCTTGAAGGTGAGGAGCGATTTCACCCGGTGCAAAATATTTGTCAGATGAAAGAAAAGAGAAAGAGTAGAATTATACAGGTATATAAGAAATATCATGCGGGTTTGCCTAATTATTTCCCCCCACAAAATATGTTTGAAATTATATCATATCCGCTTCAGTTGAATCTATACTTAGATACAATTTAGCAACATGAATGACAGATTGTGTTTTGTATACTTTTCGTTTGCTTAATTAAGATCCACCACTTTGGCGAGGCCCGCGTACCTTCCACGCAGTTCTCAATGAAACAGATATCATTCTGAAATGCTCAGTTTGTGGAAATCCAACCCCGAATTTAACACATGTCAAGTGGAGATTTGAGGGCGGAGAACTTCCGGACGGGGTCATGCCAAGGGGAAAGATATTGAAATTCCCAGCCATAACCAAAGACTTGTATGGAAATTATTCTTGTTCTGTGGTCAATCCATTATTCGCAGCTGGAAGTGGCAACCAATTAGTTCAATTTCCAATCTTCCTAAAAATGTCATTACCAGGTTAGTTTGGATTGATTTGATTAGTATGACAAAAATCTGTTTGCGTGCAATGAAATCATTAAATTTAACCATGAATTTCAAATGGTAATTGAAACAATTAAATGTAATATATGTATTATATTTTCTTTTTATATAGGTGCTGGATTTGCGAATAATGGCCAGAGCTTCAGTGAGTATTGGATTTGTATATTTACAAATGTCCTGAGAGCATGCGATGTAAAACAGAGTAGGAAACCTGTCACTTATTAAGAATCTTTATTATTATATTCCAGATTATGGTTTACTATCGGGTTTACTAGCAGTTCTTCTCTTGTTGTTGGCCATTTGTATATGTGTTTTTATCTGCTATAAGAAACAAAGAAATAATAAAATGCAGGAGACACAGGCCAAGGAGGAGTCAGAAAAATTTATACCTCTGTCTGGTGTCAGTGAAGTACACCAGAGGCCAGTCTCAGAGAGCTTGAAACCTCTGATTGAGCCAAGTATAGAGAAGAGAAAGGCTCGGGATACCAAGCCAAACAGAAAAGCAGAGGAAGCACAGAAGATAACTCACAAAGGTAACCTCTGTCCACATTTTATTCATCATTGCCTTCATACTAAACCTCTAGATTATAAGATATAAGGATATACAGCGCCTACCCTATTTTATAGTTTAAGTGGACATCACGAAGAAATAAATCTTGTAGAAAATTAAATTTTCCTGAGTTTGAGTATCATGAGAGAACATATATAAAGAGTGCAATAGACAAGACATGGTCTATGAATAGAGAATGGTAGGACATTGCAAATAGAATGGTAGGACATTGCAAATGGAATGGTAGGACATTGCGTTGAATATATTAGGACATTGCATAGAGTATGGTAGGACATTGCGTTGGGTATATTAGGACAATGCCTAGAGAATGGTAGGGCATTGCCTAGAGAATGGTAGGACATTGCATAGAGCATGATAGGACATTGCCTAGAGAATGGTAGGGCATTGCATAGAGAATGGTAGGACATTGCCTAGAGAATGGTAGGGCATTGCCTAGAGAATGGTAGGACATTGCATAGAGTATGATAGGACATTGCCTAGAGAATGGTAGGGCTTTGTATAGATCATGGTGGGGATGCAGTATGAGGCCGGACAGGGATTCGCCATAAGTGGGATATAAGTAGCCTATGTGGAAATCTAAATTACGATAAAAATATAATAATAAGCATTTCAAGAAAGAAAGTTTCTCTATTACAGATGATAATATTCAGCTGATAGCGAGAAACTCCACAACACTTGAATACAGAAAGAAGGGGATAGATCACGTGAGTATGCTAACCTCTGTCAATTAATATTTCAAAAAAACTAATCATTAAATTACAATATTCTTTATTTGTTCTTCCTTTCAATAGGGAGAATGAATATTTGTTCCACACATTTAAACACCTTCTTTTAATTCTTTAGTTAAAAGAAAATGTTGAAGACCTGGACGCGTCGCTCAAGTCTCTGCTATCTGAGGCGCAAGTAGAGGGTATCAGTTCCATAATGTGCGTTCAGAGGGCGCTTCTCAAGTGGAAAGAGGATCTGTCTTCATATATCAAGATCGGCGTAGTCGGTTCAAACAAGGTTGAAGAGGATATCAAGGAAATCATTCACTCAATTCTTGGAATAATGCCCGAACCAGGTCAGAAGGAAGTCTTCCACCCCGAATATGCACCTCTCACCTTCTGTGTTATGTTGACTGAAAATGATTCAAATGATTACAGCTCAATGGATGTCATTGTCCTTGTAACAAACACATCCTTTGGTAGAAAGGAAGGCAATATTGTGCAAATGCTTACTGTAAGTGGCAAAGAAGTGATATTGGTGCATTCAAGATTTAATGAAATATCAGAGGTTTACATGAAGAAATACCCCGCGGATGTCGAGAGTAAAACTAATGTTCCCTATAATCCTAAAGACTACTTCGGATTCTTTTTCAGTGACAGAGACAAATACTATAACATGCTTTATATGATAGATTGTAAAACGCCAAATGCTTTCAGTTTTCCGAACATGATAAATGGCATATTTGACAAGTTGCCAGAGGACAAACAGAACAATATGGCATATTGCTTGACGACTCCTTTTTCCCTGAAGATGCTACGGTGTGCCTTCAAAGTGTTAAGAGATCGCATATGGATGGTGGCTGTGTGTGCTCTTGCTGTGTCCCAAGGACGTGGTAGATATGGGGACAAGTTTGTCATTGTAAATGAGGTCGAGCAGTATTTTGAGCACCTCGGCCTCAATTCGTGTCCAGATGAATCTCTACTCGATAATATTACACTTGAACTTCTACACAAAACCGAGTACTTTGTCACTCACTTCATGAACTCTTTGGCAAAATCACAGGGTGCAGAGAAAGAGGCAGAAGAGGAGGTAGTTGGCATGCTCAAACCAGTTTTTAGTGCCAATGGGTTGGGTGTGATTGACCCTGTTTTATTTATAAACACATACAAAGTATTATATGTCCTGTTGAAAATGATAAATCATGCCGCGATTGATATAATGAAAAGAAATTATGCTAAACCGGGACAATACCTTGACTCTGATAAACATGAAGAATCTGCCGTAGAAATTTGAGAGTATTATTTTGATTTACAGCCTAACTTTAATTTAAGATATGTTTGATCAAGCTTAATCAGATATTGTTGCTTAATTGAAGATCAAGCACCATAAAAGTTTATGGAGAAATGCTTTGTTATATAAAAGCTGAACTGTACCCACAAAGCACACCAAAGAAGATGTATTATCTAAAATACAGTGCAAATTACCGACAAATGTAATTGGCAAATATTTACATAAATGTGATAAATGCTTATATGTTGAACAAGGTCATACAGAAATAAAATATATAGTTCCAGGCTACTAATGGACGAACAGGCCTTTGCAAGCCAAGTCATTTCATTGTTCCAATCTGAAGGTTCCCCATTGTTAGTAAAACCTTAATAAAGTGTTCGCACCAGATTGAGGAGAATAGAAAGAAAGTTATAGGTGTAAAAACTGATTGAAATAAAATGACTTGTCAGTCAACATTTGTTACTACTATGAACCAAGCTTGCATGTCTAGAAGGTTCACACATCTGTTTTTTAGATAACTGGTCGGAATGTCTAGAGACGATGCACCGAACATTTCTCCTTAAAAAATAATAATAAAAAAAACAATTATTCACCAGTATATGAATTTAATGAGCCAGGCTACGTGATTTCTGTTTTATTTGTCTTCCTTGTTGTCCTGACGCAGACGCATCCATGTGTATACACAAGGAGTTGCCTTTACATTGTTACATTTTTGTCTTCATAAAAGGCACTGCTTGTTCATGTATAACTTGACATCAGAATGAAATTTGAAAATGCAGTAAGCAGCATTCACCAATCATGCAGTTAAATATACAGAATTGGATGATTATCGTGGCGGTATCCGTAGCACAGGCTCTCGCCGCACCTTATCCTTATGGGACTGGACATGGTGATCACAAAACATTGCAAGATACATTGATATCCTTTCAAGGAGAATTCGTTGTCAACAATCAAACGTACAGCTCTGCAACAGTAAGTTGACATAATTTTGTTAATATATATTGAGATTGCATATCAATGGAGATTGAAATGAATGTTTGAAGGCTGAATGCCGATTTTAGCTAAAAGTCCTAATTTTGTGTCAAGATGTAGTTTTTGAAATAAATGTAATAAGCGATCTTCGAAATCAAGCAATTATTTTGGTAATCATCATGTAAGAGTATGCAGTGAAAACCGTTTTGGCCAGAAACAGATTTGTGCAATGCTCATTGAGTTCTGCACATTTGTAGTGTAGCCGTCTACTTTGTATATTTTGAGTGTTAATTTTGAGTGTTAATGTTGTTTGTATTGTTAGTTAGATAAATATCTGACAGCTACCATCCCAAAACATTCCAAGTATTCTTCCATAGGAGAACATACTAGACTTCGGAAGTGGAAGTGGAGTAAGGAACGGTCATATAAGGAGGGATGTCATAGACCCTCGCTTAGATCCATTAATCATGGATCTGTCCTGGGTCCTATTCTTTTCACAATATACATGTCCCCACTGGCTGATATTATAACTAAGTATGGGCTCACCTATCATATTTATGCAGATGATACCCAGATCTACATTCCTGTAGATCACACCTCTAGTCAGCATTCAAGTGGGCATCTGTAGGCACAAATGAGAAAAGTGTGTCAATGAAGTTAGAAATTAAATATAGTCCTACAGTTACTGCTTTTGATAGTAGACTTTTTTAGTATTATTATTATTATTTAATATATAGGATTAACAAAATGAATAGGTAGAGTCACGAGTGCATTAACATGTATTGTTTTGGCAGCAAAGTCAAGCGTAATAGGGGTAGCAAAGCTGTGAAAGCACTAAAACATGATAGCTGAACGTTGGTTGAAATTTGTTCTTAAATCTTATGACGGCCTATTGAAGACCTTAAAAATACTACCCGGACACGAGGATATTAGGAGGACACGAATCTTAGACAAGATAACTTCAGTTCTTCTAGCAGGGATAACTTCACAGCGGTAGGCAATGGTAGGTTTAAAAAGTCAATTTACAAAAAACGGATTAGATAGAGAACTGATAAAAAAAGATTTAAAAACCAGATTTGAGAATCATTATTCAACACAATGTACAGTATACAGGACAACTCGATAACAAACAACTGCTCTTATAGTAAAGTTATTTAGTTCAACAAAATTCTGATAATTCTTGAGTATTGAATAAAATATAACAGAGTATATTTATATTTCATTCAAACATAGAAATTGGTCATTATTAGTTTTTGCGCCATGTTTCTTGTGCCAGAATATCAACACATCACCTGTCCTTTTTACTCCTAACGCATTGGCATTCTAACATTGCTCTTAGAGGATATATACTTTCTGTTTCCAGATAATGCCAAAGATGTAAAACAGAAGAAACATAAAAACTGAAGCTTTTAGCTTATTTTTCTCAGACAAATGGAAATTACCTTAGCAAGATTATTTAACTCTGAGGCAAAATGGTTAACGGTTTATTTATTTCTTAATAAGCGGGTAATGTTGAAATTGTGGGGCTTTCAAGAAAAAGATTCATTTTACTGCAGCAAAAAATGAGCATTGCGTACAACAATTTTATAATGAGCTGGTAATGAATAGTTGTAAAATAGCTAAAAGAGTGAGACATTAAGGATTTATCCATTTTTAGTGTGGCATTTTGCGCTAAGCCTTAAAGATATTTTGAAGGATATCTCAACCAACTTTCAGCCACCCTGTGATAAGTGCTTTCACAGTTTGGCTCCCTCAGACACAAATCCCGGTTAATCCCGGTTTTGCCATTTTTTTTCACGAAATCGGTGGGATATAAAGGAGCTACTGGTGATGTCGGCAGATGCCAATCAGGTGCAGCCATTGTATTTTTGCACGATGGGGGCAAACCCTTAATGCGCTTGTGGTATTCGTTTCAGGCAAAACCGTGTGGACAGCTGATTCTGCTTTCATCAGATGGTCATCAATCAGTTGTCTTGGCACCTTTCTCAACTTGTCATCTAAATACTGCAAATAATGCTATGTTTATGAGAAATGTATCTGAGGAGTTTCTACTAGATCAGGTCACCAACGAGATAAGTATGACGTCGTCAATCTGGTCTTCCTTTGTAGCATCAAACGCACTTCTTGTCACGTGGGAACATGAAGTAAGTCTTACCTTAACTTCACACGAAACATAGTCATATAATCCTCACCACTCATATTCAATAATACATACATATATATATATATAAAGTAAAAAAGTAAAGCTGAAATTTATATACCGCTGATACCAGACAGTGTCTGCTCATAGCGGTTGATAGTAACTGGCCAGGATTCGAACATAGAACCCCTGGATCTCAAGGCGAATACTCTACCAATTGAGCTATTTCGGCCAGATAAATAAGAAAAACATATCGTTTCTATTATTTCTTCTTAGGCTACCATATTCCAAGTTCTGTTGGTGACAAATGACTATAGCACTTCAGTTCAAATTGAGACATTTGTAGTCCTGCTCTACAGTCACATAGAGGATCCCCAGGCAAAGGTGAGCAATATGGGAGAGTTGCCAAAACAATGAATTTTCAAGTTTTTAGATTATTCAAAACACTTCCACAATTTACGTGCTAACTTTTTTTCATTTTTACAACATATGTTCCCTGCAGATTTATCTCTCATAAACAATATATTGATGTGAATACAAAAAAAAAGAAACTCTAAAATTAGAATAAAATATTTTGAACATATTTAATTAATGCATTCACTGAACATCGGTTTAATTTCATAGCAGGAGATTTTCACGATATTACTGATCTCGGCATTTTTGCAACAGGGAAATTGATAAAAGCAAATCTGATGAAAATTAATCGTTTCTGCTATAGTATTTATGATCGCATTTAATATGAGGGAATTCTACCATTGTACAGCGTCAGGTGTCTTCAATACCAATTGACTTTGCCTCAATGATCTTATATATACCTCCACATTGTCATATATTTCGTCGATCTATCCATCTCCGATTTAATAGAAAACTAGACTAAGTTTTAAAATTGCAGCATCCCCCATGGCGAGATCGAGAAATATTGAGACAAGGAAATGATGATAACCAGGAAATCTTCGTGACCAGGAAATCGCGAAATACATGAAATATAATATGAAATATGCCGCTTGCGAAAATAATCTCGGGATAAAATATCTAAGGATGCAATGATTGATATCGTCCCACTGGCTTATATCCCAGTGAGAGATACTCGCCATCAAAGTTATTTTTTGTTTCAGGGTTACATCTTATCTGAGACAGCAGAAATTACACTTCCGGGATCAGATACAGGAAATATCATAGATCTGCAGTGGACATCCAATACAGGATCACCCGGACTGTGGATCTTCTCTGTGGATATCACTATTTCTGGTATGCTGCGTAAGCTCTGAGTGCCCACGAGACAAAAGTGGAGCGGCCAGCATATCAAATCAAATCAAAAATGATATGAGAGCATAACAAGCTTGTTTCAAATATCTTTTTCTTTCCAAACCTAGCATGACATATATAGTATCGTGAAGGTAAATCAGCAAAGGCGCACATTCATTCATTCAGGTATAGGGGTACCATCAGAAGATAGTTGTACTAGTATCTCCTTATCATTTACCTGATTATATCTATTTGGGCTGGTTGTCGTCCTTGTGTGAAGCCATTACACATTTAATATGAGAAAATATGGATTATACAAACATATTGTGAGGTGATTGTATATTGCCCTCTTACATATAATATACCGTGCATAGGTAAAAAAAAAGTGTTACCAATCTCTGCCTAATTTAAAACAGGAATGTGACCCAATTTAAGATTGCATAACGAGGAGTAATTAATTCCTCACTTGGGGACACAGATATTGCTGTAAAAACGTATCATAAAATTTACACTATAATTAACACAAGACACAAGACACGGTTACATATTCAACTGTAATAAAATTTGTGTAATCTTGTGAAGATTTTAATACGATTTCCATAACAGAATCATCCAGGTTGCTTCATGACATCATACCATCCAGGTATGCTGCGAATTCAGTCCAGAACGGATCAGAGCTCTCCCACCCCTCTCCTTATATGGTTAAGGGTTAAGCATAGAGAGCTGAGAGTATTCATTTTACCAAATATTCAAACGATATGAGTTTCTATGCTATGACGATAATGATGTTACATTTCAGATGTCAATCAGTGCTCCGAGGATTTACTCACATGCCCTGCTGTGCATACTATATGCGAAGATCTGCCCGTCTTGGCAGCATGTGTCTGCCAGGAGGGCTATAAAGGATACAACAGTCAATGTGAATTGATCCAGAGCACCTCCTACCGACCAATGCACGTCTCAGGATTAGTTCAAAGCATTGATGGTCTCTGGGGAGACGTTCTTATGTATCCATATGGGCTGGGGGGCTTTGAGATGCCTCCAAATGATGATGGAGTTACAACTGCCATACAGATACCTCTCAGCTTCCCTTTCTTTTCACATTACTTTAATGAAACCTATGTAATTATATTGATCATTTTCCAATATTTCTTATTGATATTGTTAATAATCCGTATCATTTTAACAGTTTGAATACAGAATAGGAATTATTGAATGAAATATTGAACAACTACTATTCAATTACAAATATTCTCAAACTGCTTGTTTTAAATTTAGATTTTATCCACATGACGATGATGGACCTTGAATTAAAATTTCAAAAAGCAGCATTATGTTAAGCCTATTACGTTTATGACATCTTTTAATTATGTTTCTATTTTCTAGGTGAGAACAAACGGACTGATCACATTTGGGAAACCACTAACTAAGATATGGCCGCAGACCTTCCCGCTTCTTTCTGACGACACCATGCTGATGGCTCCCTTCTGGGCAGACATAGATACCCGGATGAACAGTGGGCGTGTCTACCTGAGGGAGTACTCAGCCCCAAGCCCACTCCTAGACAGGGTCAAGCAGGACGTGCAGGGAATGTTTGCCACATTCACGCACTTTGAGCCAAAGTGGGGCTATCTGGCCACCTGGCATGAAGTGACCTTTTTTGGTGGATCTTCAACGACACAAGTAATATATATATTGAGATTTATTCTCTTATTTTGATTATATATTTTCAAGATAATTGGTAACGTTATTAACAGGCATGTGTTAAAATAACGATTACTTTTTAGCCTTATGGCCGGAAAAATGAAATCTATTTATTGTAAATTAGGAACCCCTCAGGTTAATGTATGGGGTAGTTTGAACCTACATTAACATACACTAACATGAACTGATTTATTCATGAATTTATGAATAGATACATATATTTGTTTGAGAAGACCCTACATTGACCTTATCAATTTACTGTTTGCTTTTACAAGATCCAATAATTTGTCAATATATATTAAAATACTTAATTTATACATATTTATTAAACTAAATTGGCCTAAGGATTGGGAAATAATACAGACTCTTCGTGCATGGTGCTTTGCCTTGCAGACTAACACGTTTCAGTGCATGGTGGTGACTGATGGTACCTATTCATTTGTGATCTATAACTACGGCGATGTGAGGTGGACCACTGGGAGGTCTCACGGTGGAGATGGAGACGGCCTCGGTGGATCCCCTGCCCAGGTTAGGCAGCTTCACCATCACCACCCTTATCATCACCTGCCTTATATATCAAACATGTTATCTGTGATCTTTAAGAACATTATAGACACATCCATTTATATTTCTGGAGAGAAGCCCTCTTTTCCATAAGTAGAGTACTGAACAGACCTACAAATTTCAATGTTTTGCAAATTTCAATGTATATATATATATATATATATATATATATATATATATATATATATATATATATATATCTGTACTTCCTTGTGTACTTTGGTTTATCTGAATCTAGAAAGACTATGCTAGTGCTTGAACAAAGTATTTGAATATGCCAGTATTTGAGCAGATCAAACATGCAAGTAACAGATGAGTAATGAGCCACTTTGTATTTGTCCTTAGGCTGGGTTCAATGCAGGAAATGGTCTGTGGTATTCGCTTCCTGGATCGCAGACTTCCTCTATTGTTGATATAGACAGAGAGACGAATGACTTACTTCCCGGGAGGTGGATCTTCAGGGTGGATAGCGGCATACAACATGAGAGCACTCCCCAACCAGAAGGTATCTATAGATACATTACCTGACATTAATGATGCATCTGTCAAAACGCTAAAAATAATCTATGATAAGCTGAGAAATATATTGTGGTCAATCCCAAACAAATTAGCTTTTCAAACTTAAAAAAATTAAAGGTTTTTTGGTGAAAAATGAAATTCCCATATATCTTGGAACAATTGTGCTATAGCCTTAAAGTTGTAACCCAGTCTCTTTTTTTAATTTAAAGCATCATTGTCACCAAATTCAAAATTGAGATACAGTCCTCACTTTTTTCTTTCTTTTTTTTTTTTGGGGGGGGGGGGGGGGCTAATTAACTAATCTTGCACAAAAATGGCACCTGTTGTGAATGACAACGTTTTAAACAAATGATTTACGAACACAGTGTACAAGTTGTTACAGTTCACTTCTGTTTTGGTCAATCAATCACGAAAGCTCATGAAAGTATGTTTTGCCATGAAGACCAATACATGGTGCCTATTGGTCAGGATGTCGTGGAACTTCCCATTAATGCCTGCCATGCTTAAACTCCTATATTACCATCTATTTATCATTTGTGCAGTTGTGAATTCAACATAGAATAACATCTTTATTTGTGCAGTTGTGAATTCAACATTGAATAACATATCTTTATTTTTCACGAATGCGATGGCATATTCAATATGGATGAAAGTTAATCAAAAACAAAAGAAAAACAAAATATAATGAAAGTATTAAGACATATAAATGAAACACATAATTCCGTTTCCAGCTGTTGTGGAATGTGGTTGCTATGGTGATCCACATTGTCGTTCTTTCGACAGAAAGTGGCTCAGCTATTATGGACGGTGTCAATACACATTAGCAAGAGACGGTTGTGACAACAATACCATTTCAGGTAACTTTTCATTATTAAATCCATGAAGTATTAGTTATTTAGTTAAACGTATTTTGTTTTTCATACACTGTTTGACTTGGCCGTTGCAGGTGATCCGTCATTTGAAATTATTGCAAAGAATGTGAGGGTCAGTCTGAATTCTGTAGCTACGGCCACCAAGGAAATATTTATCTATTTAAACTCGGTGAGTTGTTTATTGGTTTATTAAGAAACCAAATAGCGGTTCGAAGGAAAACAGTTGCTGTTTAAAATGATTCAATGGACTTTAAAACAAGTTTTATCAAAATATATTAAAAGAAATGCCTCACACAGTTTGAAGGGAATTAATTGTTGTTTAAGATGATTCAATAGATTATATGACAACTGTTATTAAAAGATATTAAAATAAAAACCTCATAGCAGTTTGAAGGGAAATAGTTGCTGTTTAAAATTATTCAAAAGATTATAAACAACTATTTTTGAAAGAAATTAAAATTAAAACCCATATGAATTAATATTGCAATATTTATATTTCAGGGTGATAATATTGCCCTTTACAGGGGTGTAGAAAATGTCTATGTTAATGGTATCAGGGTCAACGCTCCAAGTAAAGTTACTTTGGGACAATTCGAAGTGAAGATTGTACACATTCGATATGGAGTGGTAAATACAATTTGTTGTATTACTTATAACCTCAGCGAAATTACTCCTGATAGGATTTATATGTGAAGTTTGAGTCCATTTTATGGAATGCAGCGATTATCGCTTTGAATAGAAATTGATTCATTGGTGATATTTTGCTCTTTTGTAAATGTATAAATATTGTTAGAATATTCAATATTGTCTTAAAATGGATGCTAAAACATGATCATTGAAATTGGCGTGCACAATTGCTGACTTCTTTTCATTCTACGTAATATTTGAATGTGTGTTATGCCCCTTCAGGAGGTACTATTTTAATATAATTAAAATTTGGCCAAAAGTCTAAAACAAGCTTTAGTTCTGTTTTAAAAACCAAGCAGGCGACTGAATTTCGTCTTTTTAAAATCTTAATCAACATCATAACCATATTGCACATATTTATGATCAAATTGGTTTAATTAATTCAAAATCACTACACTAATCTAATTTAATCATTTATCTCACTGATTTATTTCTCAATTAATAAACCAAAACGTGTAAAGCGTGATATTTATGAGAAATGATGTAACTACAACAATTTTTTTTTATATTTCTAGTTGGCGATATTAGGCAATGGAGTGAGCGTATATTGGGATGGACGCCAAACTGTCAAAGTCAAAGTAACTGAGCAATGGCAGAATAAATTATGTGGACTGTGTGGAAACTATAACAATATCCCTGATGATGACTGGAGCACTGGCACCAGTTGTAATGCTACCGCTGGGATTATAGTAAGTCAGGTCATATTATAAAAGATAATTTCATGTCTCTTCACTGTTTCAAGTATCACATTAAAAATATTGCATGCAATAATATTCCTGGTAATTTTTCAATATTTTGTTTATTGAGTGCTCATTTGCAGACAAGCGATCCAGCCTATTTTAGTAACAGCTGGTACTATGCATATCTTCCCTATGTTGATCTGGACTGTGATACTCCCTGTGAATCTGGCCCACCAGTCTGTCCTCCAAACCAACACGCAGTCGCATCTGATCACTGCACATTTCTCACTAATTCTACTGGTATATTCAAGGTTAGTGAAAGATATACCCAGAAAATCGTGTGAGGTAACAGCCTGTGCACAGTGCACATTTCCTTCATTCAGCAGTTTGCAAACATGCACGGAAACTAAGATCATTGTTGTGTACACATTAGCGCTGCTCATTGTCTCTGAGCAATAAAAGTATACAGTATGTAATATAATCTATAGTATGATATATATTTATGACTGCTGTAAGAGCTGTATACAACAATGTAGGCATTGTAATCAAATGTGTATCTCGGTCGTTATATCACAGTAGCATATATTTATGGACAATTCACATGATATGTGAATTAAATATATTCATTCATTTTGGCAATCTCTGTTAACAAATGATTATATTAGGATCTTGTGGAAATTATTTCTATCCTTTTCTAAAAGTATTATCGATTCGATAATCATCAGTTTTGACGGTTTGATTTTGGGAATGTAGAGTAGATTTATATATATATATATATATATATATATATATATATATATATATATATATATATATATATATATATATATATATATATATATATATATATATATATATATATATATATATATATATATATATATATATATATATTTATATATATTCATTTATTATACAAATACTGTGTAAACAGATGATCTCCCTGCTGTGACACCATTTGCATCAAACATAAATACACATTACAAATCGAGGAGGCTATTTTATAGGACTGCCTGGCAGTGATGAGCGAAGAGGACATCAGCAATAGGTTTGACTCATGTGTGGTGGACGTGTGTGCAGGGGGCGCCACCCAACTATGCCAGAGTATACAATCATTCGCTGACTGGTGCACTGACCAATATTATGTGCACACTCAGCCATGGAGAACAGCAGGATTCTGCCGTGAGTATGAAAACTTGCCAATATTTGGTCAGCATAAATTTTAATACTATAATCAAAAGTATATAATACCTTTGTTTTGGGATATAATATCTAGTATTGAGTTTCATATCATTACATTCTTATGATTATCTTAATTATGACATTCTTGTCATTATCTTTAAGTATTGAGTTTCTTATCAAACCCAATTAAAACATTTGTCTTATACTGTGAATTTGGTCTGTACAAATATATTAATTAACTTTTTATCAGAATACACTTTTCTTTATATTTAATATCTCTCTCAGTTTACAACTAATCAGATGACCTTAACGTTTCTCAGCCAAAGCTTGCGGAGTGGGAATGGTGTACACTGCTTGCGGCCGACTTTGCGAGCCTTCGTGTGGGAACAGGAGTGCACTGTTCACCTGCCCGGACAACGGTCTATGTCGGGAGACGTGTCAGTGTGTGGAGGGATATGTCCGGGATGGGAACAGATGTGTCCCTCCAAACCACTGTGGCTGCCAGCAAGATAACATCTATTACTCTGTGTGTATTCACATGTATTCTTTAGTGATGTGTTTTCTAGATCTGATAGAATAACTCATTAATGAAAGATCAAGATATAGATCGAGATACTGCACAGTATAGGCATTGCAAGTCCTAATCTTGGCATATTCGGTGTGAAACTTCATCAGTGGTTTAAATGACAGTCATATTTATGCGCCAAATTTGAATTTTCTGAAAATCAATAATAAAAATATCTCAAAAATGGATGCACCATTTATATCATTTTAATAAGTTCTTTTTGAAAAACCTTTTTTGATACTTTTTATGAGAAGACTACTTCATAGCTGTTTGTTAACATCGTTTTTAACAGAACGCTATTATTTCATTTTTATCACTTTTGTTATAATTATCATAACAAATGCATGTATATATATATATATATATATATATATCTATATATATATATATATATATATATATATATATATTGCGAAAGACACGTTCATTTTATCGAACGTGTGGTGTATACGTACTAAATCCTTTACTACCTTGTACTACCTCCTTTATTAACAGTTGGGCGTTGAGTTTCTGAATGCGGGATGCACTGAGCATTGTATCTGTGATACCTCAGGGGATTTGCAATGCTCACAAGTATCATGCAGTCAGCATGCTGAATGCAAAATTATCAATGGCTCTAACACCTGTGAATGTCTTCATGGATACAGAGGAAATGGACTGACTTGTATAGGTATTTATAAGTCTTAATTATATATTGATGATTTGTGTCTTTATTTTTCTTTTAACTCAATATATTATAACATGATGGATTGCGCATGCGTCGACGTGGTCGGTTGTGTTTTTGAATAGAAGAGTATATTTTCCAATCTTATTCTTAGTCTTCTGCGAAATATTGAATTTTCATTTCCTTTACCTTGTCATCAGAATTTATAGATTTTATTTCGTCTTGTTTTTTTTTTTGGTTTTAGATATTGATGAGTGTGCAGAAGACAGCAGCATTTGCGGTGATCCTAATTATCAATGTCTCAACCAGGCAGGTTCCTATATGTGTGTCTGCCCACCTGGAACTCA
Source organism: Amphiduros pacificus (assembly GCA_949316495.1). Taxonomy (NCBI): domain Eukaryota; kingdom Metazoa; phylum Annelida; class Polychaeta; order Phyllodocida; family Hesionidae; genus Amphiduros; species Amphiduros pacificus. Next base: position 22,178,449 of record OX439005.1, read on the forward strand.
AACGATTGGAGGCATCTGCACAGGTGAATTGCTTTTATGTATATTCTTAATAAACCATCTAGTTTCACTTTATTTGGTATGCTGTGAACTATTCTCATTTTGACATAATATTTTTATATAATTATATCACATTTGATATTTGTAGAGGTTGCTGAATGCAAGTGCTGGGGGGATCCGCACTGTCTCTCATTTGATCATGACCAGAAGTGGCTGCATTACTATGGAAAGTGTCAATACACAATGTCCAGAGATGGATGTTCAAATGGAACCATTATAGGTGAAATCATGTGACTCGTATGCAATAAAAAAGAGATTGTTCAGGAATTATCTTACTTTAATTGCAATGTATGCAATATTTATAACACATTGTGGGAACTAAAATTAGATTCAATCACTGCTTTATTGAATATTTGTTCGCGTGTCCCTTTAATTAAACAGGAGACCCATCCTTTGAGGTTGTTGGAAAAAATACTCAGTTTGCGCCAACCTCAACAAAGGAGGTTTACATCTATCTCAATAACGGGGTATGTGATCATTCATATCTTAGACTTATTATACCACAAATTCTTCCTCAGTCATAATAATTCTTCGTATGTAACATAAAAACAAAGTTTAAGGAGATATAAGCGTTTATGAAAGGTTATGATTTGTGTTGCAGACTGATAGTATCGTATTATACCAAGGAAAGACTGTTTACGTTAATGGTATACTCACCCTACCAGGAAGTACAGTCAATCTCGGAGCCATAGAAGTAACATTTATAAACCAACGCTTTGATGTGGTAATTAATAGCAATTTTGTCCAGTTTTGTCTACGAGCCTACGTATTTTTAACGTGTGAGGAAACTAAAATGCATATAAAGATGTATGCAAAATGATCAGTGAGACCTTTTCTATTCATGAACAATATATTTTCAAGCATCCTCTATTTCTGGAAACATATATCCATAAAAACAAAAATGTGTACAGCAGATTAATTGTCCAGTTGATACCAGAAATTTTTAAATAGTTAAATAAGAATATAAAAATCAGTTGATTTATTTTTATATCTATTTCTTTTTTGTTTATTTCTATTGGTTAGTTTGTAATCATGAGCAACAATGTGACTGTCAAGTGGGATGGTTGGCATAATGTAAGAGTAACACTTACCCCTCAATGGAAGGGTAAATTGTGTGGTATATGTGGAGATTATGATGACGACCAAGACAACGAGTGGACAATGGGCACCAGCTGCAGTGGAATTCATGGAGAAATAGTAAGTAGCTATAATCATTTTAATCATGAAAATAATTAGTGCTATTATGAGACCTGTTCCGGCATATATGCTGTACCACCATAAGGGTATTATTGATAATATAATAATGTTATTTTGGAGTTATTTAACAAAACCCAGCTCAAGTAAGAACAGATTCAAGGGTTGATAACTGAGACATGTCTATAGTAACTAGAAATGTGGTGCAGTACAAACTAATGGCTTCTAAATAATAATAATAATAAAATAATATATGTACAACAGGAAACGGTTTTATGTTATTTGCATAACAGTTATGAAATTCCAGATGTTATAATGGACCTTTCTAGTAAATATAGCCGGGACTTTTTATATTGCAGACAGATGATCCAGTGCAGTTCAGCAATTCCTGGTACTATCCCTACTTACCATATCATGACGAGTATTGTACTGATCCATGTGACACCGGGGAAGTGGTCTGTCCCCCCGAGCAAGAGATACAAGCACTTAATGACTGTGCCTACCTTACCAATAAGACTGGTATATTCAAGGTAGGTAAATTCTATCTGCTCATATGGACCATGCTGCCATCTGGTGTAAGTAGGGGTAGTGTCAGGCATGGGGAACTTAGTAGACATAGTCGTAAAAAGTTGTGTACAACATGCCTGTAATTGTTCTTGAATAATATTCTGAATGAATTACAACCTACCTGTGTTTAATTTAGTCATCATTAAACAAAACATATGTATGTACCCACAGTCCACACAAATATGGTTTATTGATTTATGTTACATGTTACAATGGAACATGATTTCAACAAAATGTGAAATGAGATGATATTCCTTCTAGGATTGCCTGTTGCTGTTGAGTGATGATGGTATAAACGATGTGTTGACCTCCTGTGTGGTTGATGTGTGTGCACAAGGCACCATCTCCTTTTGCCAAAACATAGAGTCATTTGCTGAATGGTGTTCCACACAACACCACATCAATATTCCCCCTTGGAGGTCAACAGATTTTTGTCGTAAGTCACAATTTTTTTCAGAAATATTATATTGACAAAAAATGGAGAAGCAATTTGACTCACTTTTTCCAAAACATGAATGTGTTTGATAAATTAGTAATTAAAATGTTTAGAATAGTCTTTATTTCATATAAGCTTAGCTATTTTGAAGGGCAGGTTCAACATGTTTTCATTATCATAAACTGAAAGATTGTCTCCTTGTTCAAAATAATCTGTATTCCTTTTAAGCTCTTTCATGTGGAGAGGCCATGCATTATACACATTGTGGTAAGAGGTGTGAGGCGTCTTGTTCTGACCTCAGTCTCAATGACTACTGTGAAGATACTGCCTATTGTGAGGAGACCTGTGAATGTGATGAGGGCTACGTCAGGGATGGGGACCGCTGTATTCTCCCTAATCAATGTGGCTGTCTTACAAACAATATCTACCATTATGTAAGGAGAACAAAAATTATATTTTGAAATGAATAAGAACTTGAAATGTTTAATTGAATTGTGATAACGTCACAATGATTCATCGTATTTGTCTTGGAGTGCACCATTTGATTGTGGTGAAGTAAAAAAGTGTCTTTCCAAAAGGCAACATGGCACAGTTTTACATAATGATTAAATATCAGCAAACTAATGATCATAACATTGTCCCTCTTATCATGACTTGCAAACTGCACACTACAGGTAGGGGACAGCTTTGTGACTGCAGGGTGTGCAGAACAGTGCACCTGTGTTGGCACTGGAGATCTACAATGTTCACCCTTACCCTGCAGTCCACATTCATCATGCCAAGCAATAAATGGTTCCTATGCATGTCATTGTCTTCCTGGCTTCAGGGGAAATGGCACAATCTGTACAGGTGAGCCACAATTGAAAATACATAGAGCAAGTCGTATTATGTTCAATAAACACCCTTTGCCTGATGTCAAATTCACGACCTTGTATAACATTTCATGTGCTTCAGATATCGATGAATGTACTGAGTGGAATATAACCTGTGATAAGCCTGATATTAAAACAGGGTTACACTGCCACAACACATTAGGCTCCTACAAATGTGTGTGCTCACCCGGATGGCAAAATATAGGAGGCATCTGCACAGGTATGCTAGAACATCCATCTTTGTAAGATATACATATTAAAAAAGGTATTCTCAAATCTAGATTCACTGCCAAACTAGCACCTGGAAATGTTATAATATTGAATCATTGTAACCTTTTAATTTTTTGCAGAAATGGGTGAATGTATATGCTCTGGTGATCCCCACTGTAAGTCCTTTGATGGGAAGTGGTTGCATTATTATGGAAAGTGTCAATACACAATAGCTAGAGATGGATGTCAACACGGACATATAATTGGTAAACATCAGGTCACAAAAATGTTTCATTGCAGAGTATGATATGTTTGTTTTTGTATTCCAATATATCAGAGAACTCAAAGTTCACTGGAGGTAAGCATAAGAATGACAATTACATGAATTTCGTTTGAACCACCAATCATCACATCTCTCTCAAACATTTCTCAACTTTGTGATAAGAATTAGTTTGCCGTTAGGCTTCACTTTGAAATGAATACCCTTCCGAGCTTTGACCTGGGTTGTTTGAGTCCCCGAGATCAAGATTTGCGTTTCTAAATAACTAAATATAGATCAATGGCTTTCAAGGGTTTGCAATATAAATATAAATTAGCACAAGATTGTTTTATCTAATTTTGGATAAAATTAGAAACCATTGTAAAAATGCAAACATTCGTATTGTTTTATAAAATGATATCTATTTCAATATCAACACGGATTGTAAAAATACATATAGATGTTTACATTAGATTGATTTTAACACATATAATGAAATAAATGTAAAATAATTCTGGCTGCTCGAGATTCAAGATTTATTATGCACCAGGTGGCACTACAGTCATGTACAATGCATTATGAGATAATTTTGTAGACATGGCTACTTCACTTTCATTGTGTATTGCCTTGAAATTGGTGTCATTTATGATTGTTTTCTTTGACAATATTATATCATTTTCTTCTGTGAGGCAGGAGAACATTGCTCACACACTGTAAAACTACACGTCTGTTATTGGATGGCAGATGATACTTGGTCACGTGGCTAAAAGAACAGCGTGGTTAAAAGAACAGCGTGGCTAAAAGAACAGCGGTACAATGTATACAGTTCACAACCCTTCTGCTGTTCTTTGAACTGAGCATGTGCAGAACATGAACTTCCTGTTTACTGGCCGCCATATTGAATTTAAGTCGTTGAACAAAACAGAGAATATTTCAAATGCACATTCAATGGGGAAATGTTCGACATTAAAACATTTTTGTATGTCCCGTTGAGAAAACAAACTATTATTCATAGTTTGCATGTATTATTAATGTCTCTTGGTGATTATTTTACTTGAAAACACAGTTTAAAGGCCTTGTTTACATGGGCGAAAATATGTATAATTGACCGCAACAAACATTACTCCCGGAAGTGGTGAAAAGAAGGTGCTCTCTAGCGTTTGAGCGATAATAGGTGAAAGATCGGCGAACTGTATAGGGGACCATTTACAGTGGATATTCAAATAGACAACATATTGCCAGATGTGATTAATGGCATCTTTCTCAGATCAGCTGTGTAAGAATCTGGCCTAGGTTGAATAAACAATGTTTCCAGCATTTCTCCAGCGTTTCTGCACCGACTGTACATGATCGGCTGGCTCCAAGTCATCATATCTACAATTAGCACTGATCAAAAAACCAAATAACTCCTTCTTGTTTTTGAAAAAAAGCATGCAATCCTTTCTTAACAAGCTTTTTCTGCAAATCTTACTTTGGTAATTTGTTGGTTGTGAATTACTAGTGGAAATCTCTTAGTTAGGTATACAAAAAAGTGTGTCTAGGACAGGAAGTGCCCCTGATTTTCTCACAGCAGGTGGCACCATCACCCACTCGGTCGGCCAGAATTGTTATGATTCTTTAAATAAAAAAAAATCTTTTATTTCAATCAAAACAGAAAATCCCTCATTTGAAGTAATAGGTTTAAATACTAATGTGGTACCTACGAGAACTAATGAAGTCCACATCTACCTCAATCATGGCGTGAGTTAGCACTTACTCTTTTTAAAGATTCTTGCAAATTGATTTCTTAAATTTTTATCATTATCACTTTTTTGCTAATTTACATTTCTACATGAGTGATATTTGAGCTATCATATGCAATTAAATGTGCAAATTATTATTATTATTAATGTGTCTTTTTCAATGAATATTTCAGAGTAACCACATTATTCTTTCTCAAGGAAAAGTTGTCATTGTTGATGGGATAAGGATTGTACCCACTAGTATCTTTATTCTTGGAGAGTTTGAAGTTTACATCATGTATCAAGGCTTTGATGTGGTGAATACTGTGTTTTATTATCTAACTGATATTACACAAAATTAAGATATTTGTGATAAAGAAACCACATGACATTACTGCATTATAAAAAAGATCTCCTGTGGGAGAGCAAAAGAACACTGCATTTCTTTTTTTAAAGAATATTTTCTTGTCATATATAAGATTGTGGTGATGAATACAACCGTAGCAGTGAAGTGGGATGGGTGGCACAATGTACGCATCCAGGCAACCAATCAGTGGCAAGGACAGCTGTGTGGGTTGTGTGGTGATTACAATGGTGACTGGAGCAATGATTGGATTATTGGCCCCAGCTGTGGTGGCATCAAAGGGAATAATGTGGGTATACTGAAATATGAATATAAGGATTTTATCAACCTTAAACAATTAATTATGCTGAAATTGGTTTTGAGATCGACATTTAAAAAAGAATAAATTCAATATCTGAGACACTGCATATTTATAGATCCATCTATCTTGCAACTCAAAGTGATGCTAAATATATTCTGTTATGCTCTTTAATGAAGATAAATAGACACTCACATTTACCAAGATAAAAAAAATAAGAATCATTACTTGATACTACCACCACACCATACATATATGTTTGCCCCAAAATGGCATTCAATGAAGTGAAGCGGTTCATATATTTTACAATATTTCTAGACTGATGATTCCCTGGAGTTCAGCAGAACTTGGTTATACCCTATAATACCAGGACATGATTCTCAATGTCAGGAATGCGATGGGATTGTGTATTTATGCCCCCATCAAGAGGCAGTGGAAGAATGTGAATACCTAGTGAATGCAACAGGGATCTTTAAGGTATTTCAAACTTGTGCAATCTGAATCGAAGTTCCAAAACACACCTTATCTTTTTTTAATTCCATGTGAAATTGTATTTTAATACTATAAGAAAGGTATAATGATGCCCACTGAAAAGAATTAATAAAATACTGACTCAGAGGCATTTGAACTTTGTATTAAAACATACCCAAAATAAGTATTTAATTACTCGAGTATTTAATTACCCGAGCTTAATGCTTATATAACTAATGTATGGTGCCTGTGCAAATGTGTAGGACTCATTCACATGTTGAGGACTCCTACATCCCATGCCTAAAGGATTACCTTGTTGTCTTTGTAAATCTTTGATTGGATGGGTTGTCATATCAAGGACATGCGACATGACAATTCCATGAGGCAGCACTAAATCTGCTTTAAGTAATTCTTGTCACGAAATGACTGAAATAATGTTGAATGTAATGTAAAACCCCATACAAACAGACAAACACATGCTGCATGTCTTAATCCCCTTATCTGCACACAAATTACATCACATTGAGACAAGTAAGGGAGAAATTAACTTCTCTTGAAACATTCATGAAATGAGGTTTTCAAGCACTTTTGCCTTGCATAATATAAATATTTATACCCCAAACTTTGTGATCAAATATTATTACCCATCATATTTCCATAACATAAAGTTTTATGTCATTTTTTAAATGTAAGTGTGTTTTCTGTTAAACTCCAAATCATCCATTGGACATTTTGTCAACAAACTTTGTTTAGCTGACCAATGATCTTGTGCAAACACCTGTTTCATAAAGTATTCCTAACAATGGGGCACCTTCAGTATGGGACAAGGGATATATTTTGGCTTAAAGAGGCCTGTTTGTCCATTGATGTTTGTCCATTGGTGCGGGCCTATCACCCTTAAATACCACACTGGAGGTCACATGCTTGAATACATGTGGCCACCTGGTGGTCAAAAGAGTACAACTAGTACTTTTCAGTAGAACATTATGACCATGGTTGGTGTATTTTGGTTGATTTTAGTGATATAACTTGCTTGTAACACAGTTTTGGCCAAATATCCTTTAAGCATACCCCAAATTTCTGTAAAATTGCCTGTGACCTCTGTGATTTCATGAATGATTTAACTAGTGGAGCTACACATTTCTTTGCTGTAATCACTATATTATTCAAAGCATTGAATGAATTGATGAATGTATTTTTCCTATTCACATTTTTGACAATTGCATATTCAGAAAATGGCTGACATTGTAGGAATGCATATTGATGATGGACCAACAAGATATCAATGAAATATTGGCATCGTGCATTGTTGATGTTTGTGCTTTTGGTAGTGATCTCCTTTGTCAGAGTATTGAGGCCTTTTCCTACTTGTGTTCTAAACAATACCACATCAATATTCCTGTATGGAGAACAACAGAGTTTTGTCGTATGTTATTTTAACTATATTTTAGAGCATTGATTTAACATGGTAAACTTTCATGAATATAGACCCTTTTTGTTTAGATAACATTTATCAAAATAATCTGTATTCCTTTTAAGCTCTTTCATGTGGAGAGGCCATGCATTATACACATTGTGGTAAGAGGTGTGAGGCGTCTTGTTCTGACCTCACTCTCAATGACTACTGTGAAGATACTGCCTATTGTGAGGAGACCTGTGAATGTGATGAGGGCTACGTCAGGGATGGGGACCGCTGTATTCTCCCTAATCAATGTGGCTGTCTTACAAACAATATCTACCATTCTGTAAGTATTTAGAAGCCACTTAACAGAAATTACAATCTGATGATAAGTAATGAATTGGCTGTCTTTATAACGTTTTTTGAGTACTTGGAAGCACATTTTTAAATATCAGTATTGAATAAATCTAACGATTATAAACTTTGTAGACAGGAGACGTCATTGTGACTGAGGGATGTACTGAGCAATGCATCTGTGGGAGCACTGGTGAATTACAATGTTTGCCTTTAGAATGTGGTCAGGATTCTGTGTGCAAATTGATTAACAACACTTTTACTTGTCAATGTCTTTATGGATTCAGAGGAAATGAGTCAGACTGTTTGGGTAGATATATTTTTGTTGTAAAATATTTAAATGGAAATGGGTGGTGTGCACTAATTTATGATTAAGGATTACAACCATTTTGTTTGGATATACAAAATAATTTTTCCTTTTTAAATAAAAGTTGGCTCTGCATTTGGTCCAACTAATGTTTTGAATGGAATTTAAGGGAATATTTATTGATATATTTTGAATACGAATTTAAGGAAAGAGATATTTAACGATTTTAGTTCCTATTTATGTTATACACAGGTTGGGACAATTTAAACTATTTAGATGTATAACTATCATAATCACATATTTTATAGAGGCTACAACTGAATTTCAAACTACAGAAGCAACTACTGAAATTCAAACAACAGAAGCTACTACTGAGAGAGGCACAACAGAAGCAACTACTGAAAGAGGCACAACAGAAGCAACTACTGAGAGAGGCACAACAGAAGCAACTACTGAGAGAGGCACAACAGAAGCAACTACTGAAATTCAAACAACAAAAGCAACTACTGAAAGAGGCACAACAGAAGCAACTACTGAAATTCAAACAACAAAAGCAATTACTGAGGGAGCCACAACAGAGGCAACTACTGAAATTCAAACAACAGAAGCAACTTCTGAGAGAGCCACAACAGAGGCAACTACTGAAATTCAAACAACAGAAGCAACTTCTGAGAGAGGCACGACAGAGGCAACTACTGATATTAATACAACAGAAGCAACTACTGAGAGAGGCACAACAGATGCAACTACTGATATTCAAACAACAGAAGCAACTACTGAGAGAGGCACAACAGATGCAACTACTGATATTCAAACAACAGAAGCAACTACTGAGAGAGGCACGATAGAGGCAACTACTGTTATTTTAACAGAAGCAACTACTGATATTAATACAACAGAAGAAACTCCCGAAGGAGCCACAACAAAGGCAACTACTGATATTCAAACAACAGAAGAAACTCCAGAAGGAGCCGCAACAAAGGCAACTACTGATATTCAAACAACCACTCAAGATTCTACAACAGATCTCACCACAACAACAACCACAAAAGCAACCACGACAAATCTCGCCACAACAGCGACTACAACAGATCTCACCTCAACAACAACCAATTCAGATCCAATTATTGTCATAGTGATAACATTTACTTTTGATGCAGTGTTTCTGGATGCATACGTGAATGTAGATCATCCCGCAACAGAGCAACTTCTGCATGATGTGTTAGAACAGGTTTGTTTTGCCATTGTTTTATGACAACACCAGATAAATATAGATAATATCACATATTATCTTTATGGCAACAATTAGAAATACTTTGAACTGAGGTTTGCGCTTCACGCGTTCAAGCATTTACCAGCGCCCTGAACTGATATTATTATCATTATTATTATTATTATTATTATTATTATTATTATTATTATTATTATTATTATTATTATTATTATTATTATTATTATTATTATTATTATTATTATTATTATTATTATTATTATTATTATTATTATTATTATTATTATTATTATTATTATTATTATTATTATTATTATTATTATTATTATTATTATTATTATTATTACCACTTCGAACCATCCCATGGGCTATCTACATATAGAGAACGTGCATAGTTACCTAACTCTCTAATGTAAACATAATTAATATAAATTGTATTTTGCAGATAACAAAATTTTTAGGTATTGACGATTTCGAACTATCAATAACTCGTTTGTTGTGAGTTTCTTTATAAACATTATAAATCTTTCATCTAATGATTATAATAGAAATATGATGACTAGTCATTATTAAATAAATACTTTTTTTCATTTATTTCATCAGCCCTGGAAGTCTTGGGGTGGAGGTGACATTGAGCACCAATGGTACTGTACCTACTGTAGAGGAAAAGGCCAGTCTCATTGTCTACATATCTAATACTCTACTTGAACAAGGGACAAATTTCATTTTGCCGGGTGGACAGAATGTTTCTGTTAATAATGGCTCGGTAAAATACCTAAAGGAAGAAGGGGAACGCGGTAAAGAGAATATAACAGGTATGACACAAAATCTATAGTTTATCACTAATTTGATAAAGAATGATAAATTGATAAATACAGAAGTGAATTTGATAAAGAGGCAGATGAATACCATTTGACATGATTGAATGGACTTGATTGGTAGAGGTTTCTGCTTGGTGTATAAAGGGATGAGCATTCATGGAACATGATATATATATATATATATATATATATATATATATATATATATATATATATATATATATATATATATATATATATATATATATATATATATATATATATATATAGAAAGAGATTGTATCAGATATGGGGTTTTTACCAATCTCAGACCTGTCTTGTGGGGCATTGACGTACTGTGAGGCATATAAAATACCCCACTCTTCATAGTGCAGCTGCTTAGTCACAGTTACATAAGTAACCTGTACAAGGCCTTTTTGAAAAAACATGTCTGAGAAGCATATTTATACAACCAGGCTATAACTATATAAATCACTGCCATCTAGTGTCACAGGTAGTAACAAGTGCCCTGGTGGTGGATAATGGCATTAGCGCCATTGATATGAATGTTAGATTTGTGAGGTATGTAAAAAAAATTAATTATTAACACCAGATGGCACTCTCCTGTTACACATATTAAGGTATGAGATGGTACCCCATAATGAGGTCTGACAAAAATACCTCCAGTACCTCATATCTGTACCAGCTTCTAAATATATATATATATATATATATATTCTTTATTATGAATATGCAATCTCTCTCTCTCTCTGTCTCTCTCTCTCTCTCTCTCTGTCTCTCTCTCTCTCTCTCTCTCTCTCTCTCTCTCTGTCTCTCTCTCTCTCTCTCTCTCTCTCTCTCTCTCTCTCTCTCTCTCTCTCTCTCTCTCTCTCTCTCTCTCTCTCTCTTCCTCTCTCTCTCTCTCTCTCTCTCTGTGGCGCCATCTTGTCATTGTAAATAGCGCCGGGCAAAGGCTTCATAAATAACATTATGGGACCCTCCTTGACCCGTATACCAAATTTGGTGAACTTTGAATCGACCTGCGCCATGGAATATTAGAATTATTATTATGGAATATTAGAATTAATTTGAATTAATTATTGAAATATTAAAGTTGGGAGTGGCGCCACCTTGTTACCGTAAATAGAGCTGGGAAAACTCTTCAAAAAAGACATTATGGAACCATCCTTGACTCGTATACCAAGTTTGGTGAACATTGAATTGACCTGCGCCAGGTCTTTTTCACTTGGAATATTACGATTTATTTAAATATTGAAATCTTTAAGTTGGGAGTGGTGCCATCTTGCTACCGCCAATAGCGCCGGGCAAACGCTTTATAGATAACATTATGGGACCCTCCTTGACCCGTATACCAAATTTGGTGAACATTGAATCGACCTGCACTTGTTTTTTCCCCCTTGTTTAAATTATATTTTGTCTTTTATCATTATTATAATTTCCTTTCACATAATATGGCACAAAATCCAGCTCGGTCATATTTGGAACATGATTTTGGAAATCTGACATGTTGACATAATTTGCTACAAATTTAGGAAAACAAATTGAATAATATACTGTGAATAGTGAATAATTACCAAAGTTCTCACACATTGCTGACCGCCCGTTGCAGGCCCCTACACTGATGAAAAACTACCCTATCTGATTACCACCTTCTGCACTGTCAACTTTCACCTAAACATTCGCTCCTTTCCTTGGTGCCGACAATCCCCAGTGCACTAAAGGGCGTCCAATATCCTCGCAAGCCCTATCATTCACAACTAGAGGCTAAATACAGACAGACAGACAGATTTGAACAAGGCCATGCTGGGAGACGACCTAAATGTGTTTTCTATCAACACCACTTCATTTGTTTTGTCGTCCTAGGCAAGAAAATTGCTCATTTGGAATATGGAAATCTCCATACGTATATCCACGAGATAAGGCACTTGATATGCTCAAAAATGGAATAACTCTTTATAAAGCCTGTGCATGTAATAATCATATAGGCAGATCATAACAAATTATATTATCTCATCTATACAGAGGTTCCTGTGGAGGACCTATGTCAGATGTATATGGCATTGCATCCTTGCGATCAGCAACTATGTGAGGTCACTGATGGCATACCCAGCTGCAGGTAAGTGTCTGAATATTACCTTCATGCATCTACATGGAAGTTACAAAGTGAAATCTGAACAAAATTTGAAACACCGTGATATTTGGTTTTTAAGAAGTCTCAAGAATAATTGATTCTACAACAAAGCATACTCTCCTTTTGAGCCCTGCTGATGTTTTATTTTGATAAATCACTAATTGTTAAATTTTTTATGAATCATTTAGTATTCGTTCATCGCAAACACTTGTAAAATTATGTCATTTCAACAGAAAAAATGCTCACCTCTTTGTAGAGATAATTCTAGTTTCCGAAATTATCTTTTATCTTATACTTGTCCATTATGTTTATCCAGTATCTTATACTTGTCCATTATGTTTATCCAGTATCTTATGTGTCCATTATGTTTATGCAGTATCTTATACGTGTCCATTATGTTTATCCAGTATTTTATACTTGTCCATTATGTTTATCCAGTATCTTATACTTGTCCATTATGTTTATCCAGTATCTTATACTTGTCCATTATTTTTATCCAGTATCTTATACGTGTCCATTATGTTTATCCAGTATCTTATACGTGTCCATTATATTTATCCATTATGTTTATGCAGTATCTTATACGTGTCCATTATGTTTATCCAGTATTTTATACGTGTCAATTATGTTTATCCAGTATCTTATACGTGTCCATTATGTTTATCCAGTATCTTATACGTGTCCATTATGTTTATCCAGTATCTTATACGTGTCCATTATATTTATCCATTATGTTTATGCAGTATCTTATACGTGTCCATTATGTTTATCCAATATCTTATACGTGTCAATTATGTTTATCCAGTATCTTATACGTGTCCATTATGTTTATCCAGTATCTTATACGTGTCCATTATGTTTATCCAGTATCTTGTACGTGTCCATTATATTTATCCATTATGTTTATGCAGTATCTTATACGTGTCAATTATGTTTATCCAGTATTTTATACGTGTCAATTATGTTTATCCATTATCTTATACGTGTCAATTATGTTTATCCATTATCTTATACGTGTCCATTATGTTTAACCAGTATCTTATACTTGTCCATTATGTTTATCTAGTATCTTATATGTGTCCATTATGTTTATCCAGTATCTTATACGTGTCCATTATGTTTATCCAGTATTTTATACGTGTCCATTATGTTTATCCAGTATCTTATACTTGTCCATTATGTTTATCTAGTATCTTATACGTGTCCATTATGTTTATCCAGTATCTTACACGTGTCCATTAAGTTTATCCAGTATCTTCAACGTGTCCAACATGTTTATGCAGTATCTTATGTGTCAATTATGTTTATCCAGTATCTTATACGTGTCCATGATGTTTATCCAGTATCTTATATGTGTCCATTATGTTTATCCATTATGTTTATCCAGTATCTTACACGTGTCTATTATGTTTATTCATTATCTTATACGTGTCCATTATGTTTATGCAGTATCTTATACTTGTCCATTATATTTATCCAGTATCTTATACGTGTCCATTATGTTTATCTAGTATCTTATACGTGTCCATTATGTTTATCTAGTATCTTATACGTGTCCATTATGTTTATCCAGTATCTTATACGTGTCCATTATGTTTATCTAGTATCTTATACGTGTCCATTATGTTTATCCAGTATCTTATGTGTCCATTATGTTTATGCAGTATCTTATACGTGTCCATTATGTTTATCCAGTATCTTATATGTGTCCATTATGTTTATCCATTATGTTTATCCAGTATCTTACACGTGTCTATTATGTTTATTCATTATCTTATATGTGTCCATTATGTTTATCCATTATGTTTATCCAGTATCTTACACGTGTCTATTATGTTTATTCATTATCTTATACGTGTCCATTATGTTTATGCAGTATCTTATACTTGTCCATTATATTTATCCAGTATCTTATACGTGTCCATTATGTTTATCTAGTATCTTATACGTGTCCATTATGTTTATCTAGTATCTTATACGTGTCCATTATGTTTATCCAGTATCTTATACGTGTCCATTATGTTTATCTAGTATCTTATACGTGTCCATTATGTTTATCCAGTATCTTTAACGTGTCCAACATGTTTATGCAGTATCTTATGTGTCCATTATGTTTATGCAGTATCTTATACTTGTCCATTATGTTTATCCAGTGTCTTATACTTGTCCATTATGTTTATCCAGTATCTTTAACGTGTCCAACATGTTTATGCAGTATCTTATGTGTCCATTATGTTTATGCAGTATCTTATACGTGTCCATTATGTTTATCCAGTATCTTATATGTGTCCATTATGTTTATCCATTATGTTTATCCAGTATCTTACACGTGTCTATTATGTTTATTCATTATCTTATATGTGTCCATTATGTTTATCCATTACGTTTATCCAGTATCTTACACGTGTCTATTATGTTTATTCATTATCTTATACATGTCCATTATGTTTATTCAGTATCTCATACGTGTCCATTATGTTTATCCATTATATTTACACATGTCTATCACGACATCTCAAAAATACTAATTGTCATGAACTTATCCCTCTAAAGTTCTGAAATGTAATTAACACTCAAACTAAAAAGCTATATGTATTCATTGAGCAACGCTTACATTTAAGGGGGGAGAAGGAGGTATCGCCAGATGTGGACAACCTTAATATCATCATTGTGATGGGCTGTGGTGTTATCGGCATATTCCTCCTGATTGCTGCTGTTGTTTGCGTCCTTGTCTGTAAAGGATATCTATTAAGAGGCGAACGGTGGGTGACATTCGATAATGTTGAATACGGATTATATTCTTTTGATTAATGTGGTATAATTGTTAGGTCTGTATCTGTAATTGAAGTAAAATGAGAGCATAGCAAGGTTTGAAAATTCTCAATCGTGTACCTGATCTGATGCATTTCCTGGATATATGGTCAGGTGTGTGATTTAAACATGGGAACAATCAACAAAACGTGTCATGAAATACTCCAACCAAGGAAGATTACAAAGAGGTTTACTTGACCATGAAATCATTACTTGTCTCAATGACCCTCGTTTCTGACAAGTGGGAAGCTCATTTAATACTGCATACATGTCATGAATTGAAAATCTTTTGAACTTTGACCTTGACTCTAATTTTGCCTAAAAATTGTTACAGTAACGCATATATCATAATATGATCATTATGATATGCTTGTTTTAACTTTAAATACAAAATTTGATTTTCCCCAAATTTATACACAATGGTTGACTTTCTTTTTTCTCCAAAAGGAACCCCGCCGGATATCCAAGAAGCAGTTTTGATCATCAAACTGAATGGCCTCACCAGTTTTCATCCCGTCTGTTTGGCAAAAGACACAGCCAAGAGAATCCTAAATTATACAAATGAATCAATGGTGCTTTTTACTCTGTAAAATATGTACTGTTTTTCCTTATATTTTATCTTTTGGTATACACCAGAAATATTAAAGTTAGCTTTTGTTTGGAATGTTTATGATGTGGTGAACATTCAACTGGCGTTCTCGATGTAGTCACTCTTGACCAATTGACTGGTCACGTCATTTGGTCAGTTGGTCAGTTGACTCACCTTGTCAGTGTGGTCACTTATTGGTCAACTGAATGGTTGTTAAATATAACATCCTAGATTTTCTGCTTAAAGGTGTCTGGGGTTACCTAATTTATATTCACAAGCCTTTTATTACACAAAACCATTTTTATCTATTAGATAAATGTGAATGACCAAATCATCTTCATGTGATCATGCATGTAATCATATTTTTTATGTCACACTTTGAGATATGTTTTTCTGAAATAAACCTTGGATTTTTTATGCTTTACTATAAAGGGGTTATCGAATTAATCATTACTAGATATAAATATGTTGTAAAGTTTCTTTGTTCAAATAAACCAATTGAGAATAGTAAAATAAATGCATGTGCTTGTTTATTATTATTTGATAACGGTATACACTGCCATAAAATTCAAATTAATTTTTAATGAACCTTATGAGATTTATTTAACTCTACATGAGAAAATGATTATTTCTAGAAATAGGAACTTGAAATCATTCTGGTAGGCACAAATGTTCTTCCACCAGGTGGCGTGACATATTGGTGTTAGTCGCTCTAGATATTGCATCATTAAATTGATACATATCTGAATGTCTGGGCACACATCATGGCCCTGATGTACACCTTTTCAGCTAGCACAAAAAGCATTACATTCCATAAAATAAAGAGGAAAACAACATAAAAAAGACCTGTCTTCATCACATATTGTTCTTTTAGGTTTGCTCCATAATTTGTGATATCTGTCCATTGCTTCCTCGCGTGTTTGTTCTGAACTAGAATAAATGTTTTCTATTTCTGTTTGGAAATAAAATCACAATTTTCACCCCACCAATATTTCGATAGACTAAAATTCAAAACATTTTGCCCATACAGTACTGATGAACAATTGCCTCTGAGTTAACACGGAGAACAAAAGCGTTACACACGAGTGTCACACGCAGTTGACCCGCAGATACACACGCTCACAAACGCCCGTCAAAGTTGAGGCGTAATATGTATAAAGTATTATATATATTAAAGTGGCCCAGGTGCAGATAGGTTTGTACATCGTATCGTTTCAAGGGATGGCATGGCAAACTCTCTTTCATTTTGACAATTTCCGGTTCATAAAAGGTCACATTATTCTGTTTTTGATATCCCGTTGTCCTTAAATATCGGAAAATAATTCATGATCAGTTTCCTTAATTACCATTGTAAAAATAATTGGCGTAACACATTGTCCGAAATAGATGCTATTTGCTGTTGACGGGTAGTTATATTTTTTTCCTGCCCCACTCCCACCACTTATTCGGCAAAGTGAACAGGTGAGCGTTCATTTGTATCGTCAAACCACGATATAAAAACATATATACCCTGTCAAATGTGGATATATCCTTTTTCCGTAATAAATCCAATTTTATAGATCATGTCTGGACTCCTCAATATGAGAACATGAATCTGAAACGTGCGGGAAAATATTTCACAGTTCACAGTTCACAGTTCATTTTTCAAATTTTTTTCAGAAAATATGACTTTGCGTTACATTTTAATTGAAAAACATATGACGCAATGCTTCAATTCTTTTCAAATTTTCAGGGATTACTACCAGGGGATATATATATTGCCACAAAAAATCCCAATGCAAAAAAAATAATTTAAAGTTGCAAAAAAAAATGTTGAAATTCGACTTTGAAAAAAAAACCAATATTATATATTCTACAGTTAAAAATAATTATGAGAGCTGTTTCAATGGTGGTGTCCTTTATAGGGATTCATCTATAGGGTCCCTAGTATCTTCCAGAATTTTTCACTAATTGAGCAATTTTGTTAAGGGGTTGAATTAGGAGGTCAAACATTACAAAAAATGAAAAAAATCAGTTTTTTTACACAACGATTTTTTTATATGAGGGTCATTTCAATGTTGTTTTTCTTTTTAGGGAACCATCTATAGGGTACCAAGTACCTCCCTGAATTTTTCACTAATTGAGCAATTTTTTTAAGGGGTTGAATTAAGAGGTCAAACTTGGAAAAAAATGAAAAACTCTCATAATTTTAATGGTTTTTTGCGCAACGATTTTTTGATATGAGGGTCATTTCAATGTTGTTTTCCTTTTTAGGGAACCATCTATAGGGTACCAAATACCTCCCTGATTTTTTCACTAATTGAGCAATTTTTTTAAGGGGTTGAATTAGGAGGTCAAACTTGGAAAAAAATGAAAAACTCTCATAATTTTAGTGTTTTTTTGCACAACGATTTTTTTATATGAGGGTCATTTCAATGTTGTTTTCCTTTTCAGGGAACCATGTATAGGGTACCAAGTACCTCCCTGAATTTTTCACTAATTGAGCAATTTTTTTAAGGGGTTGAATTAGGAGGTCAAACCTGGAAAAAAATGAAAAAAATCTGTTTTTTGGGACAACGATTTTTTTATATGAGGGTCATTTCAATGTTGATTTCCTTTTCAGGGAACCATCTATCGGGTACCAAGTACCTCCCTGAATTTTTCACTAATTGAGCAATTTTTTTAAGGGGTTGAATTAGGGGGTCAAACTTGGAAAAAAATGAAAAATTCTCCTGATTTTTATGGTTTTTTGCACAACGATTTTTTTATATGAGGGTCATTTCAAAGTTTTTTTCCTTTTCAGGGAACCATCTATAGGGTACCAAGTACCTCCCTGAAATTTTCACTAATTGAGCAATTTTTTTAAGGGGTTGAATTAGGAGGTCAAACCTGGAAAAAAATGAAAAAAATCTGTTTTTTTGGACAACGATTTTTTTATATGAGGGTCATTTCAATATGGTTTTCCTTTTCAGGGAACCATCTATAGGGTACCAAATACCTCCCTGAATTTTTCACTAATTGAGCAATTTTTTTAAGGGGTTGAATTAGGAGGTCAAACTTAGAAAAAAATTAAAAATTCTCATGATTTTTAAGGATATTTGCACAACGATTTTTTTATATGAGGGTCATTTCAATGTTGTTTTCTTTTTCAGGGAACCATCTATCGGGTACCAAATACATCCCTGAATTTTTCACTAATTGAGCAATTTTTTAAGGGGTTGAATTAGGAGGTCAAACTTGGAAAAAAATGAAAAACTTTCATGATTTTAATGGATTTTTGCACAACGATTTTTTTATATGAGGGTCATTTCAATATGGTTTTCCTTTTCAGGGAACCATCTATAGGGTACCAAATACCTCCCTGAATTTTTCACTAATTGAGCAATTTTTTTAAGGGGTTGAATTAGGAGGTCAAACTTGGAAAAAAATTAGAAATTCTCCTGATTTTACTGGTTTTTTGCACAACGATTTTTTTATATGAGGGTCATTTCAATGTTGTTTTCCTTTTCAGGGAACCATGTATAGGGTACCAAGTACCTCCCTGAATTTTTCACTAATTGAGCAATTTTTTTAAGGGGTTGAATTAGGAGGTCAAACTTGGAAAAAATGAAAATTTCTCATGATTTTAATGGTTTTTTGCACAACGATTTTTTTATATGAGGGTCATTTCAATATGGTTTTCCTTTTCAGGGAACCATCTATAGGGTCCCAAATACCTCCCTGAATTTTTCACTAATTGAGCAATTTTTTTAAGGGGTTGAATTAGGAGGTCAAACTTGGAAAAAAAAGAAAAATTCTGCTGATTTTACTGGTTTTTTGCACAACGATTTTTTTATATGAGGGTCATTTCAATGTTGTTTTCCTTTTCAGGGAACCATCTATAGGGTACCAAGTACCTCCCTGAATTTTTCACTAATTGAGAAATTTTTTTAAGGGGTTGAACTAGGAGGTCAAACTTGGAAAAAAATGAAAAATTCTCATGATTTTAATGGTTTTTTGCACAACAATTTTACTATATGAGGGTAATTTCAATGTGGTTTTCCTTTTCAGGGAACCATGTATAGGGTACCAAGTACCTCCCTGAATTTTTCACTAATTGAGCAATTTTTTTAAGGGGTTGAATTAGGAGGTCAAACTTGGAAAAAAATGAAAAACTTTCATGATTTTAATGGATTTTTGCACAACGATTTTTTGATATGAGGGTCATTTCAATGTGGTTTTCCTTTTCAGGGAACCATCTATAGGGTACCAAATACCTCCCTGAATTTTTCACTAATTGAGCAATTTTTTTAAGGGGTTGAACTAGGAGGTCAAACTTGGAAAAAAATGAAAAATTCTCCTGATTTTAATGGTTTTTTGCACAACGATTTTTTGATATGAGGGTCATTTCAATGTGGTTTTGCCTTTTCAGGGAATCATCTATAGGGTACCAAATACCTCCCTGAATTTTTCACTAATTGAGCAATTTTTTTAATGGGTTGAACTAGGAGGTCAAACCTGGAAAAAAATGAAAAATTCTCATGATTTTAATGGATTTTTGCACAACGATTTTTTTATATGAGGGTCATTTCAATATGGTTTTCCTTTTCAGGGAACCATCTATAGGGTACCAAATACCTCCCTGAATTTTTCACTAATTGAGCAATTTTTTTAAGGGGTTGAACTAGGAGGTCAAACTTGGAAAAAAATGAAAAATTCTCATGATTTTAATGGTTTTTTGCACAACGATTTACCAGTGACATCTAGTGGGAGATGTATTGTGCCCGTTTGGTTCACAGTTAAATGCCTCAGATGAATGGTTTCTTCAACAATACAGGTTTTCTATCAAATTATAGACCATATGGATAGAGGAGCAATGTAGATAAATCATAAAACGTCAAACCATATTGCACATAACGAAATGTACATAATATAATTAACAAAACCATTTGACAATATAAAATTTACAAAAGTTTCACAAATCAAACCAATCCCAATAAGACAGAAATAAACATTTTAGAAATAACTTTTTATAGATTTATATGAAATATATTATATTATAAGTATAACTATAACAAATACAATGACAATATTTAAAAAAAGAATTGACATCAAAATAACAGATATTTTAATATATCATACTTTTAAGTCATCATAACATGTTTATCTAAACTGTTTGTAACAGTTTTTCAAGTCGTAAATATTCACGTACTATGTACTAGGTACCCTATAGATGGTTCCCTATCAAGCAAAACATTGAAACATCCCTCAAATAAATAAATCTTTATACAAAAATTCATTAAATTTGTGAGATTTTTGTCATTTTTCATAATGTTTGACCTCCTAATTTAACCCCTTAAAAAAATTGCTCAATTAGTGAAAAATTCAGGGAGGTACTTGGTACCCTATAGATGGTTCCCTGAAAAGGAAATCAACATTGAAATGACCCTCATATAAAAAAATCGTTGTGCAAATCTCAATTAAAATCATGAGAATTTTTCATTTTTTTCCAAGTTTGACCTCCTAATTCAACCCCTTAAAAAAATTGCTCAATTAGTGAAAAATTCAGGGAGGTATTTGGTACACTATAGATGGTTCCCTGAAAAGGAAAACCATATTGAAATGACCCTCATATCAAAAAATCGTTGTGCAAAAAACCATTAAAATCATGAGAATTTTTAATTTTTTCAAAGTTTGACCTCCTAATTCAACCCCTTAAAATAATTGCTCAATTAGTGAAAAATTCGGGGAGGTATTTGGTACCCTATAGATGGTTCCCTGAAAAGGAAAACCATATTGAAATGACCCTCATATAAAAAAATCGTTGTGCAAAAATCCATTAAAATCATGAAAGTTTTTCATTTTTTTCCAAGTTTGACCTCCTAATTCAACCCCTTAAGAAAATTGCTCAATTAGTGAAAAATTCAGGGAGGTACTTGGTACCCTATACGTGGCTCCCTGAAAAGGAAAACCACATTGAAATGACCCTCATATAAAAAAGTCGTTGTGCAAAAATCCATTAAAATCAGGAGAATTTTTCTTTTTTTTCCAAGTTTGACCTCCTAATTCAACCACTTAAAAAATTGCTCAATTAGTGAAAAATTCAGGGAGGTATTTGGTACCCTATAGATGGTTCCCTGAAAAGGAAAACCATATTGAAATGACCCTCATATCTAAAAATCGTTGTGTAAAAAACCATTAAAATCATGAGAATTTTTAATTTTTTTCCAAGTTTGACCTCCTAATTCAACCCTTTAAAAAAATTGCTCAATTAGTGAAAAATTCAGGGAGGTATTTGGTACCCTATAGATGGTTCCCTGAAAAGGAAAACCATATTGAAATGACCCTCATATAAAAAAATCGTTGTGCAAAAATCCATTAAAATCATGAAAGTTTTTCATTTTTTTCCAAGTTTGACCTCCTAATTAACCCCTTAACAAAATTGCTCAATTAGTGAAAAATTCTGGAAGATACTAGGGACCCTATAGATGAATCCCTATAAAGGACACCACCATTGAAACAGCTCTCATAATTATTTTTAACTGTAGAATATATAATATTGTTTTTTTTTTCAAAGTCCAATTTCAACATTTTTTTTTGCACCTTTAAATTATTTTTTTTGCATTGGGATTTTTTGTGGCAATATATATATCCCCTGGTAGTAATCCCTGAAAATTTGAAAAGAATTGAAGCATTGCGTCATATGTTTTTTAATTAAAATGTAACGCAAAGTCAAAATTCCTGAAAAAAATTTGAAAAATGAACTGTGAACTGTGAACTGTGAAATATTTTCCCGCACGTGAATCTGAGTCCTACGGTATATTCCTTTTTCCTTACTTTCTTGTTAACATTTTGCACATAGACAGTGGACATTTTTCATTTTTTAAGCGGTTTGCATATCTGTTTCACTTCTTCCTTATCGATCTACCTATTTAGTTTATGTAAGTATTAAATTAAATATGTTTGACTATTTCTAATTGGAACTAGATAAGGAGCTGGAAGGTTTACCATATGATATGCCGAAGTTTGTTGAATTTACACAGCTTTTCCATGTATCAAAGTTTATGATAAATCCTTGAATATGCACTTTTCTTTGTATATGTGCCCATTTAATATATCATTGACCTTTCAGGGACCCCCGATAATTTGGAAAAATTGGAAGTAAAAGTGAATTAAGGTCTATAATCCACAATGAAACACTGGGACAGACTTATGTTTTTTTGGCTTAAATGTGTTCAAAGTCATGTTATTTGTTAATTTAGCACAGAAAAAGTAAACTTTACCAGCTAGTCTTAAACTTTTATTATTTAAATTGAACCCGTTTTAACGGTAGTTAAAACGGGTTTGACTCAGTTATTGCAGCTGGACACCATGTGTGCTGTATGAGAAATACCCCCCACTGACGTCATAGCCTCACTCTCATCCTGGAATCCCCCAGCGCATGCAGAGCCGAAGGCAGTTACGTAAATATACGAGACCACACGAAGTTCTCTCCCGATGCTTCAAACTGATTGTGGATTATAGACCTTAATTGAATATTGCCACACATGTGTTTGAAATGGGGGTTCTATTGGTCGTTAATATGTAATGCTGTTCATATGTTCATGTATATATGCTTTTAAAACACCATATTATAGGATTAATACTTAAAACCTTTAATTATTTGTAAAATAGTAAATAGCAAAAAGCACTACTAATCTATAAATAGGTTTGTTTTTTTTGGGGTTTTACATCACTTTCAACATTATTTCAGTCATTTCGTGATGAGACCTACTTGTAGCAGATATAGCGCTGCCTCACTGAATTGTCATGTCGTAGGTCCTTGACATGACGACTCAACCAGTTACAGATTTACAAGGACAACGGGTTAACCCTTAAGGCACAGGCCTCATCTATAAATAGACTCAGTTTGAGACTTGAAACAAAACAATTTAGGATGATGGGAGTCTGCATCAGTATTGGGAACATTATTTATCTACATTGACTGTTCTTGACCTGCAAAGCTGGGTGAATACTTTTTATGACCGTTAAGTCACCACCTTTGACATGACTCAATGGATCCAGGGAACCACCTGGGGAATACCCTGGATCTTATTCTGACCTTCAAGTGCAATAAGATGCTTAAGTGCCATCCAGTGGATGTACACATATCTGATCATAAAATGATTAGATTATACCTGAACATTACTCCCCCCAAACTCCCCAAAATCCATTAACTACAGAAATTCTAAGGGAGTGAATCTGGGATCCCTTAGGGATGACCTCAGGTATATGGCCAATTAAGCGTATTGGTGGGAGCACCTATCCCTACACAAAATGGTAAATTACTATTGATAAAAATCTAGCATCCTTAATGGATAAGCATGCTCCTCTAAAAAATGCTGAAGTATCCCAATGCAAACCGGCGCCTTGGATGAATGACCATATTAAGCATGAGAGGTCTCTCAAGAGACGGCTAGAGAGAAGGATGGGAAAAACAGGTCTCCACATTGATAAGGAAATATATAACAATCAGAGAAATAAATATAATTTTTTTATTAAAATCATCCCAATTCATTTTTCAAAACTGGTTGATAAAAACAAGCATGACCCACAGAAGCTCTTCAGAGTCATTGACTCAGTCATGCACAAAGCCAATGACACACCAATGCCCCAATCTGACTCTGATATTTCTCAAGCAGAGAAGTAGACGTTCTCTAACCCATTATTACTGCCAACATAAACAAATCACTGACTGATTTAATGCCAACATAAACAAATCACTGACTGATTTAATGCCAACATAAACAAATCACTGACTGATTCAACAGTGTCTGAAAATATGAAAATTGCCATCATAACGCCTCTATTAATGAAATGGGTATAGAGCTTATTGAAAAGAACTACAAACCTGTGTCAAACCTGACCTATATTTCCAAACTTACCGAAACGGCTGTGGCCGAACAATTGATCCCTCATCTAGTAAGAAATGGCCTTACTGACAAATTCCAATCAACCTACCAGGAATAACACAGGACAGAAACTGCCTTACTCAGGGTTCAAAATGATATTCTGTGTGACATGGATAACAAGAGGTCAGTCATCCTGCTTCTGCTTGATCTCTCTGCAGCATTAGATATCATTGACCATAAAATACTATTTGATAGATTGGAATCAAGATGCAAGGTATATGGTCATGCTTTTGCTTGGGTCTAGTCATATCTACGAGATAGGAAGCAATGTGCTAAGGTAGGATGTCATAGATCCACGCTCAAACCCATAAGATATGGGGACCCTCATGGATCGGTCCTTGGTCCCACTTTTTACCATATACATGTCCCCACTAGCTGACATTCTGGCTAGGTATGGGCTTAACTACCAATATGCAGATGACACCCAAATATACATCCCTGTTGATCATACCTCAGATCAACAAGTAGACATAAGTAGACACAAACTGAAGGAATGTGTTCAGGAGGTCAGAACATTTCTGATCCCAAACAAGATGAAAATTAATGATAGTAAAACTAAGATGCTCATCTGTTCTGACAGATATGGTACTGTCAACAAAACCACTGACACTGTCAGAGTGGGTAACATTGGTATCACACCTAGTAATATAAGTCAGTAGTTTGCAGTCAGTAGTGACAGCCATTGCATAAAATAGACAAATAGTGGCATGAATGATTAATTTTGGATTGACATATTTCAAGTTACTTGAGGCATGGCCATTACCCCCCTTTTTCCAACAATACCATCAATTCCAACAACAAATATATCAATTCCAACAATTGATTCAACTATACTGAAGGTAGTTGATAAATGGAATATATCTTTTATAATATATATATCTAGAAAAACATTCTATAAAGAAGAAGAATTTGATCAATTTGAACAAATCTATCTGTGTATATTGTCCATCAATTCCATCAATCCCATCAACCAATAATAGTAAGTATTCTATGTACAACCAGAACTGCACAGTCCATAAGCTCTGTAAAATTTACTTCATCTATCTGGTTGACCCAATATTTCTAGAAACGAGAAGAATCAGATTTATCTGAACAATTCCATTTTTGGCTACTTCCTATAAATTCCCAACAATTCTATCTCATATTGCTCAAAAGATCCAAGAATTCATATGTGGAATGATAGTCCTGTCTTCTCTATGTGTTTATAGCTCTTACATGCATCACCCAGCTTGTGGTCAATGGCCTGTCAGAGCAAGATGTATTAATGCACATTGAGGCTGCAGTGCCACATCAAAGCATAAAAATGTAAACATTATGTAATAGGATAGGTTGTCCCTCTGACTATAATGGCACAGATGTAACCCTTTCATGTTAGCTAGAAATCTGCACATCCCTACATCACACAAAATGATGTACTAAGTTTATGACATTGTACAAATTGATTGTTTGTTTGTTTGTTTGGGGTTTTACATCACTTTCAACATTATTACAGTCATTTCGTGATGAGACCTACTTGTAGCAGATATAGTGCTGCCTCACTGAATTGTTATGTCGCAGGTCCTTGACATGACAACCCACCCGGTCACAGATTTACAAGAACAACGGGTTAACCCTTTAGGCACGGGCCTCAGCTCATGTGTGAAATTGTATCATGAGTTCAATCTCGGCACGGCCGGGATTCAAACCCACGACCTTTGGATCACCACAGAGTAACTGCTAATAAGCTGGCGCTCTAACCAACTGCGCCACGGCATAGCAGATTTAGAGTCTGTCCCAAGCAGGTCAATTGTGTGAACCTGTTTGAGGCTCTCTTTGTGGGATGCATGTGAATTACAATCACCCTATTTTCAATAAAAAAAATACTAATCAGTGCTACAATGACTACAAGTAGTTACCCACATAATTATCTTGCATGGGAAGATAATGGGATTTAGACAAAAGCTTGTAGATGGTTTTATTAAAAGTTAGATGTGTTTTGACTGCCCTCACGGCAGAGTGGTTTCATGCCTCTGTGCCAGCAGAGATGACAATCTCCCCCTTGTCCGATATGAGGTGTTGATCATGATATCGTGTTTACCCACTTTCAGAATTTGCCACATCCAGATATATATCACTGTCAACTCTGACCATCTTTTCTGCCAACATCCCAGTTTATTTCGTGACAATTACAATTTTGATGAAAGCATGAAAGCATCATTATCATTATTCTACTTTTTTTTCCTGGATTTAACACTTTCATAACAAAGAAATTTTGAAATGTATCAATAGTTATGCTAATAATTATGTGATTTCCAACAAAGAGTTGGAAATTGCAACCTATTATTTCAAAGAATTAAAGTAAAAATCATCTTGATAAGATGATGTATAACTGTTGATGTCTGTAAAATATCACCCAGTGACAAAGCGATCTGATATCATGTGACATCAGTGTAGTGTCAGTGGTGGTGGGGCATCTGTCACACCTCACAATGTTCACTCCTTATTACTCAGGTCTTTTTAAGTGCGTAATCACAATGACAAGGTGTGGGTCACAGAAGGTTTGGTTATATTATGGTTTTTCAGTCTAAATAATTACATGCATCACATAACTTTAAAGACCTAAAATGCAGTGCTCAATATCTAATCCTATGTAATGAATTCATTGATGACTAGACTGCATTGCCACATTTAGCTACATGTGTTCTGTAGAATGTAAGTAAATTCACATTCGATTGATAGGATAGATATACATATTGTTGGAAAGACAGGATTGATGGTTTATTGCTTGAGCCTTTGGCCATAGATGGGTTGCTCTCCACTATCCAGGTGGTATTCAATTACTACATCTGCAGTCATTGCCTCATATTTGATACAATTCTAGATTTAGAATTCAATAATTTGTAAACACTTTCCTTGCTCACAAAAATATCATCAAATCTGAATTGACCAACATCAGGTCATAAATTGAAATCAGGTGTCTGACACAACTGACCAACCATTACAGCTGTCAAACACCTTTATATCTTTGCTGGCAGGGACTGATAATCCAGGAATGCATAATCCATGGTTTCCTGGTAAATGATGAAATAGTACAGGTCTTTATATGCGAAATATAAAATAATGAACATATATTGTTCAGCAATAGGATAGACATGCACAGCTTTCTTATTATATAAGTTCAATCTCAGAGTGAAACATGAACTATGAAAAAAGAACAACAATGAAGCGATTTTAATAGATATTTATTTATATGATTCTTTGCCAAAAAAATCTCTTTCCACTGAAAAAATGTTATATGAAAAGCTATTGATGTTTTCCTGAATAAAACACCTTGCCATTAAACATGCTCCAACATCACCTGAAAAGAATATGAAAAATAGGCTGCTGAGATCCAGATCCTGATCCAGATTTCTTAGACTTATCTTGGACAAGAAAATATATTTTATTCCACATTTAAACCAGCCTCAGCAGTACAGTTGATAGAGCACAGGATCTGTGCTTTTGTTTGTTATATATGCAGAGGACGTGAGGTGGTGGCTGGCTGGTGTTACTTTCATACTTGTTAAAAGGTTTGAAAGTCGACCTGATATGGACATTGTTGCATGAAAGGTATAAAAAACACCAATTCACAATTTTCCACATCTCAGATATGTGAAAAAGAAATGCCAAAAGGCTTTTTTGTTTTATTATGTGTACTTGCCCAATCTGGATTGAGAAGCTATTGCTCAGTTCTTATTATGCACAGTAGTAGTCATATAGATAGTAGTAAATGTGACAAAATAGTTGATATAGGGTTGCAGATGGAATATCATAAGTGTCTTTGCCAAATATTCACGCAAAATCAGGAAATACAATTATGCTTATCTTATGTTGATAGAATAAATAATGGGGTTGATAATAGAATTTATAGGTACTGTTATTAGGATTATCTTTTCAACTGGCCAAGGAAATATTTCTATCCTTCTAAGCAACATAATGCTTATAATCAGAACTGGGACAGAACATATAATATTTGTGGTAGTTACAAATATAATTCGAATAGAAATAAACTTTATTTGTTTATTTAGTTTTGTATTTCCTGTGTCTAATTTTGTGATTGTGTCAGCTGTGTTTTTGATATATATAATAATCCTAATATAACATACTATGATTGTAATGATCGAGATACTGACCAACGCAACTGTAGTGATAGAGAGAAATACAGAAATATTTGAGTGTGTAGTATCTGTTAAAAACGTCACACACAAAGTATTTGATTGGCTAAATGCTTGGTCTTCATTCATATTCAAAGTCATAAAAGATATCAATGAGAAGGAAACTGTCCAAACTATTATAGTTATAACATAAATTAACATTCTCCTCATTTTGTTCATTTTAGATGATTTAACAATAGTGAAATATCTTATATATGTTATGATAGCTAGTAAATAATTGGACATAAGGAATGATACAGATGTTAAGATAGTGCTAGCCTTGCAAATACCACTTGAACGCCATTGCCAGATATAAAGAAAAAACATATCTCCATGCTTGGTATCAGTGATAGCAATCATCATGACAGAGAATGCAATCAAGCTATCAGATACTATTAAATTTTGGAGCATGAAACTGTAAAATGTTTTTTTCTTTTTAGAAGTTTTAGTATAAATATTTAATAAACCCATCAAATTAAAAGCAATGCCAATGATAGCCATGAGCCAAACCCATGACTTGATCCAAATATTGCCCAAGAGATTATGATCACATGAAAAATGGATTGTCTCTTTCAATATACAGTTTTCTTTATTGTCTAACATGCAGCATAATCTAAAATCATCTGTCACTAAGCTTAATTTAGGAAATTTATTTGAGATTGATTGTTGTACTATCGTAATGGGATTGGAGCTTATATCAAGTATTTTCAAATTGATTAAACCCACGAATATATCAAGTCCCATATTTGCAATGAGGTTATGAGAAAAATTCATCTCTCTAATATGTAATACACTGGAAAAAAACCCATCACTAATATGATGAACGAAGTTGTAAGAAAACCAAAGTAGTTTAAGAGATGTAAGTCCTGAAAAACAATCTTTTGTGATAAATGAAATATTGTTATAACTAAGATCCAGAAAAAAAAGATTGGAAAGACTCTGAAATGGTTTTACCATCTCCATTTTCGCATTTACACATATATACTTTATGTTATTTTTTGGAAGTCTCAAAACTAAAAGGTCGAAAAATGATACAAAGGAAAATACACTTATCAGATTGTTTCCTGCTAAATATAACATTTCTGTCTGAGGAGTGATTTGGGGCACTTGAGTAAGCTGAGCATGTAAGCATTGAACAGCTAAGGTAAGGCAAACACACTGAGCAGGACAAGAAGGATAATCGCACAAGAGTTCATCATCCCCAAGAAGGCAGTTTGCTGTGCCATCGCATACCTCAGACATGTGAAGACACAAAGAGGAAGGTGCTTTACATTTAAACATATTGGAACAGTGATACTGGTCGCATTGAAATTCATCATCACCTGCAGGACAATCAAGTTTGCCATCACATACCATCCTATGGGGTATGCAATACGAATTTGAACATTTGTATGTATTGCTGCACAACATATATTTACAGTTATTCAAATGACCTCCATTTCTACAAAACAAGAGGTTCCCCAATTTGTCCTGATCATACTGACACATGTCAGTTATACAGAAGCATTTAGAATGACCCAAAAGACAGGGAAACATGCCACGGGGACAAATATTTGTAGCATTATGGTGAAATTCTGTCAACATATTTTGGTATTCAAATTCGTCTTCAGCAAATAAACAATCTGGTACTAAGTCATTAACATATGTCTGCAGGACAACTACACTATCATTACATACAAAAGGATTATCAGTGATAATTATGTTTGAAAAATTTGAAAGCTTTCCATAGCCATATGGTAAGCAGCCACCATGTTGATGCATTTGATACAATGAATCACAAGCAACTAATGTTCCACCGAGGTAAAAGGCATGCAAATTTTGACCTGGGCAATTTGTTTCATCTTCACCGTCTGAACAATCTATATGTTTGTCACAGACACTTAATTGAGAAATACATACACGATCCAGACATGTATATTGTCCATTTAAACATGTCACTTCCACAGCATCAACTTCACATAGCAAACCATACTTCCCAAGATTGTTGAAATGTTTAATATAATTTATTATTACTATGTTCTGTAAAGGTGGTTGGTTGTGCAAAATTCCATTAGCATCAAATTCCTGCCAGCATTCATTCATATTAGCTATGGACCCTTCATCATATTGGAAACCAAAGCAAGCATCATTTTGAAAAACAAATGTTTTGGGACACAAGAAATGGGACACATTTGTTTTTGTTTCATTATAAGTCATATGTGAACAAACCCAATGGGCAACAAGTGGAATATTACATGGAGCCTGGATCCATAAAGGTTCTTGTTGAAAGAATAATATCAGGAGACTACACTCCAAAGAACTATTGAAAACAGGAAGGACAGATTTTCTTGCTGAATGCCATAATTGGAGAAGGTCTGTTAATTTTAGAACATGTGAAACACGATACTGATTGTATCCACCTCTCAAAACTCTTCTCCTTATCATTATATTAGTACGAGATGGAGGTACAAATGTGCCCATTTGCTTATTCCAATTATGAAATATATTTGGTGAATTGTCATTCCATTGCAATTTCATCTCCTGCAAAAAACATCCATATTAATCCATATGTTGATTCATGTGTAGATCTGCCTTAATCTAACATGATATCATTTTTATATTATTTGTCTATCATTTATCTTTTTTTATTTTAGTTGACCATAATTGAAATATCTAAGGCATGTCCACAAATGAATCTGTTGACTTAAATGATGTACACCCTATGATGCCAATGATGGATAGATTTTCATGAAACCCATGAGTTCGACAGGTTTCAAATAAACCAAAACTGATTTTAAAATAAAGATGTAATAAGAATTCAATGTATAAACATTTTGCCATGAAGGTGTGATTTTCAGGTAAATGTTAATTTACAATGGTGTATAATGCAATAACTTCTATTTTTCGCTTATCAACTAACCAAATGATAAAGAGATTTTCAGTTTAAATGACATTTATACCTTTGGTACATGTCAGATAACATGCTTCTGATAACCATTTACATATACCTGCAAATATATTTGCACAAATTGCCTATACAAATGAACATACCTTTTGTTTTAAGCCAATGTACACACCTGGGACCATGCTATAAATGTCCTTAAGGTTGGATATGACAATATCCATCTCTTCCTTTGAATGAACACTCCAGAGAGTTTGGCCCAGCTTGGAACAATGATATTCTGCCTCTTGCCATGTTACTAGATTCCATTTATCATCTTTTACCAATTTAGCTTTCGGTGGATGATAAGTATATTTCTTGGACCTTCTGATCCATTCGTTTTTGAGTGCAGATGTAATATTTGTTGCATTTCTCCTCTGTGCTTCAAGCAAGAACAAACACCCTGGACCTTGGACATGCACATATGATTTTTCATGATAACACAAAGCCATTTTTAAGTCTGTTGACATATTCCACTGTGCAAATGTCAGAAATTTATGGTCTTCATAATCAAAGCTATGAGACATTCCTAAATAGCTATTATGACAATGAGAACCAAATGCCGTCAGATTTACAGAAACAAGTTCTGAACATTTCTTAAATATGTGATTTTGTCTAACAGAATAATCATATTCACAAATATCGCAATCAGCATTTGTATCTGTAATTGATATTTCATTGAATAATGTGTAACATTTGTTAATACATGGGACTCTCAAGATACAGATTGATAGTACAGCTCGGTGATAATTTTGTAAATCAATTTTTGCCACTAATCTAACAGCATGAATGCCTCTGTATGTAAATATCTCTGTTTTTATGACTTCTGAAACACCAGCAATGTCAACCATAAAAACAGGCCACTCTTCACGTTTGCCATTCCAGGATGAAATCCTAACATCTTGTGGAAAATCGTTATTACGAAATATGATTGAGTGATTATAGATATTAATATGTGAATGATTTAGCAATAATTCAAAAGGAATGGATTGCAGTATGAGACAACCAGTTGAAGGGTAAATTATGTCATAGCGAAACCCACTATAATGTAATGGTTGGTGCATGGCAACGGTTACATTGGATGCATAATTCCATATCATAGGCAATGCACCACCAGGAATTACCTTAACATAAATCACAGCACATGATGTTGCTGTTATTTGAAAATCAGCGTGGAAGTCAGAATAATGTTTATAGTGATATATAAGAAAAAGAAATGCATTTGATGAACTAATGATAGGGAAATTGTTAACTTCAAATGTGGCCCCACACCATGTTGCCCGAGTATTTATCTCTGTGTTATTTACCTCAAGCAAGACCATGCCACCAAACATACAGTCATTAATGTTTGAATTATTAATATAACTTTCTTTCACCTGAACTGATACATGATAATCTTCAGGTGCATTTATCTCATAAATGTATTGCACTGTGTCAATTAGTCTTGTTGAAATAATATTTAGATCAACAAAGTTGTGTTTATCAATATTGATAAAACGTATGGGCATTAATTTATTGTTTGATGGTTGAAATAATAAACGCAATATTTGTGGATTTTTATTAGCAGGTATATATAACTGAATGTAACATTGAAATGTTGAGCAAAGTAGCGTATTTCTATCAATGACAATCAGTTTTGATTTGATACCAGGTCCATCGAATATGTATAAAAATGGAAGAAATAAATTTGGTTTTACTGTGATTTTAACTCTATAAAGTTTAACAACACGAATTAGCCAATGATGAAGAATGTTAAGCCCGTCTGCAAACAATGGTGTAAGTCTCAGCATGAAATCCAAATGACTATCTCTAGGTAAAGAATGTATTTGGTTTTCAAATTTACTGATGATTTGATAACTTAATTTAAAGATTAATCTACGATTACAGTAAAATTCAATTCTACTTGTCCTTGAAAAGATGGACCATGGTTCCAAAGTTCCACAATATTTACCAATGACAGGTCCAGTGGGAAATTTGCCATCATGAATAGTGACACCATTGGCTTTGCAGGTTGAGTCACTATACACCATAACAAATGAAGTAAATGTTACATTTAATGCAAAATCTTCAGGTACCACTATGCTTACTGTTTTAGAATATGGAGTTAAAGGTCCTTGATATGTCCATCCTATTATAGCATAGGGAATCGTAAATGTATGATATTGTGATCTTTTTCTGTACAGATGTAACAATTGTTGATATATCTTTAATAGATCTTGAGACAGAAAATGTTTTCCAATATTTGGAATGGCTGTTTCCAAATCTACTTCTATGTAAACCATCCATGTATTAGAACTATTGACAACAGGAAAAATATGTCCATGGCACATGTCCACACAGAAAACTCTGGTTATTATAAATAATATGAAACACTCATTCCTGAAGACATTATTCCCCATGTTGAGCAACTTCAGCACATGATCCGATGATGAGGAAAAAATAACTGAATTAAATATACCTGGATGTATTCACCTTTATTCGCAATTCAAAAATATTTGACTTAAATATATTATATAAATATATTAAAGGAGGTAAACATGCAATGCATGGGTAAAATGATAGGCCCGATGACAGGATTATAGGAAAAAAAGGATGGTCAATAATTACCATTTGTGGTATATTTTACATTGAAAACAATGCATTTGATATTCCGTCTTTTAATATTATTTCATAAACTATCATTCAGATAAAATGGCTTTTGTGTGTATCGTATGTCGTAATATACTGTGCAGTGTAGTGATAGTGCAACTTATAAAATAAGCATAATATAAGGTAACTTTACATAAAAATGATAGATACACAATTAATAAGTAACACAAACCTAATAATGGATGTCATTAAATCTCCACCCCTTATGTGGACAATGGTAAAATTTTGTAAACATATGTAAACAACCTTTACAGAGCACGTAAAGTAAAAAAGTAAAGCTGACATTTACATCCCGCTGATTGCAGACAATGTCTGCTCATAGCGGTTGATAATAACTGGCCAGGATTCAAACCTGGATCTTAAGGTGAATACTCTACCAATTAGGCTATTTCAGCCACACAAGACGAGATACTATCAAAAAAGAATCTACATTGTCAAATGATATTTGTTGATTCTACACATTTGTTTGTTTCTTTCTTTCTTTGGTTGTTTGTTTGGGGTTTTACATCACTTTCAACATTATTTCAGTCATTTCGTGATGAGACCTACTCATAGCAGATGTAGTGCTGCCTCACTAAATTATCATGTCGCAGGTCCTTGACATGACAAACGACCCGATCACAGATTTACAAGGACAACGGATTAACCCTTTAGGCACGGGCCTCAGCTCATATGGAAAATTGAATCATGAGTTCAATCTTGGCATGGCCAGGGTTCGAACCCACGACCTTTGGATCACCACAGAGGAACTGGTGCTAAAAAGCTGGCGCTCTAACCAACTGCGCCACGGCCCGTGGACTGACCTATGATATGAGAACAATAACCATGATGAGGAGAGATAGCCAGATAGAGTCTAGTGTAGTGGGCCCCAGTGTATTGGGCCTTAAATCTCAACCAGCAAGCTCCCTCAGTTTACCCTAGGATAGCAAAGATAAGTGTCTTAAAGGCAACTATATCGACTCATGGTTGATGAGTTTGTGAATTTGGCTCAGCATATGTCAGGAAATATTTGACCCTGGGAAACAAGATGTGCAATACACATGAAGTTTTTGAACACTTCTGCGTATTGTGTCATTCAGCAGGTTTAATATTGTAATAATTCATAATATTCACAAGTTTCACTTACTTTTAATTTGAGAGGATGTTAATTCTTTCCATAAAAAATGTACAACATTACTTCCTCTGGAAATTTGAGAAGCCACTTTGTTATGTCACCTGACATGGGAAGTCCCGGAACATATCATGGGGTAATATTGGGCAGTGCATTCTCCATATTGACATTGCCCATGAGATTCAATGAACTCATATTGAACATGGTGTGTTCTCTCAAGACAAAAGGTCATGGTTTTTTCGTGAAGCAGTGTAATCCTTTCACCAGTCAACATTGGTGATGCAAAGCTTTTCATGAAGAAGGCAAACTGACCAAAGAGCTTAAGCACATCGATCACTGACCGTCTCTTACATTCATAATAAACCTCCATCTTCACTTAGAGTAAATGGAAAATCATCCTCCCACGATGGTTCTCTACCAAATATCCTTAGTCAGTTGATACTGTGCCGGGTGATTTGAAATGATGTGAAGGTTGGCAGCATGTCTGACCTAAAAGCAGTATTCTTACGTACTACTGGTTAGTACTAGTGAGTGCAGGGGACATCCGTCGTTTGGGGTTGTGGACGGGGATCAAATACTCGATACTCTACTTGATACTTGCTGGCTGTTAACGGGGCTCTTAACCTAGCTACCCTATCTACCTATGTGAGTTGGGAGGTAATAAGGACTGCAGACA
This sequence comes from Amphiduros pacificus, assembly GCA_949316495.1. Classification (NCBI taxonomy): domain Eukaryota; kingdom Metazoa; phylum Annelida; class Polychaeta; order Phyllodocida; family Hesionidae; genus Amphiduros; species Amphiduros pacificus. The sequence goes on from OX439005.1 coordinate 22,214,978, forward strand.
CAGAGTATACAATGCACAAGGGTCTCCTTTATTCGGTGCTGTATTCACTAGTCTGGCTAGGTCGGCATGGCAAAGAGTGAGGCATATGAAATACCTGGATGCATGATACTCACAAAGTCCTGAGGATGCATAAAATACCCAAGTCTATACAAGTATGGCGGTCACGAAGCTGAGTGTCGTGGATCTTCTAGGCAAGTGGATTCTGCTCTTCTCTCTGCTGAGTAGCGATTTCTGGGCCTTTTTAAGGAAAACTGAGCATCTGTGTGAGGGCTGCCTACGTGGCGTCTTCTCGGGCTTCGGGGCTGCGCATGTCCTGCCTTCGTAGCTTGGAGGATAACGTCATCTCTATTTGCGGCGAGTAATGCATTACATCAGCCTGCACTTGTTGGCCTCACGTAGCACTCAGTAACCCTAATCATTTCTTGCCAAAGATCGTTATTGTCTATAAATGTCTATATATGTTTATAGAGTCTGTAGGAATGAATGAATGAATGGTTGCTTAGAGGCACATCAACCACTAAGGTTATTTAGTGCCTAAAAATGGTAAAAATGAATGAATGGTTTCACATTGACACAATAAAGTGCCAAAACAGTAAAAATACAAACGTAATATTGACTAGAAACAAAATGTAAATGTTAATACAATATGCAGATAACACAAGAATTTATCAACTGTGAACAGCATTTATATTGTATCAATCAAATATAATAAATATGTATGATTTGTTTAAAAGACTTTATCAGTATGATGTTTTGCAGTTCTTGATAAATAAGTCAATGACATAAATAAACAAAAGCTCTGCCCTTAAAACTGATTATAAAGTCCTATGTGAGTTAAAAACGATACTATCACAGAAGTATCTACAGTATCAAATAACGTATGTAAATCTTGTACATTAAAATATTGAGTTCGTATAATATCAAAATCGATACACTCAATTAAAATATGTTTCATAGTCAAAGCCCTTTGACAACCAATACATTCCGGTTGATCTTCACCTTTAAGCAGATAACAGTGTGTCAAATGACTATGTCCTATTCTTATACGGGTTAAAACAGACTCTTCTCAACGGTTAATTCTAATAGCACCTTTAGTTTTGCCTAGAACGGGCTTAATTTCATGTAATTTATTAAAAATAGCTTCGTTCCAGCGCAACTGCCATTTAGAACGTAAAAAAACAGTAATATATTTCTTAAACTCTGTATATGGAATAAGTAAATCTATTGGGCGTTTGTCCAATGCTGCTTTGGCAGCTTGGTCAGCGGCCTCATTTCCATGGATTCCAATGTGACTGGGGATCCAATAAAAACGTATTTCTTTATTTTCATCTGTACAGAGTCTATGATACCGTTCGAGAATTTTGTAAATAAAGGGATTTTTCCAATCCTTTGCTTTCAATGCTTGTAAACAAGACAAAGAATCAGAAAAAATTAAAAATGTTTGATGTGGAGAAGTCTCCACATGATCCAAAGCAAGGTACAAAGCATGTAGTTCTGCAGAAAAAATTGATGATTTATTTGGCAGACGTTCTGAATAAATATGATTGCCCTTAACAGCAGCTGCAGCAGCCTTCTCATCGTCAAATGATCCATCAGTGTAAATACACTGATATCCAGTGAAAATAGATTTAATTTCTTTATATCTATCTATATAAAGGGATGGATCTGTTGAGCATTTCTTTAATTCTGACATGGCTAGATTAATATTTAAAGTTGCATAGGTCCATGGAGGTGTTTCTGGATATTGAAATTTAGCTATTTGATTCGGATTTAAATTTAAGGATTGTAAAGATTCCTTGATGCGAATGCCAAAAGTTGGTATTGTATTTGGTTTATTTTCAAAAAGATCAACATAATTTGGATTGAATATATCGTCATGTACAGGATTGTCTGGACAAGCAGCAATTTTTGCAGCATACTGAAGGGCAAGTTTTTCTCTTCTTAAATCAAGAGGCAGTTCATCTGCCTCTACTGCCAAGCTATCTGCAGGCGAGGTACGAAATGCACCAAGGCATAGTCTTAACCCTTGATTTTGTATAGGATCGAGCATTTTAATATACGATGGACGTGCTGATCCATATACCATACACCCATAATCAAGTTTGGAACGTACCAGCGCTCTATATAATTGTAATAAAACATTACGGTCCCCTCCCCAATCGGTATGGGCGAGAACCCGTAATAAATCTAATGCCTTCTGGCATTTCTTTTTTACATATTTAATATGAGGAATAAAAGATAACTTTCTATCAAATATAAGTCCAAGAAACTTGGTTTCTTCGACAACAGGGATTCGAGTTTGGCCAAGGTGTATATTAGGATCTGGGTGAGCCTTCCACTTTTTACAAAAGTGCATACATACGGTCTTTTTCAAAGAAAACTTAAATCCATTGTTATCAGCCCATTCTTGTAATCTATTTAGGTGTTGTTGAAGCTGTCGTTCTATTGTATGCATGCTTGCTGACCTGTAGCTTAAGTTGAAATCATCAACAAAAAGTGAGCAATCTGCTCCAGGCCTCATACAATCTACAATGCTGTTAATTTTAATAATAAAAAGGGTCACTGATAATATACTACCCTGGGGAACACCCATTTCCTGATCAAAAGCATCAGAAAGTGATGCACCCACTCGAACTTTAAAATGTCTGTTTGATAGAAAATTTTGAATAAAAAGGGGTAAACGACCCCTTAATCCCATATCATATAAATCGCTCATTATTCCATATTTCCATGTGGTGTCGTATGCTTTCTCTAAATCAAAAAATATACTAACCACATGTTCGCCTTTTATAAAACCCTCTCGTATAAACGTTTCTAAACGTACCAGATGGTCAACAGTACTTCGCGTTTTTCTAAAACCACTCTGTGCAACAGAAATATAAGCCGCAGTTTCTAAAAACCAAACTAAACGCTCGTTAATCATTCGTTTTATTGATTTACAAATACAACTTGTTAATGCAATGGGACGATAATTATTTGAATCTGACGAGTCTTTGCCAGGTTTGGGAATAGGAATGATAGTGGCTTCACTCCATGAAGGAGGAAAATAACCACTTTCCCAAATATTATTAAAAATATCCAAAAGATGCCCAAGTGTTTGGTCAGGGAGGTGTTTGAGGATTTGATAGTGTATATGATCAGGTCCAGGAGCGGTATCATGGGATTTATCTAAAGCAAGTTTTAAATCTGATATTGTGAATGGCTTATTATATTGTTCCAAGTTATTAGATATGAAATTTAGTTGGTTTCTTTCTTTTCTATTTTTTATTTGTTGAAATTTGGCAGAATAATTATTGGATGAGGAATTCTTGGAAATTGTTTGACCTATTGTGTTACCTATTTCGGTGGGATTTGTAATTAATTGGCCATTATGATTTAGATGTTTGATCCTTGCTCCACCTCCCTTCCCAGTAATTTTACGCACCATATCCCAGCATTTTTTAATTGGTGAACGTGTATTTAATTTAGAAACGTAATCTTTCCAACTTTTTCTTTTGCTTATTTTAATAATATAACGGGCTTTAGCTCTTTTTATACGAAATTGGTGCAAATTATATTGAGTTGGCTGTCGATTAAATATTTTTAAAGCTTTTTTCCGCTCCTTGACAGCTTTTTTGCACTCATCATTAAAGCAGGGTTTTTCTTTAATTTTAGAATTTGGCTTTGATTTGGGAATACACCCATCAGCAATATCATACAATGTATCCGTAAAAACTTGAAGAGGATCATCTACATTGTTAAAAATTTCGGGAGTTATTTTATTAAAACAGGAAGTTTGAAATTTTGCCCAATCGGCTTTATGAAATTTCCACTTGGGGATTCGTTCGTCTAGTGGAGGAAAATGGTTATTTAAAATAATGGGGTAATGATCACTACCCCATTGATCTTCCTCTACTTCCCAGGAATAGTCTAAAAATAAATTTGGAGTGCACATGGAGAGATCTATTGATGTTAAAGAGCCTGTAGCAGGATGTAAATAGGTTGGAGAATCGTCATTCCAAAGGCACAAACTATTGTTATTTAAGAAATCTTCTATTATACGTCCTTTGGCATCAGTATTATTTCTGCCACCCCAAAGATAGTTGTGAGCATTAAAATCACCAACTAACATATATGGTTGTGGCAGCTGGGTTATCAAATTATTTAAATCTGCAATATTAACTGGCTCACTAGGTGGTAAATATATTGAACATATAGTTAATGTATTGTGCAGGGTAACCCTGACTGCAGAAGCTTGTAAATTAGTATTTAATGTTACTTTACTTTGGGGTATACAGGATTTAACAAAAACAGAAACTCCGCCATGTGCTCGGTCCATAGTGTCAATTGAACCGACTTTATTATAAATCACATATCCCTTAAATGTTGTGGAATCATCTTTGAATTTAGTTTCTTGTAAACAAATTACAGATGCATTATATTTCTGGGCTAATAACTCCAGTTCTGGCCTGTTTGCCTCAAATCCTCTACAATTCCATTGTATGATATTGCTGATAGCCATATTAAGAATAATGAGTATAAATATAGGATTTAACATAATCATTTGTTAGGTTTACGATTATGTTTTGACTGAACAGGTGTAAAATGTATATCAGAAGGATCACCTGTATCCATCCTTTCTAAGGATTTAGTTCTATTTATTTTACTTTTGCTTTGGTCTTTGATTTCTTTTTTGTCTGATTTATTAACTGGTCTATTGGTATTTACGTTTTTATTACTAGATGATGTGGAGGGAGTCTGTGAAGAGGTTTTAGTCGATGTTATTGTTGGTAGAGCTATTGCTGGGGTAGTGGATGCAGGAGTCTGAGTAGATGTTGCCGAAGATTTGGAAGTTTTTGTGAAAAAGGAATAATTTTTGTCATTAATTGGCCATGTAATTTCAGTCTGAATTGCTATTGATTTAGTCTCTTTGTTCTTTAAAGTGCTAGCATAGGATGATTTTGTTGTGTTGAATGATTCTACACGCTTACGTGCCTCTGGAAAAGATATGTTTTCTGTGTGTCATATTCGCTGAATTTCCTTCTCTTTTAAAAAAGAAGGACAACTCCGCGAATATGATGGGTGATCGCCTTCACAATTCACACATTTGACATTATTTGATAAACAATCTTCTCCATTATGTTGGGCAGTACACTTTGGGCATGTTACATTCCCTTTACATCTGTCAGATCCATGTCCATATCTCTGACACTTGAAGCAGCGCAGAGGGTTTGGAATAAAAACATCAACTCTGACGTTCAAATATCCAACCTTAATAGATGTTGGAAGCTGCGCCGCTTCAAATGTCAGGATGAATGTATTTATTGGAACTTTTGTGCCATCCTTTTTAATATAAATTCTCTTGAAATGGACGACATCCTGATCCTTCAATTCATTGGCTATTTCTTCTTCTGAAACTCCCGCTAAGACGGGGCATCTGATAACACCTTTCTTGTTATTTAGGGTTTTATGGGCTGTTATTGAAACTGAGACTGTGGCCAACATTCGGCATCTTAGGAGATTTTCCGCATGGCTTTTTCTTTCCACCTCAATCAACAGACGACTTCCCATTTTTTTCACTGTTTTGGGGACCCCGGCAATGCCTTGTATCCCCTTTGCAATTGCAAAGGGGGACATTTTTGCCAGGGTATGTTCACTGTCTTAACTTTCTGCCATCAAAAATCTGGGCCATTTTTCTTTAATTGAATCATCATCGCTGTCAGTTTCATTCCTTGGTCTTTTTTGTTTTTGTGCCATATGTGTTTTGTTATTTTTCATCAGCTAGGTCCCCTACCCACCACGGAGCCCAACAAGGGGACGCCTTTCTGGGCCGGTAACACCAAGCCCTGACGCCTTGAGGATACCCAACATGACATACTCTTAGAATAAAAACTCCATCCTTTCGAATCTTATTTTTATCCCTCGATTGACCCAATCAGCAGTAATCTCCTTTCAGCAAATATTTATAAAAAAAATTTAAAATTATTCCTAAATTTCAAACATACAAATTATCATTAATAATAATCAAATATCCAGAATATAAGGAAATATACTACAAGCCGGTTAAATCAGACCCAGGCCTAATCTGATCTTCCCGTCTGGTGAACATCTGGATCCAAGACAGGCGTGTTGCAACTGGACTGGTATTACTGCCAAACCAGCCCAGTGCTCAGCCCGTCAGGATTCCATATCCTCCCGACACGGGTCGCATCCCACGGCAAACAGGACGCCCCTTTAGTCGCCTTTTACGACATGCTGGGGGGCAGTGGGGCTATTCTTTAATCCCCGCACCCACAGGGGAGGAGTCTGTAGGTAGGTAATCTATATCCTACAGTTTCTATTTCTTCACACTTAGCCAGTAAAGCATTTGTATTGGGAGAATAGATATTGCCATATGTGTCCCTTGAACTATTTGGCAACATAAAATCATCCCTCTCTTCTAGATATTACAGACCCAGTGGATCATTATGGTTTTGAGGGAAGTTTGAAAGATCTGTATTGTGCTCTGCATCTGAAGTGGAGCGGGAGATTGTGAGGTTCATCTCTCATGGTATTCCTGTAGAAATGAAGCCTTCTTATCAACATATTGTGTACTTCTTTCTCATCAATGGCTGAGCCATGGTGGTCCCCAAAATGCTTGGCTGTGAAGAGTTGAGAAGTACAACAGGATTGAACATAAAATAACTAACAAAGCAGGACAAATATAAAATAAATGAAAAATACTGTCATGGCAGCTAGAACAAAAGGTGAACATTATTAATTTTATGAGCGAGGGGCATGAATATTCCAATTTTGTCAAAGATGTAGAGAACTATGCAATGCAAAATAACTGACAGAGCAGGGCAAACATTGTATTCTTCTCATCACCAAATTAAAATAAATGTGCGGCCACAAAGACCCACTTTGTTAATAAGTTAGCACAAGTTGACTTAATGTGCTTGCTCAGTTTCTGTTGCGTCCAACAAGCCATGTCCTCAACACTTTGTTTTCTTCATCTTTCAATTATGCTTGGACATAAGGACAAGATACTATAACATGATAACAGGTAGGCCCAGGAATTGTTTGCACTTTATGTGTCCTTAGGTTAAGGTCAAAGTCATGACAAGCAAAGGAGCTACTTGTGAATGCTCAATTTTCTAAAATATTACATCAATATCAACATAACTTAGTAGATGATGAGGGGTTTGGACAAGTTTGATATTGGGTGACCTTGAGTTTTTATGAATGGTCAGGTGCCGATTTTAAAAATTGACTATGTTTATTTTTTTGCAAAACACTACAAATAGCATTAATTCCGATGATCTTGACATAATGTAAATATGAGTAAATATCCATGGTAATTTATCTTATTGCACTTTTCTGACCATGGGTTGAAATCAAGGTCACAGCCTGAACAAGAGCAAGTTTACCACTAGGTGATCTTGAGTTGTTTTCAAGGTCATAATTTTCAAAATCAGTTGTTTGTGATATTTTCAAAAACCGTCTAAAATAATGCTTATGTCCACTTCATTTATCTTGTACAAAATATCTCTTCATAATTTATAAATAATCTATGTAACTATGTCACATTCACCTATTTTTGAATGTGTTTTTGGTCCCAATTTCCAAGGTATTGATAATCAGGTTCTTTACAAATCAGAGAAGATTATATCCGGATGTTTTGCTAATATCCAAACATAATTTATTCAGATGCTATTTTCATGCTTTGGGTCAAGGTCATTGGCAAGACCAGCACTAGAATAATTCGCTTGTGAATGCTGTTTTCTTCAAGATTATGTAGCAATATTGATTTGACTTGGTAGCTGTGATTTACCTACAAGGGGCTTGGACAGGTTCAATATTGGGTGACTTTGAGCTATTTTCAAGGTCACTATTTTCAAGACAATTTTTAAAATCATCTAAATGCAATATTTGCAAAAACACTACACACAGCATTTCATGCCACCACATTAATTGTACACAATATGTTTGTTCATATTTTTTGTGATGAATAAAGTAATTAGGTCACATTGTGATTGACCACTTTAAAGTCCAGATATGTCACAAATAATCCAGGACTTGATATTATGGATATGTGAAGTGCATAATATTGTGATGATTTATTTGGGTGCATTTTAGTTGACTTTGGATCAAGGTCACGGTCAAGACAAGTAATAACTTTTGACCACCTGGTGGTGATAATGCTTATGCACTCAAGAAAGAGCTCTACCAAACTTTATTAAAACAGCATTTTAAGCATGGTAAAATACCAGAAGAGATTAAAGTGGGAGTTGCAGACATTACTAATTGTTAGCATTCTTTAATTCAAAAAACTATTTTATTTCAATCAAAACAGAAAATACCCCATTTGAAGCAGTAGGTTTAAATACCTACAATAACTGACAAAGTCCATATTAACCTCAATCATGACGTGACGTAGCACTTACTCCTTTTTAAACTTCTTTCAAATTGATTTCTTGCAATGTGCAAATAATTATAACTATTAATGTGTCTTTTTCAATGTATATTACAGAGTTGCCACATTATTCTTTCTCAAGGAAAAGTTTTCATTGTTGATAGGGTAAGGATCTTACCCACTATTATCCTTATTCTTGGAGAGTTTGAAGTTTATACTATGCTTTATTAACAGACCGACATTACACAAAGTTGAAATATTGGTGATCACATGACAGACTGCATTACTGCATCATGAGAAATATCTCCTGTGGGAGAGTAAAAGTACAATAAATTTCTTTTTTAAAAGAATATTTTCTTGTCATATATAATCATAAGCTTGTGGTGATGAACACAACAGTAGCAGTGAAGTGGGATGGGTAGCACAATGTTCGCATCCAGGCAACCAATCAGTGGCAAGGACAGCTGTGTGGGTTGTGTGGTGATTACAATGGTGACAGGAGTAATGATTGGAATGTTGGCCCCAGCTGTGTTAGCATCAAAGGGAACAATGTGGGTGTATTGAAATATGAAAAATCTTTACTATAAATAATTATGCTGTAGTTGGTTTTGAGATCGACATTTGAAAAAGAGTAAATTCAATATCTGAGACACTGCATATTTATAGATCCATCTATCTTGCACCCTCAAAGTGATGCCAGAGATAATATGTTTGCCCCAAAATGAAGTGAAGCAGTTCTTAAATTGGATAATATTTCTAGACCGATGATTCCCTGGAGTTAAGCAGAACTTCCTTATACCTATAATACCAGGACATGATTCTCAATGTTAGGAATGTGATGGGATTGTGAATTTATGCCCCCATCAAGAGGCAATGGACTCATTTGAATACCTATTGAATGCAACAGGAATCTTTGAGGTATTTCAAACTTGTGCAATCTAAAACAAAGTTTCAAAACATGCCATATCTTTTTTTAATTCCATGTGAAATTGTATTTTAGGACTATAAAAAATGTGTAATGATGCATATGTAAATGTATTAAAAGACTGAGGCATTTGAATTTATATTAAGAGGCTCGAGCTCTGCCTTTAAAAACCTGCAACATCTGCAAAATGTGGCGAAGGGTGTTCTCACAGATCAATACAGGCCATATGTCATTTGAAAGGGTTGGGTCTAACTAAGATTTTTGCCAAGGGATTATTTTAATTAAGAAATTGATGATTAAATCGTACATCTCATTAACTTGTTTTTGTTTCATAATAATTCTTCATTATTCACAAAAATTAGTAAAAATGAGAAAAATGTCAAAAATTTGATGCATGACCTTGACTTTCACCTTTGACCTTGAATATGTTTTGTTTTACCAACATCAACTAGAGTCCCTCAGGTGTGATTCTGTTTTACTTGTATCGTTTATTGAATTACAAAAATGACAAATTTGATTTTTCATTTTTTCCTCGTGGTTTCATTTTTTTTTTAAACAGGCAGAGCCTCTTAAAACATACAAAAAATAACTGAGATAAAACAGTACTTAATTTCTCAAGCTTAATGCTAATATAACTAGTGTATGGTGACAGTGCACATGTGTGGAGGACTTACATATCCCACACTGGATATCAGTGGCACTATCAAGCTATTCAATTTTCTTCTGGCCAGCCCAGATTATCATTCCTCTACTTTCAAAAGCCATGTAGTTTAGAACTGTCAAGGCATTATTGTGATTAAGATGACGTTATCCTTAGCAATGTGGCATACTAGTTAGAAACTTGTTAGAATTCTGGTTTGTTAAGCAACATTAAAATTTGAATGATGGAATTCATTATAATTATATTATCATTCCCAGTACATCTTGAGAAATCATCTGGACATATTGACATAGGATAATATATGTAACTTGGTGTTCAAAGGTGATACCTGTGAACAAGGTTTGCCAGAGCACAAGTTTATCAGATCCAGTTCCTCCGTGGTAATCCAAATGTGGGTTTGATTCCCAGTCATGTCTGCACTAAATTCATGACACAATTTGACTTGCATTCTACTGAACACAAGTGGCTAAATGGGCAATAAAGTCATGAGTTAATGAATTCATTACCTAGAATTAGTTATCAAGCACTGCTATTAAGGTCCTTAAAGTGATGTGATGCAAAGCTAGTGGGAACTTTGTCAATCAGTCATGATCAATTTCTACAAAAATTGAGGAAGTATTTGTGTGCTGTAGCTATTTTACATTGACAAATGGGATGTGCAAATTTCAAGCTAACGTGAAAGGATTTTATCTGTGCCATTATAGTCAGATGAACACCCTGTCCCATGTTTACTATGACATAATGTTTACATTGTTAAGCATTCATGTGGCACTGCAGCCTCAAAGTGCAGGAATACATATCGCTCTGACAGACCATTTACCACAAGTCGAGTGATGTATGCAAGAGCAGAGGGAAGGACAGATAATAAATGTGGGTACTCCAGGTGGCATGCCATAATACCAATAAACACAAAAGACAGGACTATCATCCACATTTGTATGAATTCATTCCACATATATATGAATTCTTAATCTTTTGAATGACAGAAGTTGGTCTACTTAGATATTGGATAGATTGGATTTCTCTTAACATTACATCCAACCGTTTGTGAAAATAAATTTATAGAAAATATGCTTAGAGTGAATTTTCCAGACACATGCCATTTTTATAGGGGCACATGAAAGAATCCATTAAATTGTTCATGAATGCTTTTCTGATGAGTGTAATAGGAAGATTTGATTAAGCTTCACCCCCCTTGCTAATTGACCCCACAGCAAAAAAGGGTTCTTAAAGGATGGTAACAGTCAAAGGGTAGATTACAAATAGACATTCATGAATTAGTTCTGATTAATCAGATGCTGATTATAACAAGTACAAGGGGGCTGTTCTGATGGAAATGGTTAATAGAAACAATAAAGTTAATTACACAACTCACCATAGGTGGGGCTCGTCACCACCATGAATGGATTAGCAGATTGTTTAATATATTTAAAGAACATTCAGACAGATGGGTTTCTTCAAGTTTATCTTGAGAGGATGACAGAACATGTTATAGATGGGATTGATAGAATTGTTCGAATTTAAAGGAAGTAGCCACAGAAGGAATTGTTCAGATACATCCGATTCTTGTTCAGATACATCTGATCAGATAGGTGGAGTAATATTTACAGAGCTTATGGCCTGTGCAGATCTTGTTGTACATAGAATACTTACTAAGGTATAAGGTATGGTCAGGTAAGTACTGAAGGTACTGAAGGAATTGTTGGAATTGATAAACAATGCACAAAGATGGGTTTGTTTAAATTGATCAAATTCTTCTCTTTTATAGAATACAAGCTGTTTTTCAGATAAATACAATATATGAGATAGATCTTATCTGTTGTTAGAATTGATGGGGTTGTTGGAAAATAGATGGGGGCAGTGGCCATGCCTCTATTGTAAATCTGTGACTGGATGGGTTGTCAGATCAGACATGTGACATGACAATTCAATGAGGCAACACAAATTCTGCTACAAGTAATTCTTGTTATGAAATGACTGAAATAATGTTGAATGTAATGCAAAACCCCAAACAAACAGACAAACAAACACACCCTGCATGTCTTTATCTCTTCATCTGTGCACAAATTTCATCACATTGAGATTAGTAAGGGCCTTGGAGAGAAATAAACTTCTCTTAAAGCATTCATGAAATGAGGTTTTCAAGAACTATTTCCTTGCATAATATAAACATTTATACCCCAAACTTTGTTATAAAATGTTATTACCCATCATCTTTCCATAACATAATGTTCTGTGTCATTTTTTGATGTAAATGTTGCTAAAATCCAGATCATCCATTGGATACTTTGACACAAACATTGTTTAGGTGACCAATGATCTTATGCAAAGTCCCCATGTGGGCATGGGGTTAGAAAGGTCCTCTGATTTTTTAACTCCCTGGTTTTTCTGTCAGTTCGCAAGAGGCGAACAAAAAAAATAATCATGGTGCCTAATTTACCATGAGGTGCGACCTGTAAGGAAGGATATGGAATTCTGCAGGTTGAGCACTGGACTGGTTTGGCAGTAATACCAGTCAAGATGCAACACACCTGTTTGAACCCATATATTCACCCTAGACATGGAGAACTTCATGATAACTTCTACACACTTATCAAAATATTATGACAATTTTCACGAGATTCTTTCTTAAGATGGAATGAATGGTGACTTCTACATGCTTATCTAGATACTATGAAAATTTCCACCAGATTAGCTTAACAGATGTGTGGAGCTTGACTGCTCAAATGGGTCAATCTGGGATACATTTTATGTATTCTTGAGTATATTGTCTAATGTAGCCGAGTTTTATAGGTGTGCTGATGGCTCTGCCCCATATCTATAACTCCCTATTATCAAAATAGGAGTCAGAGTAAGGCTTAGGAACATGGGCAATGAATAATTAACACAACACATATGGCATCCAACAAACGAAAAAGACAAAGGGCAGATACGGAAACAGACTCGGAAAATGATCGTGAATGAGGATAGTTGGCCTAGATTTTTAATTGCAGAAAGTTCTGACGCTGAACATACCCTGGCAAAAATGTCCCACTTTGCAATTGCAAAGGGGATACCAGGCATTGCCGGGGCACCAAGAACTGTTAAAAAGAGGGGAAATAAGTTATTGATTGAGGTTGAGCAGAAAAGCCATGCGGACAATGCACTACGATGCCGAATGTTAGCCACAGTTCCAGTTTTAATAACGGCTCACAAGACCCTCAATAATAAAAAAGGAGTTATAAGATGCCCAGATTTGGCTGGAGTTTCTGAAAAGGAGATAATGGGTGAGCTGAAAGACCAGGATGTTGTTCAATGTAAACGGATATTCATAAAAAAAGGATGATGTCAAAATTCCTATCAATACATTTATTTGGACATTTGAAGCAGCGCAGCTTCCAACATCTACTAAAGTTGGATATTTGAACATAAGAGTCAATGTATTTATTCCAAACCCTCTGCACTGCTTCAAGTGTCTCTGCACTGCTCCAAGGTATGGACATGGATCTGATCGATGTAAAGGTAATGTGACATGCCCAAAATGTACTGCTCAGCATAGTGGAGAAAATTTTACTTCAAGCATAATAAAATGTGTGAATTGTCAAGGCAATCACCCATCATATTCGCGGAATTGTCCGTTCTTTTTAAAAGAGAAGAAAATTCAGCGAATACAACACACTGAAAATATATCTTTACCAGAAACATGCAAGCGAGTAGAAAACTTGAACACAACAAAGACATCTTATGCCAGCTCTGCAAAAACTAATAAAACAAAATCAATAGCAATTCAGACCGAAATTACATGGCCAAACAATGACAAAAATAACTCCTTTTTTACAGAACCTCTAAATCTTCAGCAACGTCTACTCAGACTCAGACATCCACAATCCCAGTAATAACTCAACCAACAGCAACATTCAATAAACCCTCTTCACAAACTCCCTCTACTTCATCTAATAATAAAAGTATCAATAGTAATAGACCAGTACAGACAAGAAAGAGCTCAAAGATCAAGTTAAAAGTAAAATAAATAGAATTAAGTCCTTTGACAGAATGGACACAGGTGATCCTTCCAATATGTTTTTTACTCCTGTGCAATCGAAGTATAATCGTAAACTTAATAAGTGATTATGTTAAGTCATATACTTTTTCTCATTATTCTTAATATGGCTATCGGCAATATCTTACGATGGAATTATAGAGGATTTGAGGCAAACAGGCCAGAATTGGAGTAATTAGCCCAAACATATAATGCATCTGTTATTTGTTTACAGGAAACTAATTTTAAAGATAATTCAACAACATTTAAGGGATATGTACCTTATCATAAAGTTGGTTCAATAGATGCAATGGACTGAGCACATGGCAGAGTTTCTATTTTTGTTAAATCCTGTACACCCCAAAGCAAAGTAACTTTAAATACTAATTGACAAGCTTCTGCAGTCAGGGTTAACTTGCACAATACATTGACAATATGTTCATTATATTTGCCACCAAGTGAACCAATTAATATAACAGATTTAAATAACTTAGTAACTCAGCTGCCACAACCATATATGCTAGTTGGTGACTTTAATGCTCGCAACTATCTTTGGGGTGGCAGAAATAATACTGATGCCAAAGAACGTATAAAAGAAGATTTTTTAAATAACAATAATTTATGCCTTTGGAATGACGATTTTCTGACATATCTACATCCTGCTACAGGATGTTTAACATCAATAGATCTCTCCATGTGCACTCCACATTTATTTTATACTATTCCTGGGAATTAGAGGAAGATCAATGGGGTAGTGATCATTACCCCATTATTTCAAATAACCATTTTCCTCCACCAGACGAAGGAAACCCTAAGTGGAAATTTCATAAAACCAATTGGGCAAAATTTCAAACATCCAGTTTTAATAATATAACTCCAGAAATTGTTAACAATGTAGATGATCCTCTACAAGTTTTTACAGATACATTGTATAATATTGCTGATGGGTGTATTCCCAAATCACAGCCAAATTCTAAAATTAAAGAAAAACCCTGGTTTAATGATGAGTGTAAAAAAGCTGTCAAGGAGTGAAAAAAAACAGTTTTGTATAAAAAGAGCTAAAGCCCGTTATATTACTAAAATAAGCAAAATGAAAAGTTGGAAAGATTATGTTTCTAAATTAAATAAACGTTCACCAATTAAAAAATGCTGGGATATGGTGCGTAAAATCACTGGGAAGGGAGGTGGAGCAAGGATCAAACATCTAAATCATAATGGCTTTAGAAAAACTTGAAGTACCATTGACCATCTGGTACGTTAAGAGACATTTATAAGAGAGGGTTTTATAAAAGGTGAGCATGTCGTTAGTATTTTCTTTGATTTAGAGAAAGTGTATGATGCCACTTGGAAATTTGGGGTGATGAGCGATTAATATGATATGGGATTAAGGGGTCTTTTACCCCTTTTTATTCAAAATCTCTTGTCAAATAGACAATTAAGGGTCCGAGTTGGTTCATCACTTTCTGATGCATTTGATCTTGAAATGGGTGTTCCACCGGGTAGTATATTATCTGTAGCCCTATTTATAATAAAAACAACAGCATTATTTGTTGATGATTTTAATTTATGTGACAGGTCCACAAACATGCATACTATAGAAAGACAGCTCCAACAACATCTTAATAGAATACAAGAATGGGCTGATCATAATGGATTCTTTAGTTTTCTTTAAAGAAAACTGTGTGTATGCACTTTTGTAAAAAATGGAAGGTTCACCCAGATCCTCATCTTTATTTAGGCTAAACTCGGATACCTGCTGTCGAAGAACCCAAAGTTTCTTGGATTTATTTTTGACAGGAAATTATCTTTTATTCCTCACATTAAATATGTTAAAAAGAAATGCCAGAAGGCAATAGATTTATTACGGGTTCTTGTCCATACCGATCATTTAAGCATACCCCAAACCTCTGTAAAATTGTCTGTGACCTCTGTAAGCTCATGAATACTTAAACTAGCAGAGCTACTTCTTTGCTTCAATCACAAGATTATTCAAAGCATGGTACTGATATAAAATTGAATTACATGACCCTCAATGTAGTAATAATAATAATAATAATAATAAAATTTATATAGCGCTGATAGTCTGTTCATAGCGCTGTGTTCAAGACGTGCTTCCTGAAAAGATGAGTTTTCAGTCTGCTTTTAAAGATGGTGACTGAGTTGCTATTCCTAATCTCACTAGGAAGAGAGTTCCAGAGTCTGGGGCCGACGGATGAAAACCCTCTGTCACCCACTGTCTTCAACAGAGTCTTGGGGCGAGCAAGAGGGTTCCATTCTTGGATCACAGGCATCTGTCACCTTGCTTTACTAGAAGGTCACGGAAGTAAGGCGGCGCCTTACCATGTAATCAGAGGAATTTTGAAATTGATCCTTGCATGAACAGGGAGCCAATGTAGTTCCCTGAGTTTTCCTGATGTGTGATCAAATTTCCTGATTTTTCCTACGACACGGGCTGCTGAGTTTTGAAGGTACTGTAGCCTCTTTATGTCTGATTTAGGAAGACGTGCAAGTAGGTAATTACCATAACCTAGAGTGGAAGTAACAAAAGCATGAGTCAATGTTATAGCTGTCTTCTCGTCTAGACATTGTCTGATAGCTGATTGCAGATTATTTAGATATGTTTACTAACCACAGTTTTTACCCTAAAATTACTCTTCAGACCCGTTTCTCAAATAAACATGGTACCTTGATTGACAATCTCTTTTGTAGGCTGTCAGAAGAAACTATTGACACCACATAAGGAACACTCTTTAAAATATTCTCAGACCATCGACACTTTTTTACTATCCTAAATAATGTACAACATAAAATCCGCCCACAAAATAAATAAAGATATCCAAAAAGGACACAGAGTCAATTCAGAAATTCGAGAATGAAATATATACCTCTGATATCTTACTGTCAATTAATTCTAGTCCTACGTTGGATCCTAATATAAATTCAAAATGCAAAGGAAAAACATATGCCAGAAAAGATTGGTAAATTTTATCGATATAAACACAAAAAATCCAAATGGATTACATATGGAATCATAAAATCCATCAAATGTAGAGATGATCTTTATAAGAAACTTAAAACAACTAGCCCTGATTCAGCTGAATACCATATATCTAAAGTAAATTCATGTACTTATAACAACATCTTGGAGTGAGGGCCTGCTCTCAAGCAGTGCAGACGTGCCTAGCCTGAGCTCCTGATTAACACCTTCAAATCTTTGTTTAAGTTGAAGACAATTGATCATGAAATATTGCTTAATAGACTGGAAAAAAGATGTGGTATCACAGGGACTGCCCTTAAATGGTTTAGATCATACTTGTCTAAAAGAAAACAATGTGTTGTAATAGATGGTGAAGATTAAATATGGTGTCCCACAAGGCTCAGTTTTGGGACCTTTATTATTTACGGCATATATGGAGCCCTTATCAGATATAATTGGTAACTATGGTCTCAAGCATCACATCTATGCTGACGATACACAACTCTACATCACCATTGATCCTAAGTCTAAAGAAACTAGAGTTAAGTCCTGCAAGGAGATGGAAAATTGTATTATAGAGGTTAAAAAATTCTTAATAGAGAATAAAATGAAGATAAATGATGGAAAGACAGAAATGCTTTTATGTGGTAAAAGCTGTGAATTCAGAAAGAAAAATGTACCTGAAGATATTCTAGTAGGGGAAACTAGAATCCCTAGATCAAATTCTGTTAAGGATCTAGGGGTTATTCTAGATCAAGAACTATCTATGAAATCACAAATCAGAAAAATGTGTAAAAACGGTTTCTTCCATGTAAAAAATTTATCAAGAGTAAGAAATTGTTTAGATGAGGGAACAGCCAACACCCTTGCTCATGCATTTGTCACTTCTACCCTTGACTATGGTAATGCCCTTCTAGCGGGTCTTCCTGAGTGTGAATTAGCCAAATTACAAAAATTACAGAACGCTGCGGCGAGGGTAGTTGGGAAGCTCAAAAAGAGAGATCATATCACGCAAAAACTTAAGGAACTTCACTGGTTACCAGTAAAAGCTAGGATTGATTTCAAAATATCTCTATTAACATGGAAGGTGCAAAATGGCTTTGCCCCAAAATATTTGTCTGATTTATTAGAATATAAACAGTTGGGTATGGGACTGCGATCTAATGATAAAAATGAATATCTAGTACCTAAGACTAATATGAAATCTTATGGAGATAGGGCTTTCATGGCGTATGCGCCAAGGAACTGGAATGCGCTGCCCCTTGAAGTGAAAAAGTGTAAAACTGTTGAAACTTTCAAGAAGAAACTTAAAACATTTCTATTTAGAAAACACTATCTTAATGAAGCGCTTCGAGCAGACTTGGTCTGATAAAGCGCTATATAAATCGTTATTATTATTATTATTATTATTATTATTATCTTGAAAAAATGTATATGATCAGCTCAAAAAACATTCTATGACACTTTGTTTAAAAAGTTTAAAGATGACATAAAAATACATGGAAAACAATAAATGATATACTTGCTAAGTCAAAAAAGAAAAAATCATTCCCACAGATACAATCATAGATAAATTGAAACCAAAAACAAGCTTTGGTTTTGATGGACTTTCTTCTAAATTTATCAAAACCATCAAGAGGCCTTTGTTAAAACCATTAACCATTGTTATTAATCAGATGCTAAATACAGGAATCTTTCCAGATAAATTAAAGCTAGCTAAAATTAACCCAATCTACAAAAAAGATGATGACATGTTGTTTATAAACTACAGACCCATATCTTTATTGCCAGCACTTTCAAAAATATTTGAAAAAGTAATTTTCATACAACTATATGATTTTTTCCAAAAGAACAAGTTATTTTATAAAAACCAATTTGGTTTCCGCAAGGAACACTCAACAGAATTAGCTACTCTTGAAGTAATTGACAGAATCTTAGCTGATATGGACAAAAATAATATACCCATAAATATTTATCTGGACCTGTCAAAGGCTTTTTATACGCTGGATCATGAAATATTGATTAAAAAATTATCATACTATGGTGTCACTGGCACATCATTAAACCTCATGAAAGGTTATTTAGATAATCGTGAACAATATGTTGAATATGAGGGTATAAAAGTCTGACACTTTAATTCTAGATACTGGAGTTCCACAAGGCTCCATACTGGGGCCACTACTATTTATTATTTACATTAATGACATTGCAAATGTAAATTGTTCCATCTTGTAATATATGCTGATGACACTACTCTCTCAAGTACATTGAAACCCATTAATCATAGCACAACTCATATAGATTCAAGTGAAGCAATAAATACTGAACTACAAAATAATAATGACTGGCTCAGAGTGAACAAATTATCATTAAATGTAGATAAAACAAAATTCATGATATTCCACACACCACAGAAAAAGAAATTACCACAATTGAATTTAAGATTGAACAATATTGAGATTGAACAAGTGAGGTGTTTCAATTTTCTGGGAATTACTATAAATCAACATTTAAACTGGAATGATCATGTCGACAGAATATCAAACAAGCTATCCAGAAATTTAGGTGTATTAAACAGACTGAAACATATATTACCACTTAATATAAGAATCACACTCTATAACTCCATGATCCTGTCCTACATAAATTATGGAATTCTTATATGGGGTAAATCTTGCAAAAGAGTTGCCCAGTTGCAAAAAAAGGCAATAAGAATAATAAATCTGAGTAACTATAATGCTCATACAGAATCTATCTTTAAACATTTTAAATTATTGAAAGTCTGTGATATCTACAAAGTTTTATTATAGATATAAACACCAAAAACTACCATTATATTTACAGAATTTGCCATTCCAACAAACAATGAAATTACATAGCTATCCTACAAGAATGAATGATGACATCCGTCACCCCCCAATAAAACATGCGTATATGGAGAAATGTATTTAGATTTTCACTACCTAAAATAGTAAATGAAACACCAGATTGTATTATTGATAAAATTATGACTCATAGTATTCAAGGTTATACCAAATATATCAAAACACTTATATTAGATGATTATAGATATGAATGTACAATATCACAGTGTTATATTTGTGGCAGAGCCCCCTGATCCCACTCTACACATTGCTGGTCTGATGCACTGCAGTCTTGTTGTATTTTGTTTTACTGAAACTGTACTGCTATTTCTGAATACATTTGTATATCATGCATGTACACGTACCAGAGAATTAATTTCTATGTCACACCTAATAAGCATTATTTATATATACTGGGTAGAAATATACATGAAACTATATACTTCAGCCAAAATATAAAAAAATCAATCTTTTACCATATTACACTAGTTGAAAAATAATGTATGTATGGAAAGTTATTAAGTTATTAAATTTCATCTAATTTTTCCCAGGGTGGCTACTATGATAGCGGTGATAAAACTCACCTTAATGGGGGTCTCCCTGGCCATATTATATTTATGTTAATATTTACATATTATGTAACAATATAATAAAATATGTAGTATTATATATGGCTGAATAAATTGATTTTGAGTTTGAATTTGAGTTTGAGTTTAGCTGCTAGGTTCCTAATATGGTAATAGCCCTTTTTGCACATTTCCTTAATTTGTGCCCTTATGTCCATCCTAGAGTCAAAGGTAATGCCAAGGTCAACAACAGACTCACTAGGAGTGATATCCAGATTCCCCAGCTTGATAGACTCTGGGGTACTGCTGCTAGTGGCAGTATTGTACCTGTCAGTACATATCAGCATTTCAGTTTTTCCATCATTTATCTTCATCTTGTCTGACCTCACTGACACATTCTTCAAATTTGTGTCTGCTTCTATCAACTTGATGAGTGGAGGTGTGGTCCATAGGGATGTAGATCTGAGTATCATCAGCATAGATATGATAGTTGAGGCCATATTTAGAAAGGATATCAGCCAGGGGTGTCATATATATGGTGAAAAGTATTGGACCCAGGACTGAACCCTTAGGGACCCCATATTTCATTGACTTAGGGCAGGACCTGTGAGTTCCTACCTTTACACACTAATTTCTAATACAGAGGTATGACTGAATCCAGGAAAGAGCAATTACACTGCGCATCCAAACATCATTGGAGTTTTGGGTTTTAGATAAAATATGGGAATAATGTTAGCAGCTAGGAAGCAATGTCTAATGGCATAGATATTCCTAATATGGTAGTGTCCTTTCTTGCACATCATGTGGGTTTGAGTTTTTATATATAGAGATGTCAACTATTCACCTGTTGAGTTGAATGGTGCATCTCATAAGATTATTTGTATTTGTGTCAGTTCATGGCCAGTACACACTCCTCACATGCCATGGTCTAAGACACAATGTTTGAGGATGAAATCTTCTTGCCTTCATAAATCATGTTAAATTTTAACTCCTGCTTTGATTTCTACTCCCCTTGCCCTGCTTGAGTTTCAGGTTTTTGCAGTTTTGAATACACTCTCAAATATTCCTGTCTCACTTACGTATAATATGTTTTTATCATTACGTGTTTTTCCCTCAAGCCAACATACCTGACAAAAAGAGGAAAGTCTCAGGTAAGGGTACCAGCGATAGAGATTAAAAATATGAGCTGGCATCCTGCTGGGAACACTTGCTTGCTGAGATTAGTACTCAGATTAGTGGTGTGTGTGGTCACTTTCATGTGTCAAAAATAGTGGACAAAGCACTGAACACATATCTGGCATTATTACTACACATGTTATTTTAATCAAGTTGTGGTTTTATTTGACAATTAAAATAATGATTGCAATATATGAATTCATTTCAAATATAGAAATCCTAATTCTTTATCGTTAATAGTGTTTAAACAACTTTGAAACTAGAGACATTGACACATTTTCAAAGAAGTGCTCTTTGCACATATGAGTACATGAATTGTTGGCTGATCTCACTGGACAGCAGCAAAATGCACATGCAGGTGGCATGTGATCTGTTGATTTCCATCCTGTCAGTGACTGATATGGTCAAATATTGACAACTCCACATTTTAAAGATCTTGAATATTGTTTTGGAATATATGATATACCAATCTGATGGAATGTATTTAAGAATGAGCATTGTTTGCAGGTATATTTAAAGGGTTGATGAATTGTAACAACACCTTGGATAGGTACAGTCCATGTTTATTTTTAAATGTAGATCCAGGCTAAATGTTGAGTGAGCAATCTTGCCATGAGAAAGGTTAAAGCATATCCCCAGACCTGTGAGACACATGATAGTGCTGAAACACTTGGAACTATTGCACTGGATATATTCATAGATGCTCAAGGTTGGCCTCATGGTCAACTTACTTGAAGTTTAAAGTCCATGATCAAATCTAGAAATTGGATCCATGTCATAATTCTTTTTTTGTCTAAACTAAAATAAAATTGGAATATGAAGATTTCATATTTGTTTTCTGCATAAAGTTACTATTTATCATATTTCTATGTTGGCATATTCTTCTGATATGCAAATTACTCAATAAGAACTCAAGATTACATTTTTTTTTTTTTTGCATTTGCAATAGACAAATCAATTTATGTTTTCTGAAGTACATATCACTCAAACAGAATCCCAATATTAAGATTTCACCTTCAGCATCAAAATAATACTTATCCCAACCAGGATTCGAACCCTGGACCTTTAGCATAGAAGACAGACAGCTTAACCACTGAGCCATGTATCACCCTGTGTCAGTACTGTAGAAAACTTGGAGTCACAGCATTGTATGAAAATTGAAATTGTTCTATTTCTTTGCTAATAAAGACATTTTTTTGTATTTTCTCCATTTGCAAAAGAAAAAGAAAAAAAAGACATTTTTAGTGTTCTGACTAAATTTTGCTCTAAAAAGATTTCACTTTTGTTTATTGTATAAAGTCATTATTTTTTTATAATATCTATCAAAACAAAAAATGTTTCAATTCTATATGTTCTGATATGCATGTTGCGAAAATAAAACTTCAAAATGAAGATTTCATTTTCAACATGAATTATAAAAAAAAGAAAAAATAGATTCTTGTTCCTGGCGGGAATCGAACCCTAGACCTTTAGCATGGAAGACATATGTCTTACCCACTGAGCCATTTTGAATAGTATGATTTGACTTTCTCACTGATACATCACACAAATAGTCAACATCTTTATCACTTTGTCTAGTTATTTTATAAAGGGATATTCAGCTATTTCACACAACAGCCAAAGTTAAATTTGTAGAGTAAAATTTTCCAATAATATGTTTGTGTAAGATGATCTCAATAGTAATGCAAATAGATCAAAAGAAACAGATATTCATAACTCATCTCTCATTTAAATCTAACCATTTTCTAGTTGATTCTTTGTAGTAAGGTATATAAGGTTAGCATGTAGTTATTTATATTGAATATGAGGTGTGTCATATAATGTCCATACACATTTTATATATTTAACTTGAACTCATAAAACAGAGAATTGTAATTAGCCAAAGAAAATCAGTTACTGGAGAAGTGCACATTTTTCTGGAGAAGTCATATGGAAAGTCGTCCGGTGGGATGTTAGTTTCATAGGGAGTTAATGTGTTGATATGTACTCAATGAGTTCATTCATAACAGAAATCAAGATGGCCAAATGTTGGTTGGGAAAGTGCTTGATTTCTCTTAAGGGGAGTACACGTCATGTGTGGATAATGTGTGTTGGTGACACACAAAACTGCTAAGAAAACACCTAACACACAGCTTTTATATAATGTTTTTGTGAAACGCAATCTTTGTGACAGGCTACTACTGACTGAAACTAGTTAAGAACTTGTAATATTGTAATATTGGATAAACATTTTAGACAATAATATTGTTTAATGAAGGGTTTTTAGTTAATTTGTTGCTATTAATAAGAATAAAATCATTGTAAGGTGTTTTCTTTACTCACAACTTTAACAAAACACTACAGATGCTGAATGACAAACACTAGAAAATAATTGGAGTCAATGTCTACAGCAGGAGGGCATCACAGGTACCTTTCCTGGCTGAGATTTGAAGGAATACCAAGTGCATACTCTGGGCAGCTTGGCATCCAAATGACCTATCCTGTATAAGAGGGCATCCCAGTTATCTACACTGAGCAGGACAATCTAATGACAAATGTCTACATGAGAGGGCATGAAGAGACTGTATGCAGAAGTGTATCAAGGACTAAAAATGCATGAGAGGTCAAGTTAAACATTGTGCATCTCAGACGGCATATATGTGGGTTATTTTTAATAATCTGGATTCAGTATGATACATCGTTAATGGAAATGTGAAGGATAATTTATATTTGTAAAGACATTTGCTTGTCCACCTGTATAAAAAAACAATCAACAGATGATTTCACATGCATTTAGAATTATTACCATGCTTGTATGGTTTGATAATGTATCAATGCATCAACATCATCTTGTGACAAGTTTAGAATATAGAATGCATATCAGTTGTTTTTCATTTTTCTTGAATGTATAAAACGTTTAAAATAAACACAATATTATGGTTAAACACATTATTATGTTTCATTTCTGGGACAGAGCATTAAACACAACATTATTTTTCATTATAAAACACAAAATAGCATTTAAAAACGTTTATGCACAATACAGTCTTTCCAAATCAAGACATCTATCATGTTTTATTTGACACACATTAATTGTGACAGTGCAATAATAATAGGAGTGTATGCTATGTTTCACAGTTCTTAATTTGTCACCCTTTTCTTTGAAATGAACCTAAGATCAAGTAAATCTGTGGATATTGTGAATGAATTGATGAATGTATTTTCCTATTTACATTATTGATAATTGCATGTTCAGAAAATGACTGATATTGTAGGAATGCATATTGATGATGGACCAACAAGATATTAATGAAATATTGGCATCATGCATTGTTGATATTTTTGCTTTTGGCAGCGATTTCCTCTGTCTGAGTATTGAGGCCTTTTCCTACTTGAGCGAATGATTAATGAGCGTTTAGTTTGGTTTTTAGAAACTGCAGCTTTTATTTCTGTTGCACAGAGTGGCTTTAGAAAAACTCGAAGTACCATTGACCACCTGGTACGTTTAGAGACATTTATAAGAGAGGGTTTTTTAAAAGGTGAGCATGTGGTTAGCATTTTCTTTGATTTAGAGAAAGCGTACGATACTACATGGAAATTTGGAATAATGAGCGATTTATATGATATGGGATTAAGGGGTCGTTTACCCCTTTTTATTCAAATTTTTTTGTCAAATAGACATTTCAGGGTCCGAGTTGGTTCATCACTTTCTGATGCTTTTGATCAGGAAATGGGTGTTCCACAGGGAAGTATATTATCAGTCACCCTTTTTATTATTAAAATTAACAGCATTGTTGATTGTATGAGGCCTGGAGCAGATTGCTCACTTTTTGTTGATGTTTTCAACTTAAGCTACAGGTCCACAAGCATGCATACAATAGAACGACAGCTCCAACAACATTTAAATAGATTACAAGAATGGGCTGATCATAACGGATTTAAGTTTAAAGAAAACTGTGTGTATGCACTTTTGTAAAAAATGGAAGGTTCACCCAGATCCTGATCTTTATTTAGGCCAAACTCGGATACCTGTTGTCGAAGAAACCAAGTTTCTAGGACTTATTTTTGACAGGAAATTATCTTTTATTCCTCACATTAAATACGTTAAAAAGAAATGCCAGAAGCATTGGATTTATTACGGGTTCTTGCCCATACCGATTGGGGAGGGGACCGTAATATTTTATTGCAATTTTACAGAGCGCTTGTACGTTCTAAGCTTGATTATGGATGTATGATATATGGATCAGCACGTCCATCTTATATTAAAATGCTTGATCCTATACAAAATCAAGGTTTACGACTTTGCCTTGGTTCATTTCGTACATCGCCTGCAGATAGCTTGGCAGTTGAGGCAGATGAGCTGCCTCTTGATTTAAGAAGAGAAAAGCTTGCCCTTCAGTATGCTGCAAAAATTGCAGCTTGTCCAGACAATCCTGCACATGATACTATATTTAATCCAAACTATGTTGACCTTTTTGAAAGTAAATCTAATACAATACCAACTTTTGGCATTCGCATCAAAGAATCTTTACAATCTTTAAATTTAAATCCAAATCAAATAGCTAAATTTCAATATCCAGAAACACCTCCATGGACCTACGAATCTTTAAATATTAATGTAGCCATGTCAGAATTAAAGAAATACTCAACCGATCCATCCCTGTATATAAATAGATATAATGAAATAAAATCTGTTTTCACTGGATATCAGTGTATATACACTGATGGATCATTTGATGATGACAAGGCTGCTGCAGCTGCTGTTAAGGGCAATCATATTTATTCAGAACGTCTGCCAAATAAATCGTCTATTTATTCTGCAGAACTTCATGCTTTATACCTTGCTTTAGATCATGTAGAGACTTCTCCACATCGAAAATTTTTAATATTTTCTGATTCTTTGTCTTGTTTACAAGCATTGAAAGCCAAGGATTGGAAAAATCCTTTTATTTTAAATATCCTTGAACGGTATCATAAACTCTGTACTGAGGAAAATAAAGAGATTCGTTTTTACTGGATTCCCAGTCATATTGGAATCCTTGGAAATGAGGCTGCTGACCAAGCTGCCAAAGCAGCATTGGATAAGCGCCCAATAGATATGCTTTTACCTTATACAGAGTTTAAAAAATATATTACTGTTTTTTTACGTTCTAAATGGCAATTGCGATGGAATGAAGCTATTTTTAATAAACTACACGAAATTAAGCCTGTTTTAGGTAAAACCAAAGGTGCTATTAGAATTAACCGAAGAGAAGAGTCTGTTTTATCACGTATAAGAATAGGACATAGTCATTTGACGCACTGTTATCTGCTTAAAGGTGAAGATCAACCGGAATGTATTGGTTGTCAAAGGGCTTTGACTATTAAACATATTTTAATTGAGTGTATCGATTTTGATATTATACGAACTCAATATTTTAATGTACAAGATTTACATACGTTATTTGATACTGTAGATACTTCTGTGATAGTATCGTTTTTAACTCACATAGGACTTTATAATCAGTTTTAAGGGCAGAGCTTTTGTTTATTTATGTCATTGACTTATTTATCAAGAACTGCAAAACATCATACTGATAAAGTCTTTTAAACAAATTATACATATTTATTATATTTGATTGATATTATATAAATGCTGTTCACAGTTGATAAATTCTTGTGTTATCTACATATTGTATTAACATTTACATTTTGTTTCTAGTCAATATTACGTTTCTATTTTTACTGTTTTGGCACTTTATTGTGTCAATGTGAAACCATTCATTCATTCATTTTTACCATTTTTAGGCACTAAATAACCTTAGTGGTTGATGTGCCTCTAAGCAACCATTCATTCATTCATTCATTCCTACTTGTGTTCTGAACAATACCACATCAACATTCCCTTATGGAGAACAACAGAGTTTTGTCATATAACTATAATTTAAGACATTGATTAAACATGGTAAATGTTCATGAAAATATTAACTCATTTTTTTAAAAACATTTACAAAAATAATCTTGGATATGGATATTGTGTGTTGGTGACACACATCTTACGTATTATGTTTTTGTGAAACACAATCCTTGTGATTGACCCAAACTGACTGAAACTAATTAATAACTTAAATGTGATATTGGTTAAACATTTTAGTCAATAATATTGTTTACTTAAATGTTTTTATGCAATTCTATGGTAATATTGAGATTAAAATCATTGTAAGTTGTTTTCTAAAAGCACAACTGGAACAAAACACATTACAGTGTGTTTGTTAATTGCCATTGACAAGGTCTCTAAAGGATTAAGAAGTTGTGTGCCTCTCTTTGAAAACAGGAAGTTAGAATATTTACACAAGGGATAGTCATGTGATTATACATTCAAATGTTGACAGTTGGCCACTGGTCAGCACAATACAAGGATTGCATTATTATGAAGTATTTGTCAATTTTTCATGGCAATATTTAACAAATATGGTATGTAACTTTTTCCCAAATTTTCAAAATTGTCATGAAATACAATTTTAAATTATTGCATGGCAAGAACTAGAATGAAACAAACATTTTTTTTCTATTCTACACAACAGGGCATCTGTTTTAACTATTCTACACACAGGGCATTCTGTATTAGAGGGCATTCTAGGTACCTTACCTAAGGAGAGGGCATCCAAGGTGCATATCATGGCTGATGTATTCAGGAATGCCAGGTACTTAAACTGAGCAGGAGGGCATCCCAGTCACCTGTTTTGGATGGGAGAGTATCCCAGGTATCTACACTGAGCAGGAGTGTATCCCAGATACCTATTTTCAGTGGAGGGCATCCCAGATACCGATTCTTCATGGGATTCCAGGTACCTACACGGAGCAGGACAATTCAATGACAATTTGTTCACAATAGAGAATCCCAGGAGCAAACTGTGAACAGAATGGCATCCTTAACTAAAACTGCATGATGAGTCATATTTGACACTGTGTATGAAAGGTCATCCTTAACAAACTGGAGAATGTATGAACTATTTTGAATGGAGATTTGATTGATATTCATCAAGACGTTTACACATCCATTTTTATCAAAAACTATATACAAATGATTGTACAATAATTTAGAATTATTAGAATGTGTGAATGTATGAAATGTGTGAATGTATGAAATCAAGTTCATAATATGGAATGTCTGTCACTTTTGTTGAAAGTATAACATGTTTTGAATAAACACAATATGATAGTTAAACACTTTAACATGTTTTACCAAATGTGTTTCACAAAAATATTTACACACAATATAGTGCTTCCAAATCAAGACAAATATTGTGTTTTATTTGACACACATTAAGTTTGACAGTGATATATAGTGAGGAGTCTTGTGAATGTGATGAGGGCTACCATTCTGTAAGTATTTAGAAGCCTTTTTTATCGACAACTTAACAAAATTTACAATCTGATGATATGTAGTGAATTGGCTGTCTTTCTAACTTTTTTTTAAACACAGATGGTTTTATCTGAAGTTGCGGCCTCAGCCCACACCTTATCTACCCCTCTACGACACGTGCCCCAGTTGCCAGTTACCCCATCCCCCATTCAGTTCTCTTTCATGCCTCCACTCCCTCTGCCTGGTGATGACTTGGCTGACACATCATCAGCCTCGACTCTCTCTACTGATGATGACGTTTTCATCAAGATAATGGTGCACAAGTGCAAGAGGAAAGCACAACGCAACACTGTACGCCCCAGGAACCTCAAATTTTCCCCATCCCTACATCTCAGTTGGGCACTGGAGACCCTGTGGAAAGCAAGTGCCAAGGGCCCTCTTAGTACAAAACTTGACTGCCCATCCTCTCACCTGACCTTGACCCCATCCTTGAATTTTCCTGCATTAACAACATTTCAAACCACTATGGTTCTTTCATTCATTTACACATTAGAGGTTGTATAATATGTGTACATTTGGGCATATATTCCATATATGTGTTCTGTATGACTTTCATGTACTGTGTAGCTATATAACGTTATTGTTGATCACCTTTGCAGGTAGGGGGCACTCTGCCAATGATGTTGAAACGGTGCTCTTCCGCAGTCAACAGAGAAACCAAGAAAATGGTGAATTTGGAATTTTGGATGATGGACGGCACAAATAAATCATTTGAAATCATTCAATAATCACAAATATAAAGTTAACATATATTTAGATATAAGTATAATTGATTGATATAATTCTGAGTAATCACACTCGAACCGGTAATCAACTCGGTAATCACATCCCATGTCGTCACATCAAAGAATTGCGAAAGTGAGTGTCACCCAAAAGTGTCAATAGTTATATATATGCGATTATGCATTTGTTAAAATATGTGTATTTTATCACTGTTTAATGTATAAAGGTGTAAAACTGTAAATGATGTTAAATTTTCTATATGATAAAAAATGGCAAAATATATATTTATATAGGTACCAATTATGATTGTGAGGTTGCATACCTGTGGTAATCAATTCTCATCAAATGGAATCACTGTGATAGTATTCCTCATATTTTTGATAATGGCTGTAAGTGGTGTGCTCAGTGGAGCAGGCTATATTGGATAGCTGCATGTATCCATTCACAGTTAGTCATGTGACACATACTGCATGTGAGATCAATACTCCATAGTAGTATAAATACCAGGTGAATTCTGGCTATGATCAGAGAGAGCCAAAGATCTGGGCCAGATTTTTTAAACAATCTCAAGCAATAAAATGTAAGCAAGAACTTGAAATCTGATATTTACTTAATATGTAAGTATGGTCCTCAAATCTGAGATCATCCGATTTTTTTTAATAAGTTTGGGCCTGATCTTACGTAAGCACAAAATAGCACTTCTCATCCTGAACCGCATCAGTTTTGTTTTGTTGATTTGTATCATTTGTATACTCTAAATGTGTACATTTTGTGTTCCTATAACATTTTTTTTATGTGAAACACTATTTCGTGTCAAAAATACCGTCATATTTTGCCAAAATCACTGAATTAAGAGTTTGTTTACACTACTCTGATATTTGACCCCTCTGAACTCTGACAGGATTTACATTGTAACGTCATGAGGCCACAAGGGGCAGTTTATAACCCTTTTCCCAGTGTTCTGGTTGCTTCTGTGGCATCTAGATGGAAAATTGTTACATGTTAACCCATTTTAATTTGCAAGAAAACATTTTTGAAAACATTTGCTGCTATTTTCATCTTTTTCAGTTTTCGATGCAAAATGTAAGCAAGAAAAAAGGCATCCAAGCAAGCTACGGACCATGCTTGACATCTAAGCACAAACTTGAAATGTAAGCAGAAGATTCTTGCTTGAAAATGTTTCAAAAAACGGATTTGGGCATGCCTTGAGATGTAAGAACAGACTTGAAATGTAAGCACAAATTTCTTGCTTGAGATTGTTTTAAAAATCGGGCCCTGAGGTGTGCAGAGGTAGTGTCAAAAGCCTGAGGGAAGTTATGCTAGACTAAGACATCCTGCTTATCACAACACATATGGGAATATCATGTGAGCTACAGTTCATTTTACCATTTGTAATTATCTTTATAATTTAATGTAATTCCAATATAAATTTTACATTGAGAATATGGCATTGCTTTTGCAGTAACTAGTATGTACTGAAACATGTATCTCACTAGAATCAATTTGTACATGGAATATTCAAGATATTCTACATGGTAGAATCATTAAATAGATATTTGGGCACATAAAATGTGAAATATCCACTCATAATGTGCTATTTTGTGATAGGTATTCCCAGTGACACCTAGAGAACCACTTTAAAATTAATCCATCTTCACCATTCACAAGAGATTCCGCTTGGAATTGATGAGAAACACAAGTCTTAGAAGAGTTCACACAAGGAACGAAGAATTACTCACAGGTCGACAAATTCCAAGGAGAGAAGTAAATACCAGAACAATTCCTATCACAGTGTGCACAGAACAATATATTATTAACTTTATCAAAATCCTCTGGAAATTTTTATGCCTTTTACCATTATTTATATTGCATTTTTTATCTTATTCATATAAAATAAAGTTGTTTCAGTTAAATGTTCATCCTCTTTTTGTTATTATCTTCAACATAAGTGTACGGGTTCATTCATTTTGATATTTTGGAAGTTAACTTGTGACAATGAGGGTCGAAAAGTAGACAAAAACTTAAATAAAAATCATGGTGGGATTTAGCAATCCCTCAGGGCCTGCAACAAACAAAAAAAGATTCATTCAGAGAGAGATTGAAATTTTGCCTGTAATACAATTTTACAAATTCAGAACGAAGCGACAGTGGCTTCATTTTCGGAGAGCACCAGCATCTCACTGCCGCAACTCCCAAACATATTGAAATGAAAATTATGTTGACCAACATGGCAAAACTTAAGAAAGTTGTGTACTCACCGCCCATATGGTGAGGAGGACCTCCAACAATAGACAGAGGAGGTCCTCCAACATCAGTCAAACCAAACTATGATGGCGACAGGAGTACCAACATCCCAGGTAACACACAATGTAGAAACAACGTTGTGAGCACATAGAAATAAGGTTTAGTTGTCTACATTTTTTCAACATGCTGAGCATGTAGAAAGGTAACGTTATGGTCTGATAACGTTATAACAACGTTATAACGACGTTGTCAGCACGTTGTCTTGGAACGTCTTTTTGACAACGTGCTTACAACGTGGTGAGCATGTTGAAGAAAAGTGGGGGTGTTCAAATTGGCCAATAGGTGGCTACAATACTACAGAAATGGCCACCTATAACAGCATAGTTGTTAGGTAATTCAAATTAATAGTGAATTAAATGGATTAGATGTAATTTTCTGAATGAATAAAATATAATAAGAAAATTAATGATCATGTATTTTGTTGTGTTATCAGTTCATTGCTATTGTCTACTTCAAAATAAATCCATATAATTTCAGACAATGTCAAAAAATCAGCATAACATGCCAGTTGATATGCTAGAAGAGGTTGCTGATTGGAAAATTCCAGCTAAGTAACTAGTTTTTGGCCAAACAAATTTGTTCATAGCTGGATAAATATGTACCACTTGCTTGCAACATGATGAGCATATTCTTACATCATTTTGTCACAACATGTTTCAAACATAATGTCAGTTTACAATGTCCTCACAGCGTTCTAAGCACGTGCTGAAGATGATCTCATAATATAGAAAAAACTAAGTATGTGCTCACAACGTTATTCAACAACGTGCTCACAACGTTATTCAACAACGTGCTCATAACGTTATCTGGTGTTCACAGATCTACGTCCATACAATGATATGTTACAACATGCTCAGCACCAAAACACAACTTGCTCACAACATAGAAAAAATGTAAAATAGTTAGCTGGGATGTGCCATGATTAATCAAGACACATCATTAATAAGGAAAAATATCTTTGGCCCTCATGAATTATTCATGACTTACGAAAAGAATTCCATTCATCTTTAAATCTATTGTCAAAATGAGAATGACATTTTCTTGGTTTGATGCTGGATCCTGTTTTACAGCTCTCAGCTGGGTTAGAAAAATATTTAAGGTCTTAATTATTGCTTTTCTCACATTTTCAATATTTCTTTCACCATGGTAACGATGGAAGGGATCCAAGTGTGTGACAAGGCGGCGATATCTTATTTAGCTTGACCGTCCAAGATTGGGCTGTCACTCTGATCTTTTTATCCCTCACCCCTATGGTTATAAATTTTGAATGTTTACTTTAAAGTACTTTCCTGAAGGGAAGGACGACACGCTTTACAAAAAATGTGTAAAACAAATCTTTGCCGGAATTCCCCTTCGTTTATATTAATGCACTGCTAGCCCCGCCTCCTTTTATCTCATTCAAATATCTGTGTCAAATTTGGATCCCCGCCATCCAACTGTCACCTTGCCGCTTCCGCCAAAGGTAGAGTACGGTTTGGCCAGCAGACAGGTTGTCTGACCTATTGTTAGTTGGGCGATGACCGCAGTTAATAGTCTCTGTTCTCTTAAATCTGTATGATCACTGAGAAAATTTGGGTGAATAGTTGCAAAGTTGACTGTTAAAAATATAAGTAGATCAATATATGGGAAGTTTAGTAGCTATTTAAGGTTATGGTATAAGATGTAATGTTTAAGTATAGTGATATAATTGTAAGTTACTGGAGAAAGAGGGGAAAATAGAACAAATGCGAATAACAGGAACCCCACTCGGTATTGCCCGTTCTCTGGTTGAGATGAGAAAAGGACTATGTGAGATAATCCTTGAGACGACACCGACTAGAGAAATATGTGTGTATCATGTACAGGGCAAATGCAAGAACGGGTATCGGTGCCAGTGCTCACGTTCAGGACCGACCCCAAACTACCAGCATCAGGAAGCGGGACCGACACCTAATTATAGGAACCACGACCCAAGACCATCCGCTCCACGAAGCCCAGTAAAGCTGATTAAGACACGAAAAACAAAAAAGTTTTGACATTGATTAAAGCAATGGAGGGAACTTTCAGTAACATGCATCAGACGAAAATGTATTAGAAAAAATATTCATACTAGTATTGAAAATATGTTCCTTAACAATCTATATCATATATGTGAACTTAATTTAATATCAACTGGAATAAAAACAATCCTTGAACAAATTTTGTGCACGTATGCTTACTTACCATGTATGTGTTCATCTAGCTGTATGGTTCTTATAAACTCTAGAAAAATACCAACTGAATACACCAAAATTCATGAATTGTGGATCTCTATGCTTTTTAGTCCTTTTATAAATATAAATGAATACTCAAATATCTCAATAATTCGGTTATTCAGAGATTGGTCATGCGCGAAAGGCAGGCCAGGCACACTCACTTCCGGTTTGGAGCAGGGTCATCGTCGGACATTTGTCAAATAGTAAAGTGGTGTATCTATGTTTATGAAATCATGACATGTTTACAATTATCATGATTTATGGTCTTTGATATTTATATAATTTAAGTTAAATACGTTTTTCAGTGAAGTGTGCTTGAATGTGATGAAAACTCTGATGAAAACCATGCACACTATTGAGTCGTTCCTGCTGTCAGAAGTCTCACTGCCCCTACAACATGACCAAAGTCAGCTGAGAAACTTGGTAGGCAGGGCAACCAATTTTGAAATAATGCTCCAATCTTAACAATCAAGGTGTCACTGAGTACTATCTGTTACATGTTGAATTTATTAAGATACTGTGTTTGGTTGCTGAGATATTGAACTTTGAAATATGAGAAAATTTGGTTCCTGTCAGTCAAATATGGTCAATTTTTTGTCACACATACAAAACCTTCAGAATGTAATGAGGATGTTATAGTCATAATTAATACATATTTTAAAATAGAATACAATAGTTTTTTATGTTATTTGGAAATTATTAATAACATCAGCATCAAACAATGTGGTCCTTGCCCAAAGTTTGATGGGATTGCTGGACGTATGTGTATTTACTAATATTTTTTTGTTTTGTTTATTCTGTTTCTGTGTTAAATGCAATACTTACATTTGGCTTGATTTACATAGTTACATGCAATTTAATCTGCTGCTTAGTTCTGTTTTGCTTGCTAGATAAGCCCAGTTTTGCCAATATGCTTGGTCATTGTTCACCCATCAAGCATGATCAGTGGTCCTACAGCCAGGTGTTTGAAAGAAAATGTTTTGAACAGTCAATAAAACCAATTGCTATTCAAAAATTCAGATTTGTGATTTTATACTGGCTACCCCACTGTTTTGGTTTTCTGGGAGACCAAAAAATAACCCATTAAATGATGACTGGCCTTGACGTGGCTACTGGGCTTATGCGTTACGAAGAAGTCATCAGTGTGAGCATTCAAGACCAATTAATCAACCAATAATTTGTATTTGTATTTCAAGAAAATTCATAGGTCAAACGTAGATATGAATACCAAATTAATCCATAAGATCATAATATTTCAAGATATTTCAAGATATTTATATGTACAATTGTTTGTGATAGGACACACAATGTTATACTATTTAGTACTAGAAAAAGATGTCACAAAAATAAAATCCAATATATTTTTAAGTTTCTTTTGCACAATGCAAATCATGATAAAAAAACCCTAGCAACCAAATGACTTTTTCCTTTTTTGAAATAAACAAAGAAAAGGACAGCCTTATACCGATGCTGGTTGACTACAGATGGCGTGACAAATGTTGGATGGATATATGCCCCGCAAAAGTTGCATAGATATGTATGCCCCACAAAATTTGCATTCATATTTGTCCCACAAAAGTTGATTAGATATATCCCCCACAAAGGTTGCATGGATATATGCCCCACAAAAGTTGCATTGATATATGCCCCACACATGTTGAACATATATATATGCCCAATAAAAGTTGCATTGTCATATGCCCCACAAAGGTTACGTTGATATATGCCCCACAAAAGTTGCATTAATATATACGCCCCACACAAGTTACATTAATATTTGCCCCACAAAAGTTGCATAAATATGTACTCCACAAAAGTATGTAATATATAAAAGAATAAAATGGTTGTTTCTTTCATTCCCACAATTCATGGTAAACTAATTTTGATAAGTATATTACTTGTTGAGTGATTAATGAGATATATTACATTGTTCGTAATTATGTCAGTCATTTTCAGAAGATTATTTCTTATATGTGAAAAATATCTTATGTGAAAAATATCTAACTTATCTGGCAAGAAAAGATTTTTTTTGCAGATTATTATTTTCATACAGGAAGACATTAAAGACTACAAGGGTTCTGTCTTAGTGGTGGCTTCAACAATTTTACACATGTTTGTAATCTGTCTTAGGGTTGGCTTCTGGGACTTTCCAAACATGCAAGGTATCTTAGGGGTGGCTTCTTCACTGAACACTAAGGACATTGTGTGCCATTTTGTGCCCTTTGATCTTAACCATAGTAGAAATAAAAATAAAGAATCAAGAATTTCTTTTTATTGATAAGGATTTTGTTTTACAAACTATTGATGGGTCTCAGTCGCTGAGCTTCTTATAGGTAAATATTCTTGATATGCCCAACGCATTTCGTCAGGCATATGGACTCATGGTAGAGATTCCCTAGATGAATTCATTAGCTTTCTACAGGGGGCGTTCCCAAATATCACCTATTCAGTCTCTATTTCAGAAACATCAGCCATCTTCCCTCACACGTGTCAAGTTAGGTCAAGATAGAAAGATGTACACCACCCTGTACACCAAACCCACAGACACACACACTTACCTCCATTACACTTCTGCCCACCCATTTCACCAAAAAAAGAGTGGCCCCTATAGCCAACTCCTAAGGGTGAAAAGGATCTGTACTCATAATACAGATTTCCGAGAATTTTTCTTGTTGAAATATTAAAATAGCCATAATATGGCATCTATCATATTAATTGAAAAGGCCAAGGAACTGCAAAGAACTGAATTATTCAGCTGTCAAATTTAAGAAAAAAGCCCATATAGTCAACTCCTAAGGGTGAAAAGGATCTGTACTCATAATACAGATTTCCTGGAGAATGCTCATAAAATCTTGAATTATTATGAAGCTAGAGGGTACCCGAAAAATATCTTAAAAGACTCACTAGAGAAAGCCAAACTTGTGAGAGACACGCTTTTAACTCTTGCAGTTAACCCTCCCACTCAATTAATTGGAGATAACATCCATTTAATTCTTACCTCTAACCCATCAATACCAGATGTGAAGTTAATTGTTAACAACAATTGGAACATTATAGAAAGTTCACGTAATCTTGGAGTCCTAAATTCTTATAAAATCATAGTTGGCTACAGGAGAAATCTTAAAGATTTGCTAGTCAAATCGAGAATTAGGTACCCCCCTACCGTTAGGGATTTCCAAACCACTGGCAAAAGGGTAAATGAATGTGTTTACCAAAACCAGTCTATCTGCACATTTTGCCCTAAAATGAATATTAGCAGCAATATCACTAGCATTTAGACCAAGCGCAGTTACTCTTCCCCTGAGGATGGTAGTTGTGGTTGCAATAACTTGGAACAGACATCCATGGGAAAACATTTTGGTACCTTACCCCATACCAAAAATGATATGATAATTCAAATAATACACCACTCAATTCCGACGTAGAAGGGAACTTCACCGGATTTACCAGTTGAAGACTCTCGACCCACTTGGTATAAATTTGATGGAAAATGTCAGGGAAGCCTTAGCCTGTATAAATATTTTTTTTAATTATTGATAAGGTAAAAATTTTTAAAGATGTTTGATGACCATGGAAAAAACTCTGTAATTTTCTTGTACCTGCAACAAATGATAAAAAAAACATTGTAAAAGAAGAGTCTATATATCAAATGAATAGTCTATACGTCAAAAGAATAGTCTATATAGGTTTCAAATTTCTCGGCTAATAATACACTTTAGACAGTTATAGATGTATCTTGTAGATTTTACTTTGTTTTGGCCCATACAAATAATATAAAAAGACCAGTTTCAAAGATTTCAAATTAATATTTTGGCTAATAATACACTTGCAGAAATGATTTAAATATTTATGACATCATGACAGTTATCAGTGAGGGCATAAAAAGCATGAAAAGTAAAATAAGATTCCAATATGTAAAACATTCAAATATATAAAACATTGAGAAATATTTGTGTTTCGAACCACTGGAGCATCTGCCCAATCTTTATTTCCAAAGAGATCACCACTCCCCCAGTAGTGCCCCTCGTGGAAATGATTGGCAGCTGGGCTAAAAGATGATCAGCAAATGTATCAAACATTGAAACAAGTTTAAGCATAATGTATCAAATATATGGATACATTTTAATACATTCCCTTCTCAGTAGTTGTCAATGGTTCAGCACTCCTATCTTAACCTCAATGTATCAATCGCCAGTGTTTCATTGCACGTGTAGCATGTCAGACAACACAAGTGTTTCCCATTTTATACAGTGCTACGATGTTGTGAAAATTATTGGAATATGTTTTGTAAGTATTAAACATTCGATTAAACTATATTGTGTATTGTGACAAGCTTATAACATTTCAGAATCAAGGTAAACTGGCCAACATTTTTCTGACAGCTCACTCGAAAAACCGGAAATTCATTTCCGGAAGTGAATGTGCCGGTCTGGGTGTGCGCAGCGATGAATTCTGAATTTGAGAATACTGGAAAACGAACACTCCAAAATATCCCTTCATAAAAGCAAAACCAGTAAAACATTCTTAAATAAACAAGTTATCAGCAGTAATGCTGGGCCTTTCTCATACTCGTTTAGAAATATACAACCCTACAACATCTGGAAGTACGATCAAAATAAAATTAAAGAAATTGAAAATACAAACAGTATAAAAGTGAACCATTATAATGATTTTACTATGTCAACAACCGGAAATACTACGTCTCCCCATTTTTACTACAAATAGCACACCTGAAGCTAAACAAGTGTTGATTTTTAAAAATCAAGCTCGCGTAGGTTT
Organism: Amphiduros pacificus; assembly: GCA_949316495.1. Classification (NCBI taxonomy): domain Eukaryota; kingdom Metazoa; phylum Annelida; class Polychaeta; order Phyllodocida; family Hesionidae; genus Amphiduros; species Amphiduros pacificus. Next base: position 22,253,963 of record OX439005.1, read on the forward strand.
GCAAAATCCCAAGGCATAAAAACCCAAGGCAAAATCTTCTTACTCTACCACGCACTCACAAATCACTTCTCAAACAAAAGCGACATCTGACGGTGTAAGCAGAATTATTAAGCAAAAACATGGCCGCCATGGACCGATAATCTGGGTATGCTCCATAGACTTACAGCTTAATTATATCAAAACCTCGAACATTCAGACCTAAAGTCAAAACAAACGCGAGCGAAAATAAACCTAGCTGATTCATACGTAATGAAAATCTTCCTACCATGGCTGAAGAGATGTCTATAAATAGGTGGGGAAATCACGAATCACAGAATGACGAGGTATCACGTGATAATCAGGGACCAGCATATTTCACGGATTCAATCGAGTGGCATACGCAAAGGACCTAAAACTCGACTCGAAAACGATATTTTGTCACAAATGAACAATACAATCATACAGTAACCACAAAAAGAAAGTCCCTAACTGAAACCAGAGATAAGAGTAGTCACTTTTCAAAAAATAAGAGAATCAGAAACTTTCGAATCGATCATAACGATGACACGCCCACTAGCCGCATGATTGGCTGCTCCACGAAGAATACATATTATGGTATGCTAGAGCTTACCAACCTCCAATCAGGCCAAGTCCAGATGGGAGCTTCAGGGTCTAAGGTTTTTGGATGTAAGAGCCGCTCTGATTGGTTCAGAGACCGAAGCCCTTATTGAATATTCTGATTGGCTAGGCTAAATATAGATTGGTGGAATCCCTTCAAAATGGTGGACTAAGTTGGTGATAACATGTGTTTGGTGAAAGAGAGATTCTTCCCAGCGTCTTGTTGACCATATACAGCTGTTATAATGAATGATGAAGCATGATGTAACTACCCTGAGTACTGGCACCATGTATTGGGAATGTGTCAAACAAATATGACAGGTTTGTGCACATTATTTTCACATGTTCGTATGCTTTGAGTTTGAATACTTCAAGTTCTTTGTCAGCCTGAACAAACACTGTTTTGCTTCCCACACGCATGGTAACATGTATACAAACGCATTTGTAATACACACTATTTCATTCCTCTTATTCTCATTCCTCTTATTCTCATAAATATGTAAATTATTTCTGTAAGTGTATTTTTAGTAGAGATATGAATTTGAATGGCTTGTTGTATTCGGCACGTGACGTGTTTGCCACTTGGCGTGTTCAACACCGAGTGGCCTGTTTGAGTGTGACGTCACACAAGGACATTACTTGAAAGACATCAGTGGCAGGTCCAGGGTTTTACATTTATCAAAATGAGGTACTTACAACTAATACGAGCACCCCCTTCAACATCCAATTCTTGACCTGCCAATATACCAAAACTGATTCCCGCCAATGTTAGTGAAGTGTAATTGTTAAACTTTTAAACAATAAGATTTCATGATTTAAATCCAAGTTTGATGTTATCTGGTACTTACATTCAATCATTTCTCTTCAAACTTTTTGATCCCAAAAGCACCACAAAAATATGAGGTGTCAGATGTTTCTCTGACTGACACAACGCGCATCACGTGCCGAATGCAATAAGCCTGGTTAAAACTATAATGAACAATTAAGGCAGTCATTTTCGAGACCAAAACGTCTTTGGTTCATCTCAACATTCAGACAGTCAATATGTATGTTGCAGAGTCCACTGGGGAGTGAATAATCGTCAAACTGGGTCACTCTGTTGTAAACAATTGCTCCACACGATTGGGTCCGGTGAGTTAGCCCGGGTTATCCCGTTTGAGGTGGCAGGTGTCGGTGGCGGACGCCGACCTCCACCCTCTGAATACCCTCGGTGAATTCGGCGGGACAAAATGGAGGATCCGGCGATCTGCCACTCTCGCCGCCGGCTAGACGGCGGGTGCCAATCGTGTGCAGCCAATGGCAGACTTGTCTGCTAATACACATGGTTGTTGTTGAGAAGCAAATATCTTTTTAAATAAACATCTTATGAAATAAAGAAAGGTATTTTCGGAAAGGTGAGGATGCGGAGAAGAGAATGGATAAATATTATAAGATTAAAGATTTTTTTGGGACAGGATACTGTGCATCTTACATTTCTATTCAAAATAGTGACAATATCTTAAATCTACAGGGCATCCAAAATGTCAGTTTTCTCAAAGATAATGCAACCAAAAATTATAATTTTCAACAACGAATGCATTAATCTGATAAAAAATTTAAACAACGTACTAAATTGATCATAGATAAATATAGTTTGTAATGTTTGATTATTTCATAATTATAAATTTGCAACTGATGTCACTCAGAATGTGTTTAAGTACATCATAATCATACTTGTGTTTCCATAAAAAAACTTCATATATTTGTAGGAACATGCATCACCAGGCTCAGTCATCAGCTGGTATGGGTAGATGGTCCACATGCATCGCTCATCAACAAGAGTAAGATGATTCTTTTGACATTCTATAATATTGCCTACTTCTACATGTATCTGACAATTTTAGCAACTAGCAAACATGCTAATTGATCAGTTATATCTTTGGTGAAATTGTGAAATCAGTCTTCATTACAATTGTGTACCCTTTAAGATTTATGTAATAAGCTTTTGATTATTTGTAGGAACATCCATCACCAGCTGATATGGACAGGCAGTCACCATGCATCACCCTGTATCACCAGTTGATATGGACAGGCAGTCACCATGCATCACCCTGTATCACCAGCTGATATGGACAGGCAGTCACCATGTATCACCCTGTATCACCAGCTGATATGGACAGGTAGTCACCATGCATCACCCTGTATCACCAGCTGATATGGGTGGGGGCAGTCACCATGCATCACTCTGTCACCAGCTGATATGGACATGATATGATTGTAAAGTCAGATGGCCATTATGCCTCTCTGATCATCACAAAGATGACAAACAAGACTATTGTTATCTTACAGTTTGGTATGATATCTCAAAGTTACAGGGTAAATTTCTTTAAAATTATAAAGTATCCACTATTTCACCAATTTCAAAGTCCATCATTCAATATCACCAGGTAGTTCAGTTTTGGTAGATGGTCATCGTGCTTCACTCAACATCACCAGTTGGAACATGCATCATCAGCTTTATGGATTAGTGGTCACTATGTATGCTCTATCAACAGCTAATTTAATTTAAGTGGTCATATTGTAATATTTTAAATTAAAAAACTCAATTTGTGTAAAATTGCAACATTTGTTGACTCAATTGTTGACTCATGTAAATCATTTATCATGATTTGTAAACTTCTGGTTGATAAGCATACCAAATAATTAAAGCACCAACATAAGATTTTACTGTAGATCCTATTCTTTTTAAATGTATGAAAATATTGTGTGCAGCATTTAGTTGATCAATGGAAATGGAAAGTTAAGAACAATTTATAAGTTTGATTTCCAATAGCTCACAGATATGAATGTAATTCTATGTTGGGTTAAAAATGTGAATAATACATTATTTATAATTTCTAAATAAATATTTACATTTGGTATATAACTTTGCTTTTGTTTTTTGTTTTTGTTTTTGCTCTCCATACCTATCAGTTTGGTATGTGTCAGTCATTGAACAAGAATATAATTAAAATCATTTTATATTCTCAAGTACATGTAATCATGCATCAATATAACTAAATGTATCAAATATAATGGTTCAAATTATTTAAAGAAATGGAACAATTTACAAGTTTGAGTTCCAGTTGCTCATAGATATGCATGTAATTTTATGCTGGATCAAATTGGAAATAGTACTTTATATTTTTTTAATAGATACATGTACATGATGGATTCCTACATTGCTCAATCTGCACAATGTAGGAATGACACATGGCAGCATATAAGAATGACCAAAATGATGTCAAATATCTGTCACATTTTTTGTCAAATCATTTTTTGTCATAATTTGTCAAGTCTCACATTATGACAAGACATACATGCTACGGCAAGTCACATACTATGTCAAGCCACATACTTTGTCAAGTCACATAATTTGTCGATATACTATGACAAGTCACATAAATTGTTGAGTCATATTATGTCAAGTCACATATTTTGTCAAGTCACATACTTTGACAAGTTCACATAATTTGTCAAGTCAAATAATGTGTCAAATCACATAATGACAAGTCACATACTTTGACAAGTCACATACTCTGTCAAGTCACATACTTTGTCAAGTCACAAACTATGACAAGTCATATGCTGTGGTAAGTCACATACTTTGTCAAATCACATCAGTCATCTTTAACAAGTCACATTATGTGGCAAGTCAGACACAAATAGTAAGGCACATACCGTGGCATGTCATATACCATGATAAGGTACGATGGCAAGTCACATATTATGTTAAGTCACATATTATGTTAAGTCACAAGATACATACTTAGTCAAGTCACATAATATGACAAATCACATGTGGTAAATCACTTTGGAAAATCGCATGCTGTGGTCAGTCACTTATATGGTAAGTCACAGTCACATGCTATGGTAAGTCACATGGTGAGGTCTTGATATGGGATGTCATATATGGGCATGATATGCTGAGAGTAAATTTAGAGGGAAAGCCAATTTTAAGAGAAATCAGTCACATTTGAGTGAATGTCAATTAAGAAAATTACATTCAAGAGAAAGTCAATTACATTCGAGAGAAAGGCACTTACATTTGAGAGAAATCCAATTACATTCAAGAGAAAGTAAATTACAATTGAGAGAATCCAATTACATTTGAGAGAAAGTCAATTACATTCGAGAGAATATCAATTACATTCGAGAGAAAGCTAACTTCCCTATTATTGCTAACATGCCTGGTCTATAATTCAGAATTCAGCCTTCTAAATTATTACATTATGTTTGAAACAAGTCTCAAAAGTGTCTGCACTTGAAAAATAATTTCCTGTGGTCAGCATAAGGGATAAAGGTGTCATGGCTGTCATTAACTTCGTGTTTGCCATAATTTGCATTTAATTCATTACTTGTTTCTGATTGGCTGGTATTACTATAATCCCCTTGACAAACATTATCAAAGTGATATCTCAAAATCTCTTAATATAAAATAGGTGGATATTGATAAAATTTAAATTGTTAATCCATAATTTATGAAGGTTTCCTTCCCCTTTAATTAATGTTACCGGATACAACGCCACCATCTACAAAAAAAAAACAAAAACAAAACCAAAGACTCTTCAAGGACTTATGTGAGAAATTCCTCCTGAGGCCAGGCCACGTGACTGCAGATGAAGAGGTTCAAGTCTCATACATTTCATATGGTGGATTCCTACATTGCTCAAGTTGCACAATGTAGAAATAACACATGTCAGCGTGTAAGAGTGACCATTATGGGACCCTCCTTTACCTGTAAACCAAATTTGGTGACTTTTGAATTGAAAAAAAGTTGTTATCAATAATTTCCAAATACCACCAAAAACTATTTTATATAAAAGATATTGTATTCTATTCCAAAAGATGCATTAATTATGACTATAACATCCACAAAACATCCTAATGATATTCTGAAGGTTTTGTATGTGTCAAAAAATTTACTATATTTTGACAGACAGGAACCAAATTTTCTCATATTTAAAAGTTCAATATCTCAGCAAGCAAACGCATTATCATAACCTCACTGTATCTATCAGCATTGTTACAGGTGCATATCGAGCGTATATAACATCAGAGAACACCAGTGTTTCCCGTTTTATGGAACTGCTACCATGATGTGAAAATAATTGGAATGTGTTGTGTATTAAGTATTAAACATTTAATCACAGCACCTTTATGACATCATTACTCCTTGAACTACATGGAATGGTGCACCTTTGTAACATACCAAAGTAAGCTGAAAAGGTTACATATATCTGTTCAGAGGGGATGAATGTTTATATATACATATTTATATCTTATACCTGTACCCAATCTTTATTTACAAAAAGATCACAACTCCCCAAGTGGTACCCTTCTTTGAAATGATTGACAGCTAGGTTAAAAGCTGATCGGGAAATGTATCAAGCATTGAAACATGTTCAAGCCTAATGTATCAAATATATCGATACATTTTATTACATTCCCCTCTCAGCAGTTGCCCAAGGTACAGCACTCTTTCCTTGACCTCGCTGTCCTCAGTGTATCAATCGCCATTGTTTCATTTACTGTTTGAGTAACATATCACAGACCACAAGTGTTTCCCATTTTATACAGTGCTACGATGATGTGAAAATGATTGGGATATGTTTTGTAAGTATTAAACATTCAATTAAACTATATTTTGTGTGGTGACAAACTTACAACATTTCAAAATCAATGAAAATCAAGCAACATCTTTCTGACAGCTCACTCGTAAAACCGGAAGTTCATTTCCGGAAGTGAATGTGAGAATTTTGATTTCCAACACAGAAAAGTGCCCCGGAAGAGATAAAATTATGACATCACCAATTCTAACAGGAATTCCTGTTAAAATGGCCGCTGCCCTCAACCAGCCCTACTGGATCGCACAGATTTATCTGCCGCTAGATGGAGTTGGCTGGTAGACCGGCTAATGGTATGCGGGAATAACTTGAAAATGACGACCAAAGTTCATTGACCAACAAAGAGAGATTCCCCCGGGAAATCACATCGTAATGATCGACCGAACAAACAGATAAATTATGAATAGAAGCAAAAGTAGACAAAACTTCTCAAATATTGGATATGGTACACATGAAATGCATCGAATAAATAAAAATGGTGGTAAATTACTGACCCACAATAAGGAGGCACAACCCTCTGTAAAGACAATGGAACTAATGGAAGTATCACTAAAACAAAATAAAAACAAAAAGATAACTTTTGTCGAAATCTATCGTCCTGAACCATCAAATACACTTATTCAGAATTCTGTGAAGAGTTTATACAGATAGCTGCACACTACTGTGCTATGACCCATGATGTCATTTTCTTGGGTGACTAAAATTTCTATATGAACAAACCAAACAAACCAGATGTAATTAAGTTTAATGACATCCTATCTACGTTTGACATCACGCAATGGGTCAAGGAACCGACCCATAGACTAGGTAATACACTACACCTAGTTATGACATATAATGGAAACATGTCTTTTAGGGATCATCAAGTTGATGAGTATTTATCGGATCATAAGCTTATCAAAATATGGATTAATATTATACCCCCCGAAACGTCCAAAGAAATCAATCAAATACAGAAATGTAGAAGGCATTGACGTAAAATCCCTCAGAAGTGATCTTAATTCCCTACTGATCCGAGAGGATGAATGGGATCAACTCACATTGAATGAGTTGGTAACCTATTATGATGACAAACTCACAGAATTAATGGATAAACATGACCCTTGGAAAAATGCAGACATTTCTCAACGTAAACCAGTCCCATGGATGAATGGTGATATTAAAAAAGAGAGGTCTCTCAAGAGACAATTAGAGAGAAGGATGAATAAACTAATCTACAGATGGATAAAGATCGATACAATGCCCAGAGAAATAAATATAACGCTCTGCTAAAAGAGTCTGAATCAAAGTATTTTTCGAAAATAGTGGAAGAAAATAAGCATGACCTAAAAAAATTATTTAGAACTTTAGATAAAGTCATGCATAAATCCAATGACATTCCTATACTGCAAACTGACTCATAAAGGATACAAGCTGACAAATTCAGATTGAACTCAAGATACAATTTTCCATATGAGCTGAGGACCGTGCCAAAGGGTTAACCCGTTGTCCTTGTAAATCTGTGACCGGGTGGGTTGTCATGTCAAGGACCTGCGACATGACAATTCAGTGAGGCAGTACTATATCTGCTACAAGTAGGTCTCATCACGAAATGACTGAAATCATGTTGAAAGTGATGTAAAACCCCAAACAAACAAACAAACCCACTAGAGGACACCACTTGTAAAAATAGAAACACCATGCCTTACTCCTTAAATACCTTCAATCCATTAACAACAGAAGAAGTGCGAAAAATTGGTGAAAAAAGCAGCTAAAAAATCCTGTGAGCTAGACCCTATTCCTACCTGGCTAACATGTCTTTTAGGGATCATCAAGTTGATGAGTATTTATCGGATCATAAGCTTATCAAAATATGGATTAATATTATACCCCCGAAACGTCCAAAGAAATCAATCAAATACAGAAATGTAGAAGGCATTGACGTAAAATCCCTCAGAAGTGATCTTAATTCCCTACTGATCCGAGAGGATGAATGGGATCAACTCACATTGAATGAGTTGGTAACCTATTATGATGACAAACTCACAGAATTAATGGATAAACATGACCCTTGGAAAAATGCAGACATTTCTCAACGTAAACCAGTCCCATGGATGAATGGTGATATTAAAAAAGAGAGGTCTCTCAAGAGACTATTAGAGAGAAGGATGAATAAACTAATCTACAGATGGATAAAGATCGATACAATGCCCAGAGAAATAAATATAACGCTCTGCTAAAAGAGTCTGAATCAAAGTATTTTTCGAAAATAGTGGAAGAAAATAAGCATGACCTAAAAGAATTATTTAGAACTTTAGATAAAGTCATGCATAAATCCAATGACATTCCTATACTGCAAACTGACTCCGAAAGGATACAAGCTGACAAATTCAGATTGAACTCAAGATACAATTTTCCATATGAGCTGAGGACCGTGCCAAAGGGTTAACCCGTTGTCCTTGTAAATCTGTGACCGGGTGGGTTGTCATGTCAAGGACCTGCGACATGACAATTCAGTGAGGCAGCACTATATCTGCTACAAGTAGGTCTCATCACGAAATGACTGAAATAATGTTGAAAGTGATGTAAAACCCCAAACAAACAAACAAACCCACTAGAGGACACCACTTGTAAAAATAGAAACACCATGCCTTACTCCTTAAATACCTTCAATCCATTAACAACAGAAGAAGTGCGAAAATTGGTGAAAAAAGCAGCTAAAAAATCCTGTGAGCTAGACCCTATTCCTACCTGGCAACTACGTGAACTAATGGAGGAGATCCCGCAATTAATCACTGCTATCATAAACAAATCCCTAAACGATGCAATGGTGCCTGAAAGTATGAAACTAGCAATCATAAAACCACTTTTAAGAAATTAGGACTTGAATTAATTGAAAGTTACTGTAGACAATCCAACCTAAGTTATGTCTCGAAGCTGACTGAAAGGGCTGTGGCAGAACAACTAGTACCACACCTAGTGAAAAATAATTTAACCGATAAATTCCAATCTGCATACAAGGACTACCATCGTACCAAGACAGCTCTACTCAGAATACAAAATGACATCCTAATGGAAATGGATAGGAAAAATCAGTAATTTTATTATTACTTGACCTATCGGCGGCGTTTGACACAATTGACCACCAAATCCTACTCGACCGAATAGATGTTAGATGTAAAATTAGAGGAAACACTCTATCATGGATTAAATCCTACCTAAATAGGAAACAATGCGTCAAGGTGGGCAATCATAGATCAGACTATATACAGATCAAATATGGCGTCCCCCAAGGATCGGTCCTTGGACCTATACTTTTTACTATCTATATGGCTCCGCTCTCAGATATCATTAAATATGGACTAGACTACCACATCTATGCTGAGGACACTCAAATTTACATCCCTATTGACTACACCTCAACTTCAGATGCAACCATAAGCAGGAAGAAATTGGAGAAATGTGTACATGAGGTTCGATCTTTTTTAATTAAAAATAAAATGAAAATAAATGATAGAAAAACTGAAATCCTTGTATGCTCAGACAAATATAATACAATTAAAAAAACAGAGAAAGCTAGGGTAGGTGATGCTGATATTACACCTAGTAGCACAGTGGTAGACCTAGGAATTACACTAGACACTAGGATTGATATGAAAGCAAAAGTTTAAAAAATGTGTAAGAAGGGCTACTATCATATCAGGGATATTGCATCTATAAGGCAATGCCTGGATGAAAAAACTGCAAAAACACTCACCCATGCCTTTGTTACTTCAACACTAGACTATGGAAATGGACTTCTTGCAGGACTTCCTCAAGCGGAATTGAAGAAGTTACAGTATGTACAGAACTCAGCCGGCCAAGTAGTGGGAAAGATACAGATATTTGATCATATATCAGATAAACTGAGGGAACTACACTGGCTTCCAGCGCATGCTAGAATTAAGTACAAGATTTTACTCACAACCTGGAAAGCATTAAATGGTAAGGCCCCACCTTACCTACGTGATCTCTTACATATCAAACATGGTACTAGGGACCTTAGATCGAATGATGGTTTCTACCTATCCATTCCCCAAACTCGTCTTAAGATGATCAGAGATCGGGCCTTTTCTTCAATAGGTCCCAAACTGTGGAATGATTTGCCTGATAAGATCAGGACTATTACCTCTCTTACTGGTTTCTAGAGTGGACTGAAGACTCACCTCTTCAAAAAATATGTCCTGACTGAAGCGCTATGAACAGACTTGTCTGGTATCAGTGCTATACAAGTTTTATTATTATTATTATTATTAAGTTAGTGTATTTAGTCGATATTAGTGGTTGTCTTAGTATCAATGCATCCTATTACGTAATGGCCAATTATCAGTGTATCTGCAAACAAGTATTTTGTTACATGATGGTCTGATTATGCAAAAAAAATGGTTTTCGCTTAAGATGTAACCTACTTCATTAAACAAGGTAGCTGTAATTGATGAATAGGTGTGTGATTAGTGGTAAAGTTAGTTGCAAGTAGAGATATTGGTTGTAAGTGTTGTTTACAAATAATTAATTGCGGGCATCTCCACAGCAGCACCCACACATTTCGTTCCTGAAGGACATTGCCTTCACTTGTGATGCAACCGTGTTCGCTACCAGTTAGACAGTTGTCACTCAAATGCTTAGACTGACCCATTTTCACCTCAATGTGCAAACTCTGAAACAATGCCGAAACAATGATGAGATCAAGAAAAACATTTTTCTTACATTTTTTTTCTTACAAGCCATGTGTTTGATGATGAAATGAAAGGAATGAGACGTCACTGAAATATGATGGACAGTGCTTGGTGTTCTTGGAAAGAGTGGACTTAAGTATTTTCATGATGAATATGGGGATTGTTCAACTAGCCCTTATTTTACATTGTGAGGCCTTCATTTATCAGGCACATCTGGTACTAGACAGTTTACAGGCAAACAACTAGCTTGCGAAGAACTATAAAATTAATAGAAAATGAAGGCATTTACCAGCAACACTCTTATGCAAGTGCTTCAGTGTAATTTTATGTTGATTTTCCGTGAAAAAAATGGATTCAAAATATTTTAATGAAATTTAGGAGTATAACATCTGTTACATTGATCTATTTTCTACAAATGAGATTTTACCAGCTAAATATGTCCATCAATTTATCATCATGAACATATTTTACCAGGCAGATAAAGGAAAGATTTACACTGCCAGCTGGCAAAATTTCACAGCAAGCTGCTGAGTGGTGGTAACTTAACTTGCCAGCTAGGGCACATGTGGCTGAATATCAGATATTTTGCATATCAGATAGATGGTGGGCCCCTGGTTAGAGCTAGATATTCCTACGTTCAGCTTGAAGAGTGCAATCACAAGTCTTCAGGTCACTTCCAGAAAATTTATTTTTCTCTTCCTGTTTATAAAATGGTTGCTCCTTCTCTTCAGTTGTGATGTAAATATTATGCAGAAATTTGTAAAGTATGTTGAAAAAACAAAGTGCAGAGCTTTTTATTTAGCATCCTCTCTGTCAGGGATCAACATCACTGCAAGCCATTGGGGATTTCCCCTCTCTTGTCATGTGCAAGCCTCTTTTGCAGTTATGTTGGCCCTATATTGTAGTATTGTTAGTCATGGCAATTCCTCCCATTTTACATCGTGCAATATCCTCCCTTATGGTAGGGTGCCCTTTTTGTGGATGGGAGTTGAGAATTTACTTTTTGCCAACTTTATCCCAAACATTATTGGGATAAATGGTGTTCTTGGGTTTTGGTCCCATGCGACAACATCCATGCAGTTTGTCTAGTTGAGCTTGAGTCACATTATTTTGGTTGCTCCCGGATTGGAGAGTAGAGTTTTGGCTCTGGTTCTGTTGGAGGTCACCTTGAGACATTAGTTGGGTGCAATACCACTCACCATATTTTTGTCCTTCAATATTATTGGTGTCCTATTGTTGCCGCTGATGTGGTTTGCTGTGAATTATTGCCCTTTAGTTCAGCATATGCATCGTCTTCGCCTTCCTCCTTTCCAGACCCATTCAATACATTTGATTTACCTCTCCCCCCCAGACCCTCAAGTGCAGTGCATATAGTCTATTGTCAATCAACATACAACACAAGGTGCAGGTGTCAATGTCGGGCACAGTTGAGGTGAACATTTTTGTACAATATACTTTGGTACAAATCATTTAATATCACACCTGTACCTGACATTGTCCAAGCAATCTGCGTGGATCTCTCAATAAAATAACTAGGTTGGTAAAAAAACTCAGTCTTACAAAAAATGTTCAAGCAACTCCTTGAACGTCACTGTTCAGGCAACTATCTGTACACACACAGTAACAGATCACAGAAAACAACCTTACCAAACAAACTACTTGGTACACTTGGTACACTTGGTACACTGTTGAAGCAATTACTTGAACAGAATCCCTGAATCAAATTACCTGCAAGCAAACTACCTGCAAAAGGGCAAATTAGTCAGCATATTCATTTTACCAAAATGCCCAACATGAAGAAAAAAATCACATGATGACCATGATTTATACATTGTGAAAAAAATTCTAAATGACTTCTGGGACAGGGAAACAAAGTCTTGATTTTACAGAATCTAGTGGAAAGGCTTCCCAAATCTGAGAGCACATATGAACCAGAAATAAATGTTAACCCATCCTTTATTAATTCATATTGGGAAAATAAAGTTTCAAATGAGTTAAATGAAAATAGGTTAAATGAAAATTACTGTAGAGGTAAATGCTAAGGACCAATCATTTCTATCATTGCAGATGGCATCTAAAGCTAACAAGAGGGCATGTAAAAACAGTCACTGTCTACCCCTCTCGACTGGGCTGACGCAATGGAGGCGTAGTGACTCCATGGGCCCCCAGCTTCTGACCGCTGATGATACTATGACCTCCCCCACTGGATGTACATGTCCCTCCAGTGCTGAGAAACATGTGATGCCCTCTACTGGTGAGAAATCTAGGCTGGTGCCATCTATTGTTGATAAACCCAGTAGACAGACCATTTTGTCACCTGTAGCTGGACCATCAAATGTTGGCCCTGATGATGAGCTCTCTATGACGCCCTAAACTGAGTCAAGAGGGACGTGTACAAACTGACAAAAATGTCAACTTGCCAGTTGTACATGTGTCAACTACCCCACATAGCTATAAACTGTGACCTTGCAATTTTGAACTCTCACACGAATTTTAACAATCATTTGGAAAAAAATCACCTGAGGTTGTCACCACTGTCATCCCTCAGGGCTCCTCTTCCAAATTAATTGGCTCTGGGAGAAAGACAATATGCCACAGGACTTAAATCAGTAACACAACCATTAAAAAGCTGTATGCTGGAAAGGACAGAACTGAGAGGATGAAAATTACAGGAACACCAGTAGGCATTGCTAAAGCACTGGTCGAGATTAGAGAGCTTAAAGATGAAGAAGGTGGTCCCAGTAGAGAGACTTGTATATATTATGCACAAGGCAGGTGCAAGAATGGCAACAACTGCAAATATGTCCATGCTGGTGTGCCACCTACTGGTATCTTCAGGCACAGGTACCCAAGACCGAACATCCCTAGAAGCCAGGTGAAATTAGTAAAATCTAGGAAGATATGAAAATTTTGTTATTTATATACATTGAGGAGAGACATGTTTGTACATTGCAAAAATCGTGAAATTAGATATTTATGCCAACACAAGAATATTTGATATTAACTTGAAATCAATATGTACCAAGTGGTTTGATCATACAAATAAAATAAATATGTGCTTTAATGAAGTGTTATGTATATTCTTACTTTCCTTGTAGATGTTCAACTGACAGTAATAACTGGCAATTTACTATCATGTTTATAAGGAAGCAAAAATATAACATAGACATACTTAATTTCCTCATTTCTATAAGAAAATCTATTTTATAATCGGTACTGTCCATTTTATAATCATCCACGAATCTGTTATGGTCATACAATAGAGAAAAATATATCTAGTTATGAACCTACAATATTTGATTTCTCTAAACAACTTTCTTTGGCCCTGAATAAATCACCATCGGGGAATAAAAATTTAAATTTGGGATATAATCTGACGAGTATGCTCTTCATCTATGTTATACGTTCAATCCTTTTTCCTAAATTAAAAAAAGAAATGCAATCTGTTAGACTTACATAAGTATAACAGCAATACCCACCACCAAGAAAATGTAAACAATAATACATGTGAATCAATGACATGGGAACGCACTGCTGAGGCTGACCAATCATGGCCTGACCCAACCACAGCCGAACTATTGAACCCTGTCTTCAGGAGCCCACTGGCTGTGGCGCAGTTGGTTACAGCGCCCGCTTAATAGCACCAGTTGCTCTGTGGTGATCCAAAGGTTGTGGGTTCCAACTCCAGCCGTGCCAAGATTGAACTCCTGATTACACATAGACAGGGAATTATATAATAATCAGAGAAATAACTCCCTACTAAAGTCATCTCAATCAAACTATTTCTCAAAATTGGAAAAAGAGGAAAATGACCCAACAGGAAAAAATGGCCCAACAGGAAAATAAAAATGACCCAAACAAACTAATATTCCTAGGCAACTACAACTTCCATGTAAATAAACCAATGAAATCAGATGTCATAAAATTCAATGATATTTTATCTACCATTGACAAGAACCAATGTGTTCATGAACCAACACACAGACTAGGGAACACACTGATCTAATAATCTAAAATAAGATACTCAAGAGCCATCTGGTGGATGAATATATATCCGACCATAAAATGATTAAGTTCCAACTTGACATATCGCCACCCTCACTCCAGGGGGTCCCAACAAAAGTCAGTACCATAGATGAGTGAACAAATCAAACATGAGAGATCACTAAAGAGAAGGTTGGAGAGAAAGATGAAAAAAGTTGATTACATATAGACAGGGAATTATATAATAATCAGAGAAATAACTATAACTCCCTACTAAAGTCATCTCAATCAAACTATTTCTCAAACCTGGAAAAAGAGGAGAATAAAAATGACCCAACAGGAAAATAAAAATGACCCAAAAAATCTTTTCAAGGGTATAGACAGGTCATGCACAAGACAAATTACACACCAATGCCCAATTATGAGTCAAATCTCTCTCAAGCAGAAAAAGTTCAGAAAAAAAGAAAAAAAAGAAATAATTTGCAAGATATGGAGACTGCATCAAGCCATGTTAATCCACCAAAAGGTGACACTACGTACAATAGAGCTCACCCCGCCCCTTGTAGCACGGTATTAGACAGGTTCATACCGCTGTCAAGAAACAATGTCTGTAGGCTAGTGAAGAAAGCAGCGAAAAAAGTCATGTGAACTGCATTCCATCCCTACTTATAGATGATCTTTTATCGATTATTACTGCCATTTTAGATAAATCATTAATGGATCGGTCAGTAACTGATAACATGAAAATTGCTATTATCAAACCTCTGCTGAAGAAACTAGATCTGGAACTTACTGAAAAAAACTATAGACCTGTCTCTAACCTAACTTATGTCTCCAAACTCACTTCAGCGGCAGTAGCTGACCAATTGATTCCACACCTAGAAAAAAATAGCCTTACTGACAAGTTTCAATCGGCTTACAAGGAGGGTCCAAAACGACATCTTGCGTGATATAGATAACAAAAGTTGGTAATCCTTCTTTTACTTGACCTCTCTAGTCCTACTTGATGGATAGAAAGCAGTGTGTAAAAGTGATGGACGGTAGATCGACACTTAAACCAATAAAATACTTCATTAACACATTTCTCCAGTTTATTTTTACTAATGTGGGAGTTATGTTCAGAGGTGTGATCAACAGGTATGTAAATATGGGTGCCGTTTGTATAAATATGAGGCATATATATATATATCATATATGTATGATGGCTAATTAATTAATTTATTAATATTATTATTATTGTTATTGTTTATTAGTATTATTAGTATTATTAGTATTATTATTATTATTATTATTATTATTATTATTATTATTATTATTATTTTTATTATTATCATTATTATCATCATCATCATCATCATCATAGGTGTTGTCAAATTCGTGGTCGTGCATTAAGTCTCGATGTTACCACTGTAGCATGAGGACTTGCTTTATCAATGGAGAGCCGTATGTGAGACATAAAATGATTATGATCTGAGAGACACAAAATGGCTATGATGACTCATCCATCAAGCATCAGGCCACAGGCCATTTACACATCAATGAGATTTTGCATCTGTATGTAAAGTTACTGCACAAAGATCCCAGGGGAAAAAAAGAAGACTGAGGGACGAATACAGATCAGACTACAGAAGGACCAGAGAAGACTGATTAAGCTGGAGGTTCCCATGTCAGAGATGACCACTCAGTTCCTGCCATGCCATATACTGACCCAGACTCTGTATCTATATGTATTGTACAATACATATAGACTATAGTTACTGTAATAAATACCCTTTATCTCTACATGGGCTCATTGAACATGCAGTCATTGAAGTTCACGGGCCGTGGCACAGTTGGTTTTAGTGTCAGCTTACTAGCACCAGTTCCTCTGTGGTGATTCAAAGGTTGTGGCTTCGATTCCCAGCCGTGCCGAGATTGAATTCATGATACAATTTTCCATATAAGCTGAGGCCCTTGCCTAAGTGTTAACCCGTTGTCTTTGTAAATCTGTGACTGGGTGGTTTGTCACGTCAAGGACCTGCGACATGAGAATTCAGTGAGGCAGCACTATATCTGCTACAATGAATGAATGAATGAATGGTTGCTTAGAGGCACATCAACCACTTAGGTTATTCAGTGCCTAAAAGTGGTAAAAACATAAAAGTTTATAAAATCAATATGATATGTAAATAATCTTAACAACACAAAATATTAACAAAATCCTCTCAATATATCAGTTATAGACATAACTAATTTGTATGAATAAATTCAATAAAAAAGACTAAATACCATCTGATGTTTCGCAGTTCTTGATAAATAGGCCAATGACCTAAGGAAACAAGAGCTCCACACTTTAAATTGGTTATAAAGTCCTATTTGGTTTAAAAACGATACTATCACAGAAGTATCTACAGTATCAAATAATGAATGTAAATCTTGCACATTAAAATATTGAGTCCTAATTATATCAAAATCGATACATTCAATTAAAACATGTTTGATAGTCAAAGCCCTTTGACATCCAATACACTGAGGCTGATCTTCGCCTTTAAGAAGATAGCAGTGAGTCAAATGACTAAGTCCAATTCTCATACTTGTTAAAACAGACTCTTCTCTTCGGTTAGTTCGACAAGCACCTTTGGTTTTACCTAAAACAGGCTTAATTTCGTGTAGTTTATTAAAAATAGCTTCGTTCCAGCGCAATTGCCACTTAGAACGTAAAAAAACAGTAATATATTTGTATAATATATTTGTATAATATACTCTGTATAAGGTATAAGCATATTTATTGGGCGCTTATCCAATGCTGCTTTGGCAGCTTGGTCAGCAGCCTCATTTTCATGGATTCCAATATGACTGGGAATCCAGTAAAAACGAATCTCTTTATTTTCCTCAGTACAGAGTCTATGATGGCGCTCAAGGATTTTGTAGATAAAAGGATTTTTCCAATCCTTTGCTTTCAACGCTTGTAAACAAGACAAAGAATCAGAAAAAAATTAAAAATGTCCGATGTGGAGAAGTCTCCACATGATCTAAAACAAGGTATAAAGCATGAAGTTCTGCAGAATAAATAGACAATTTATTTGGCAGACGTTCTGAATAAATATGATTGCCCTTAACAGCAGCTGCAGCAGCCTTGTCATCATCAAATGATCCATCAGTGTATATACACTGATATCCAGTGAAAATAGATTTTATTTCTTTGTATCTATTTATATAAAGGGATGGATCGTTTGAGTATTTCTTTAATTCTGACATGGCTACATTAATATTTAAAGTTTCGTAGGTCCATGGAGGTGTTTCTGAATATTGAAATTTAGCTATTTGATTTGGATTTAAATTTAAAGATTGTAAAGATTCTTTGATGCGAATGCCAAAAGTTGGTATTGTATTAGGTTTACTTTCAAAAAGGTCAAGATAATTTGGATTAAATATATTATCATGGGCAGGATTGTCTGGACAAGCTGCAATTTTTGCAGCATACTGAAGGGCAAGCTCTTCTCTTCTTAAATCAAGAGGCAGCTCATCTGCCTCAACTGCCAAGCTATCTGCAGGCAATGTACGAAACGCACCAAGGCAAAGTCGTAAACCTTGATTTTGTATAGGATCAAGCATTTTAATATAAGATGGACGTGCTGATCCATATACCATACACCCATAATCAAGCTTAGAACGTACCAATGCTCTATACAATTGTAATAAAATATTACGTAATAAATCTAATGCCTTCTGGCATTTCTTCTTAACGTATTTAATGTGGGGAATAAAAGATAATTTTTTGTCAAAAATAAGTCCAAGAAACTTGGTTTCTTCGACAACAGGTATCCGAGTTTGGCCTAAATAAAGATCAGGATCTGGGTGAACCTTCCATTTTTTACAAAAGTGCATACATACAGTTTTCTTTAAAGAAAACTTAAATCCATTATGATCAGCCCATTCCTGTATTCTATTAAGATGTTGTTGGAGCTGTCTTTCTATAGTATGCATGCTTGTGGACCTGTAACATAAATTAAAATCATCAACAAATAATGAACAATCTGTTCCAGGTCTCACACAATTTACAATACTGTTGATTTTTATTATAAATAGGGTTACAGATAATTTCCTGATCAAATGCATCAGAAAGTTATGAACCAACTCGGACCCTGAATTGTCTATTTGACAAGAAATTTTGAATCAAAAGGGGTAAAGGACCCCTTAATCCCATATCATATAAATCACTCATTATCCCATATTTCCAAGTGGTGTAGTATGCCTTCTCTAAATCAAAGAAAATACTAACCACATGCTCACCTTTTATAAAACCCTCTCTTATAAATGTCTCTAAACGTACCAGGTGGTCAATTGTACTTTGAGTTTTTCTAAAGCCACTCTGTGCAACAGAAATATAAGCTGCAGTTTCTAAAAACCAAACTAAACGCTCTACAACTGGTTAAAGCAATGGGGTGATAATTATTTGAATCTGAGGAGTCTTTGCCAGGCTTAGGAATAGGAATAATAGTGGCTTCACTCCATGAAGGAGGAAAATCAGCACTTTCCCAAATGGTATTAAAAATATCTAAAAGATGCCCAAGTGATTGATCAGGGAGGTGTTTAAGGATTTGGTAGTGAATTTGATCAGGCCCAGGAGCGGTATCATGAGATTTATCCAAAGCAAGTTTCAAATCTTCTATTGTAAATGATTTATTATAATGTTCCAAGTTATGAGATATAAAATTTAGTTGTTTTCTTTCTTTTCTATTTTTTATTTGTAACAGTTGAAATTTTGCAGAATAATTATTGGATGAGGTATTCTTGGAAATTGTTTGACCTATTGTGTTACCTATTTCAGTGGGATTTGTAATTAATTGGCCATTATGAGTTAGATGTTTGATCCTTGCTCCACCTCCCTTCCCCGTAATTGTACGCACCATATCCCAGCATTTTTTAATTGGTGTACGCATATTTAATTTGGAAACATAATCCTTCCGATTTTTCTTTTGCTTATTTTAATAATATAACGGGCTTTAGCTCTTTTTACTCGAAATTGGTGCAAATTATATTGAGTTGGCTGTCGATTAAATATTTTCAGGGGCCACGGGCCGTGGCGCAGTTGGTTAGGGTGCCAGCATATTAGCACCAGTTCCTCTGTGGTGATCCAAAGGTCGTGGGTTCGAACCCCGGCCGTGCTGGGATTGAACTCATGATACAATTTCCTGCATGAGCTGAGGCCTGTGCCAAAGGGTTAACCCGTTGTCCTTGTAAATCTGTGACCGGGTGGGTTGTCATGTCAAGGACCTGCGACATGACAATTCAGTGAGGCAGCACTATATCTGCTACAAGTAGGTCTCATCACGAAATAACTGAAATAATGTTGAAAGTGATGTAAAACCCAAAAAAAACAAAAAAAACAAACAAAAACAATAAATATTTTCAGAGCTTTTTTGCGTTCCTTGACAGCTTTTTTGCACTCATCATTAAACCAGGGTTTTTCTTTAATTTTAGAATTTGGCTTTGATTTGGAAATACACCCATCAGCAATATCATACAATGTATCCGTAAAAACTTGAAGAGGATCATCGACATTGTAAAAAACTTCGGAAGTTATTTGATTAAAACAGGAAGTTTGAAATTTTGCCCAATCGGCTTTATGAAATTTCCACTTGGGGATTCGTTCGTCTTGTTGAGGAAAATGGTTATTTAAAATAATGGGGTAATGATCACTACCCCATTGATCTTCCTCTACTTCCCAGGAATAGTCTAAAAATAAATTTGGAGTGCACATGGAGAGATCTATTGATGTTAAAGAGCCTGTAGCAGGATGTAAATAGGTTGGAGAATAGTCATTCCAAAGGCACAAAGTATCGTTATTTAAGAAATCTTCTATTATACATCCTTTGCCATCAGTATTATTTCTGCCGCCCCAAAGATAGTTGTGAGCATTAAAGTCACCAACTAACATATGGTTGTGGCAGCTGGGTTATCAAATTATTTAAATCTGCAATATTAACTGGCTCACTAGGTGGTAAATATATTGAACATATAGTTAATATATTGTGCAGGGTAACCCTGACTGCAGAAGCTTGTAAATTAGTATTTAATTTTACTTTACTTTGGGGTATACAGGATTATCAAAAACAGAAACTCCGCCATGTGCTCGGTCCATAATGTCAATTGAACCGACTTTATTATAAATCACATATCCCTTAAATGTTGTGGAATCATCTTTGAATTTAGTTTCTTGTAAACAAATTACCGATGCATTATATTGTTACATAGTGAGGGGAGCCTCAGAAGATATGGGGAAACTTGCTTGGCTAAGTGAGTTCCTGGCCAATATGCTAAGTGCCTACTCCTATCTCGGGTGATCAAGGAGAACTGCAGACTCTGATATAATGTCATCTTTATTCGGGGTATAAATTGTACATATACATAAATACATATACATATATATAACCCCGAATTAGCATATGGCATGGCAACGAGCGATCAGCCGGAGTGGTTATCCGTGTAACTCCTGTGTGGGGGCGACAGAGAGTGGCGGCCTGCGGCCCATATCCCCGCACTCCTGCTCTCTCCTTGTCCTGAGTGTCGTGGCTTGGCTCTTTGCTTTTATTGGTCCAAACTGCCCATTTGTCGTGTGTGACGATATTTATACCCACGCGTCAGGATGAGATCTGCGTCAGGATGAGATCATGTCTCTTCCCAGAAAATGACCAAATATGGTCATTTTCCGTACTTGACAGGGTGAGATCATATCTAATTCTGTACAGTGACACAGTGGATCCATAATGTATGCAACCTGCTCTTGATGCGTACCATGGTCTCGCACATCCACCGTCTCTCTGTCAACCTGCACACAACACACAATCTCCATACATGATGTTCTGCCAGAGACCGCGATTGTCCGTGATTGTCTATATATTCTCAAGAGCCTCTGGGTGTACAATCCATATCCTACACTCGGTCCTCCTTCGACTAAACACGTCCTCGTGTTTCAGACGAGAGTATATAACTATATTTTTTCCAAAAATACTTATTTTGCCAATTTGCCAATTTGCCAATCGCCAATGCCATATACCAAATCGGTATAAATTCTTCACAGTTTACATAATTATCACACCAAAAGTTGATCGGTTAAGTTTTTTCTTTTAATACAAATGGAGGTGAAATTCTCATTAAAACAATCGCCTCAAATCACATAAGCAATTATAAATGGTGAACTATGGTCCCTATACATACCAACCTAAAATGCACAAAAACCGCAAACACACTTTGCCTATAACCCATGTCACGGTACATGTATGCACACATAATACGGTACCCCTAGCCTTAAAAATTTATGGAAGAATTGTAGAAGCCACCATTACTCTAGGCTTGCTTATACTCTATTCACTTCACATCCATTACTCGGGCAGGTAAAGGGCCACGGGCCGTGGCGCAGTTGGTTAGGGCGCCAGCTTATTAGCACCAGTTCCTCTGTGGTGATCCGAAGGTCGTGGGTTTGAACTCATGATACAATTTCCCACATGAGCTGAGGCCTGTGCCAAAGGGTTAACCCTTTGTCCTTGTAAATCTGTGACCGGGTGGGTTGTCATGTCAAGGACCTGCGACATGACAATTCTGTGAGGCAGCACTATATCTGTTACAAGTAGGTCTCATCACGAAATGACTGAGATAATGTTGAAAGTGATGTAAAACCCCAAACAAACAAACAAAACAAAAATCGGGCAGGTAAAAAAAATTAGGAGTCTCCATCACTTTCCAGACTCAGAAAAAAATGAAAAGCCTCTATTCATTCCAGGCATATTTATACATATATATTATTCCATGTCCATTTATATTCTGCGACCTTTAAAATCCTACAATATTTCTGGGTTAATAACTCCAGTTCTGGCCTGTTTGCCTCAAATCCTCTACAAAGTATGATATTGCTGATAGCCATATTAAAAATAATGAGTATAAATATAGGATTTAACATAATCATTTGTTAGGTTTACGATTATGTTTTGACTGAACAGGTGTAAAATGTATATCAGAAGGATCACCTGTATCCATCCTTTCTAAGGATATAGTTCTATTTATTTTACTTTTTACTTGATCTTTGCTTTCTTTTTTGTCTGATTTATGTATTGGTCTATTACTATTGATACTTTTATTATTGGATGATGTTGAGGGAGTTTGTGAAGAGGGTTTAGTGGATGTTGCTGTTAGTTGAGGTATTACTGGGATAGTGGATGTCGTGGTCTGAGTAGATATAGCTGAAGATTTTGAGGTTTTTGTGAATAATTTTTGTCATTAATTGGCCATGTAATTTCAGTCTGAATTGCTATTGATTTAGTCTCTTTGTTCTTTAAAGTGCTAGCATAGGATGATTTTGTTGTGTTGAATGATTCTACACGCTTACGTGCCTCTGGAAAAGATATGTTTTCTGTGTGTCGTATTCGCTGAATTTCCTTCTCTTTTAAAAAAGAAGGACAATTCCGCGAATATGATGGGTGATCGCCTTCACAATTCACACATTTGACATTATTTGATAAAGAATCTTCTCCATTATGTTGGGCAGTACACTTTGGGCATGTTACATTCCCTTTACATCTGTCAGATCCATGTCCATATCTCTGACACTTGAAGCAGCGCAGAGGGTTTGGAATAAAAACATCTCTGACGTTTAAATATCCAACCTTCATAGATGTTGGAAGCTGCGCTGCTTCAAATTTCAGGATGAATGTATTTACTGGAACTTTTGTGCCATCCTTTTTAATATAAATTCTCTTGCAATGGACGACATCCTGATCCTTCAATTCATTGGCTATTTCCTCTTCTGAAACTCCTGCTAATGCCTCAGTCACATTTGCGCCGATTTCAGTAAAGATGCCCGGCTGATGGGTATTTTTTACAAAATGGGCAGGCATTTCAGATTGCTGTGCGGGCACCGGGAGATCATCGGCCACAATTGGGCATCTTTAAGACGTCGGCCGGGTCATCGGGAACTTTTAGCTGCCACATAAAAGTTGCCGGCGTTTCCCCGATGTCTTATTAGCGAATATCATCTTAAAGTCCACGGCAGGGTCCCGGCAGGGTCCCGGCAGGGTCCCGCAGGGACATCGGCAGATTATCTCAGGGCTGCCGGTGGCATCCTGCGGTGAAAATAGGATTATATTTATTTCATGTGTTCATAGACCATCGTCAGATGATCCCACAGGCTCCCTGCGATATATCATAGACGTCTTTAGGATGTCTTTCAGACATCTGTCAAATGAGACAGACGTCGTTAGGATATCCTACAGACGTCTGTCAATGATCTAGACGTCTTTAAGATATCCTTCAGAGGCTGTGCCATTCAGTCTTTCACGTGCCGTGCGGCGCCCTTTAATAATTTGACCACAGCTACGGTACCTCTCAGATTGTTGCCTATAAACTCCCCGGCGCCCGGCAGATTGTGAAGTCGGCCGATTCTTTCTTCCTGGCCGGCGCCCGGTGCAAATGTGACTGAGACATAAGTCGGGGCATCTGATAACACCTTTCTTGTTATTTAGGGTTTTATGGGCCGTTATTGAAACTGGGACTGTGGCCAACATTCGGCATCTCAGGAGATTTTCCGCATGGCTTTTTCTTTCCACCTCAATCAACAGACGACTTCCCATTTTTTTCACTGTTTTGGGGACCCCGGCAATGCCTTGTATCCCCTTTGCATTTGCAAAGGGGGACATTTTTGCCAGGGTATGTTCACTGTCTAAACTTTCTGCCATCAAAAATCTGGGGCATTTTTCTTTGATTGAATCATCATTGCTGTCAGTTTCATTCCTTGGTCTTTTTTGTTTTTGTGCCATATGTGTTTTGTTATTTTTCATCAGCTAGGTCCCCTACCCACCACTGAGCCCAACAAGGGGATGCCTTTCTGGGCCGGTAACTCCAAGCTCTGACGCCTTGAGGATACCCAACATGACTCTTAGAATAAAAACTCCATCCTTTTGAATCTTATTTTTATCCCTCGATTGACCCAATCAGCAGTAATCTCCTTTCAGCAAATATTTATCAAAAAAATTTTAAATTATTCCTAAATTTCAAACATATAAATTATCATTAATAAAAATCAAATATCCAGAATATAAGGAAATATACTACAAGCCGGTTAAATCAGACCCAGGCCTAATCTGATCTGCCCGTCTGGTGAACATCTGGATCCAAGACAGGAGTGTTGCAACTGGACTGGTATTACTGCCAAACCAGCCCAGTGCTCAGCCCGTCAGGATTCCATATCCTCCCGACACAAGGGTCTTATGTTTGCACTTTGGTAGGTTGAAAGGGCTTGTAAAAAGGATAAATGATTTTGGGGAGTATTGCTGCTATTTATAGCGAATTCCACAAGATTTACCTGCAGTCAATGATATAGTGTACTATTACGGTAGTTCATAATACAGAACGTGTCAAGCTCTCATACAGCATCTTCATACACAAGAGATTACCTACCTGTTCAGTGCTACACAATCATGGCTAGACAAGAATAGTGGCGAAACCACATAGACACTCACCTTGCCCCACAATGGTATAGGGTCAAATAAAGTCCTGCTGTGTGACACTCATACTAGAATCTTCACGAAGAATTCTTCTTTGGAAAATATCAATTTTAATATCATTCCACGTGCTTACTTCAGGTTGCTGCAGGAGATGATTGCAAACTCAAATATTAATATATTTGAGTCTGAGCATGAAATTGAACTGTTCCCTGCTCAATTTCGATTGGTGCTCGATACATGTGACTACATAAAATCGAACACCCTATTATCTGTACATGGGGCAAGCAAGCT
The DNA here is from genome assembly GCA_949316495.1 of Amphiduros pacificus. Taxonomy (NCBI): domain Eukaryota; kingdom Metazoa; phylum Annelida; class Polychaeta; order Phyllodocida; family Hesionidae; genus Amphiduros; species Amphiduros pacificus. Next base: position 22,279,652 of record OX439005.1, read on the forward strand.
AAATTGTCAGTTCAATTTTGTTAAATATACACAAATATCGCATCCAAAACATCTTTATTGGGAAAACATATTTATTCTGCCTCCTCGGCCACAAAAACATAGACTGAACAACAAATATGTTGAGAGTCCATGCAATTCGTCAAAATCATGCAGTTTTGGCAAAATTATCATAGGTGGCACTGTTTGTGGTAGGAATGTAAATAATACACATCCTTCTTCTCAGCCAAACAAACAGAATACAGCATCCAGGTCGCCAGCCAGCTCAACACGTGCTCCGCTGTACCATGTAAACAGAGGGGGCGCCACAGGCAATAACACACAGTCATCACAATGCAAACCTAGCAACCAACTCTTAATTGGTTCATGTAATGTCCAGAGCATCTCGGGCAAGGTCCTACTTGTGAAAGACTACTTCTCTGAACATAACCTAGACGCTCTATTTGTAACTGAAACATGGCTACAGGACTCAAATAATGAAAAAGTGAAAAGGGAACTGGAGATGGGTTCCCTAAAATTTCATTCTTTCCCTCGTAAGGGACGCTCGGGCGGAGGCATGGGTCTATTGCATCTTGTTGAGCTTCCCTTCGAAACCGATAGGTTTAACCAACCAGTGGTGACAACAACGGAACTCCTAGAAGCATCCCTTCTAATCAAGGGAAAGAAGTTAACCTTTGTCACCATATATAGACCTGAACCATCAGACAGGAATAGGTATACCTACTCTGAGTTCTATGATGAGTTCACTCAACTCGTAGCACACTATGGGTCATTCAGTCATGAAGTCATCTTCCTTGGTGACTACAACTTTCATGTCAATAAACCAAATAAACCTGATGTCATAAAGTTCAATGACATTCTATCTACCTTTGACATGAACCAATGGGTACAGGAACTGACCCATAAGTTAGGGAACACCCTTGATCTAATCATCACATTCAAAGGGAACAAGTTTCTTAAGAGCCACCTGGTGGATGAGTACATATCTGATCATAAAATGATTAAGCTCTATCTAGGTATCTCACCCCCAAACCCCCCAAAAATTGATCAGGTACAGGAACTATAAGGGACTGGATCTTCAATCCCTAAGGAATGACATCAAATCCCTTACAGTTGCAACTGAAACCTGGGAACACTTGAGTGATATGGTGGATTACTATGACAAGGAGCTCACATCACTCATGGATAAACATGCTCCTACCAAGCTTGCCAAGGTCACTCAGCGTAAACCTGTTCCCTGGATGAGTGACCAATTAAAGCTGGAAAGATCTCTCAAGAGGAGGCTTTAGAGAAAAATGAACAAGACTGGCTCTCACATTGACAAGGAGCTGTACAACTCTCAGAGAAACAAATACAACTCAATGCTGAAATCTGCTCAATCAACATATTTTTCCAACCTGGTTGAGGAAAACAAACATGACCCTAAAAAGCTCTTTAGAGTCATTGACACAGTCATGCACAAGAAAAAATACACACCCATGCCCCAATCTGACTGTGAGATCACTCAAGCTGAGAAGTTTAACACATTCTTTCCTGAAAAAATAGAGGGAATCCGCCTAGACATTGATAAGGCTCCACCCTGCCAAACTCCGCCACCAGGTGATACTGTGAACAATAGTACTGCATGTCTGGAAAGGTTCACACCCTTAACCATTGACGACATACGGAAATTGGTCAAAAGGTCTGCAAAGAAGTCATGTGAGCTGGATCCAATTCCAACCTGGCTCTTACTTGACCTCTTAGATGACCTCCTACCAATAATTACTTCCATCATAAATAAATCACTGATGGAATCAGCAGTATCGGAAAATATGAAAATAGCCATCATAACACCCCTGCTGAAGAAACTCAGTCTAGAACTGGTTGAGAAAAATGAACAGGAATGAACAGGAACAGGAAGCAATGTGTGAAGGTGGGGATCCATAGATCCTGTCTCAAGTCCATAAAATATGGGGTGCCCCAAGGCTCAGTCCTGGGTCCTATACTGTTCACCATTTACATGACACCCCTTTCTGATATCCTTGCCAAATATGGTCTGAGCTATCATATTTATGCAAATGATACTCAGATCTACATCCCTGTAGACCATATGTCCCCCCATCGAGTGGATATGAGCAGACACAAACTGGAGGAGTGTGTCAGCGAGGTCAGAAACTTCCTTATATCAAACAAGATGAAGATAAATGATGGAAAAACTGAGATGCTCATATGTACTGACAGGTACAGTACTACCACCCGTGGTAGTATCCCAACCACAATCAGAGTGGGTGGCTCTGACATTGCTCCTAGTGAGTCAGTGGTGGACCTTGGTATCACATTTGACTCCAACATGGACATGAAGGCCCAGATCAAGAAAATGTGTCAGAAGGGCTATTATCACATTAGGAACTTGGCGGCCATCAGATATTGTCTAGACGAGAAGACCGCGGTAACACTTACCCATGCTTTTGTTACATCTACCCTGGACAATGGGAATGGTCTTCTGGCTGGTCTTCCTAAGACTGACATCAGGAAACTTCAATACCTCCAAAACTCTGCAGAACGGGTTGTTGGAAAAATCAGGAAATTTGATCAAATTTCAGGAAAATTACAGGAACTGCACTGGCTCCCTGTTCATGCGAGAATTGATTTTAAAATTCTTCTCTTAACCTGGAAAGCCCTAAATGGTAAGGCTCCGCCTTACTTACGTGATCTACTCCTGATCAAAAAAGGGGAACGCTGTCTAAGATCCAATGATGGCACCCATCTACAAGTACCTAATACCAGGCTAAAGACAGTAGGTGACAGGGCCTTCTCATCTGTAGGTCCACGACTATGGAATTCCTTGCCTACTTATATTAGGACAAGTACTTCAGTCTCCTCGTTTAAGAATAGACTGAAAACTCATCTCTTCAGGATGCACGTCCTGAGCGCAGCGCTATGAACAGACTTGTCTGATATCAGCGCTATACAAATTGTATTATTATTTTTATTATAATGATTGAGGATTAATGCTTTTAAAATACCTTTAATGATTTGTAAAATATTAAATAGCAAACAGTACTACTCATCTATAAATAGGCTCAGTTTGAATTTTTTTTACATAAAGCAATTTGGGATGGTGTGAGTCTGAATCGGTTTTGGGAACATTATTTTTCTACATTGACTGTTCTCAACCTGCAAAACTGGGTGAATACTTTTTATGATCGTGAAGTCAGCACTGACTTTATGTTCTTCATCAGTTTCAACTGCATATGCAGCCACCACATTTATTTCCTCATTTAGTGATGCTTGGACATAATGATTAGATTATAACTTTGTTGATATGATTTACCTATGAGGGGTGATAGTGATCTATTGTCAAAGTCCCTTTGTAACTTGGACGCAGTGATCTACTTAAAAGTCATAAAGGTCGGAACTAAAAAATATAAGTAAATATCCATAAGAATTTATGTAGATGTACTTCTTGTGACCTTGGGGCAAGGTCAAAGTCAAAACATCACAAGAACAACTTTGCTTGTGAATGCTCTCTTCTTCAGGGTTATAGCAATATTGATTTTGCACATCCTTATTGCACTAAACAGATTGACATGTGTGAGTTGGTTAGTGTATCACCTTGTACTCATTAGATACTATGCCGACTTCAGCTTGGTGCCACTCTCAAACTTTCTAGCTTATCAGGCAGAAAAGAAAAGAAATGTGAGCAAGAAGGAAAACACTCTCGGGGACCTCAATTTTCAAGTTGGAATATTTTTCTGGATGAAATAAAGAGGAATAGGAGGGAGCTATACCTGATAAAGCGTGTAGCTCTTATATAAACCAGAATTTTCAACCAAGTATAGACGAGCTGATCATCGAGACTATACTCATGAAGCTTCAGCCTGTTAACATCATTTGGGTAAAAGAGGAAGATTATGCATACAAGCTATCTCCAGAGTAATATCTTGAACTGCAGACAAGGCACAGCAGGAGGGGACATGAATCCAGATATACTGTGTGACAGTATATTACCCATGTTAATATATATTGACACAATTGACACAAACAGGAAATCCAAACTCGGCCATCATTCAAAACCATGTCTCATGGAGTAATAGGAATTTTACAACTTTTAAGAAAAATTAGGAATGTTAAAATTTTATACAGAGAGGTTTATAAAAAAAAAAGATATTTTAAATGACTTCATTAGCCATGCCGAGTCAAATAGTAAATTTAAAACCAACACTAGCTGTTTAATTACTCTAAAGATCAGAAAAAGTATACCAAAAGAATTGCATCCAGAAGGTTAAGATGGTTGATAATACTGGAATACTGGAAGAGGAAACTACATTATATATTTGTAAACCCTTGCCTTGCTCACAAAAATATTATCAAATCGCTTATGGGCCGTGGCGCAGTTGGTTAGAGCGCCAGCTTATTAGCACCAGTTCCTCTGTGGTGATCCAAAGGTTGTGAGTTTGATCCCAGTCGAAAGTGTATATATATTTTTTCCTAAATAAATCCATTTTTGTGCATTTATAACTTGCAAAGGCTTTATAAATGACTTAAAGGAATTTTGATTGACAATTGGCATAGACATATTAAATGAACATGCCAAGATTATGTCTAGATCCCTCAATACAACAAAATCCAGGTTGGCACGTACTGTGGCGCAGTTGGTTAGAGCACCAGCTTATTAGCACAAGTTGCTCTGTGGTGATCAAAAGGTTCGATCCCAGGCCGTGCCGAGATTTAATTCATGATACAATTTCGCACATGAGCTAAGGCCGTGCCTAAAGGCTTAACCCGTTGTCCTTGTTAATTTGTGACCGGGTGGGTTGTCATGTCAAGGACCTACGACATGACAATTCAGTGAGGCAGTACTATATCTGTTACAAGTAGGTCTCATCACAAAATGACTAATAAATAATGTTGAAAGTGATGTAAAAACCCAAACAAACAAAATCAGGTCATAGATTGAAATCAGGTGTCTGACACATAAACTGACCAATCAGTATTGCTGTCAAACAAATCTATTTCAGGTAGCATTCATTCTGCACCAATCAGATTCACAGCCAGATTTTTATGAATACTAATGACTTGTGATCGATTATGTGCACACCTTTATATCTTTGGTGGTCAGGAGTGCATAATCCATGGTTTTCTATTAAATGATGAAATAGTACAGGTCTTTATATGCAGAATATTAAAAACATGAACAAATATTGTTCAACAATAGGATTGATCTGCACAGCTTTCTTATTATATTAATTTAGTTCAATCTATGAACTATGTAAAAAGTACAGCAATGAATCTATTTTAAGTAAATATGATTCCTCGTAAAAACCTTTTCTTTCCACTGAGAAAATGTTATATGATAAGCTATTAGAATGCAACAATTGATGTCTTCCTGAATACAACACCTCATGTCATATATATATATATATATATATATATATATATATATATATATATATATATATATATATATATATATATATATATATATATAAATATATATATATATATATATATATATATATATATATATGCGTTTCTGATACATTTGATCAGGAAATAGGTGTTCCTAAGGTAGTATACTATATATAACCCTATCTATTAGAAACATCAACAGCATTGTAAATTGTCTAAGACCTGGAACAGATTGTTCATTTGTTGATGATTTCAATCTAAGTTACAGGTCTACCAACATGCATACCACTGAACAATAGCTCTAACATCATTTGAAAGTTGACCTGATATGGCCATTGCATAAAAGGTCATAATAATACCATTTCACGATTTTCAACATCTCAGATACATGAAAAGAAATACCAAAAGACTTTAGTCTTATTATGTGTACTTGCAGAATACTGGATTGAGAGGCTATCGCTCAGTTCTTGTACAATTACTGGTTCGTTCTACTTGATTATGGATGTATGATGTAAGGATTAACAAGTCCATTGCTCAGTTCTTGTACAATTACTGGTTTGTTCTACTTGATTATGGATGTATGATGTAAGGATTAACAAGTCCATCGTATATTAAATGCTTGATCCTTACCAAAATCAAGGTTAAGAATATCACTTGCAGAAAGCTTGGGAGTTGAGGCAGCTGCCTCTTGATTTAAGAAATTCTTGTCCATCTTATGCTGCATAAATGCTACTAATCACGAAAATCCAGTACATTGTACAGTTCAATCCAAATTAGGTTGACCATATGCAATTCTGACTTTTGGCATTCGTGTTGAAGAATCTTTACAAACTTCAAAAATAAATCCAGACCAAATATCTGTATTTTGATATCAAGAATGTCTATGAGTTGATAGTTTTGAAGAAAGTAATTGATTTTAATCTTTTGTCATTAAGTAACTGATTCCAATCCATTAAGCACAGTGATGGTTATGTAGATAGTAATAAATGTGACAAAATAGTTGATGTAGGTTTGCAGATCAAATATCATAAGTATCTATGCCAAATATTGGCCCAAAATCAGGAAATATAATTTTGCTTATCTTTTGCTGATAGAATAAATAATGGGGTTGATAATAGAATTTATAGGTACTGTTATCAGGATTATATTTTCAATGGGCCAATGAAATATTTCTATCCTGTTAAGCAACATAATGCTTATAATCAGAGCTGGGACAGAAGATATAATATTTGTGGTAGTTACAAATATAATTCGAATAGAAATAAACTTCATTTGTTTATTTCGTTTTGTACTTCCTGTGTCTAATTTTATGATTGTGTTAGCTGTGTTTTGGACATAAATAATAATCTTGATATAACATACTATGATTGTAATGATTGAGATGCTGACTAAAGCAACTGTAGTAATAGAGAGAAATACAGAAATATTTGAGTGTGTAGTATCTGTTAAAAACGTCACACACAAAGCATTTGATTGGCCAAAGGCTTGGTCTTCATTAATATTTAAAGTTATGAAAGATATCATTGAAAAAGAAACCATCCAAACTATTATAGTTATAACATAAATCAACATTCTCCTCATTTTGTTTATTTCAGAGTATTTAACAATAGTGAAATATCTTATGTATGTTATGCCAGCAAGTAAATAATTGGACACGAGGAATGATACAGATGTTAAGATAGCAGTAGCCTTGCAAACACCACTTGAATGCCAGTCATAAAGAAAAAACATATCTCCATGCTTGGTATCAGTGATAGCAATCATCATGATAGAGAATGTCATGAAGCTATCAGATACTATCAAATTTTGGAGCATGAAATGGTAATACATTTTTTTCCTTTTTGACGTTTTAGTATAAATATTTAATAAAGCCATCAAATTAAAAGCAATGCCAATGATGGCCACAAGCCAAACCCATGACTTGGTCCAAATATCACCCAAGAGATTGTCGTCACATGAGAAATGGGTGGTCTCTTTGAATATACATTTTTCTTTATTGTCTAACATGCAGCATAATCTAAAGTCATCTGTCACTAAGCTTAATTCAGGAAATTTATTTGAGATTGATTGCTGTACTATAATAATGGGATTGGAACTTATATCAAGTATTTTCAAATTGTTTAAACCCACGAATGTATCAAGTCCCATATTTGCAATGAGGTTATGAGACAAATTCATCTCCTCAATGTGTGATAAACTGGAAAAAATCCCATCACTAATATGATGGACAAAGTTGTAAGAAAACCAAAGTAGTTTAAGAGATGTAAGTCCTGAAAAACAATCTTTTGTGATAAAAGAAATATTGTTATTACTAAGATCCAGAAAAAAAAGATTAGAAAGACTCTGGAATGGTCTTATTATCTCCATTTTGACATTTACGCATATATACTTTATGTTATTTTTTGGAAGTCTCAAAACTAAAAGGTCGAAAAATGATACAAAGGAAAATACATTTAACAGATTGTTTCCTGCTAAATATAACATTTCTGTCTGAGGAGTGATTTGGGGCACATGAGTAAGCTGAGCATCAAAGCATTCAACAGCTAAGGCAAGGCAAACACACTGAGCAGGACAAGGAGGATAATTGCACAAGAGTTCATCATCACCAAGAAGGCAGTTTACTGTGCCATCACATACCTCAGACATGTGAAGACACACAGAGGAAGGTGCTTTACATTTAAACATATTAGAACAATGATACTGGTCACATTGAAATTCATCATCACCTGCAGGACAATCCAGTTTGCCATCACATACCATCCTATGGGGTATGCAATATGAATTTGAACATTTGTATGTATTGCTGCACAACATATATTTACAATTATTCAAATGACCTCCATTTCTACAAAACAAGAGGTTCCCTAATTTGTCCAGATCATAATGACACATTTCAAATATATGGAAACATTTAGAATGACCCACAAGGCAGGGAAACATGCCACGGGGACAAATATTTGTAGAATTATAGTGAAATTCTGCCAACATATTTCGGTATTCCAATTCGTCTTCAGCAAATAAACAATCTGGTACTAAGTCATTAACATATGTCTGCAGGACAACTACACCATCACTACATACAAAAGGATTATCAGTGATAATTATGCTTGCAAAATTTGACAGGTATGCATAGCCATATGGTAAGCAGCCACCATGTTGATGCATTTGATACAATGAATCACAAGCAAATAATCTTCCACTAAAATAAAAGGCATGGGAGTTTTGATCTGGACAATGTGTTTCATCCTCTCCGTCTGAGCAATCAATATATTTGTCACAGACACTTAATTGAGAAATACATACATGATCCAGACATGTATATTGTCCATTCAAACATGTCACTTCCACAGCATCCACTTCACATAGCAAACCAAACTTCCCAATATTGTTGAAATGTGTAATATGATTTATTATTACTTTGTTTTGTAAAGGTGGTTGGTTGTGCAAACTTCCATTAGCATCAACTTCCTGCCAGCATTCATTCATATTGGATATGGACCCTTCGTCATATGGGAAACCAAAGCAAGCATCATTTTGAAAAACAAATGTTTTGGGACACAAGAAATGGGACACATTTGTTTTTGTTTCATTATAAGTCATATATGAACAAACCCAATGGGCAACAAGTGGAATATTACATGGAGCCTGGATCCATAAAGGTTCTTGTTGAAAGACTAATATCAGGAGACTACATTCCAAAGAACTGTTGAAAACAGGAAGGACAGATTTTCTTGCTGAATGCCATAAATGGAGAAGGTCTGTTAATTTTAGAACATGTGACACACGATACTTATTGTTACTACCTATCAAAACTCTTTTCCTCATTATTATATCAATACGAGATGGAGGTGCGAATGTTCCCATTTGCTTATTCCAATTATGAAATATATTTGGTGAATTGTCATTCCATTGCAATATCATCTCCTGCAAAAAACATTTATATTAATCCATATGCTGATTAATGTGTAGGTCTGCCTAACATATTATTTATATATTATTTATATATTAATAAACTTTTTTATTTTAGTCGACTATAATTGAAATATCTAAGACAGTCACACAAATGGATCTGTTGACTTTAGCTACTATGTGCACCCTATGATACCAATGATAGATAATTTCTTGTGAAATCCTTTAGCTCTACAGGTTTTACTCGAATAAACCATAACCAATTCCAAAGTAAAAAATGTAATAAGAATTCAATGTATAAACATTTTGTCATAAAGGTGTGACTTTCAGATAAATATTATATATAATAAAGATATGAAATAGCATATATCAAATTGCCTATACATATGAACATACCTTTTGTTTTAAGCCAATGTACACACCCGGCACCATGCTATAAATGTCCTTAAGGTTGGATATGACTTCATTCATCTCTTCCTTTGAATGAAGACTCCAGAGAGTTTGGCCCAGCTTGGAACAGTGATATTCTGCCTCTTGCCATGTTACTAGATTCAATTTATCATCTTTTACCAATTTAGCTTTTGGTGGATTATAAGTATATTTCTTGGACCTTCTGATCCATTCTGCAGATGTAATTTTTGTTGCATTTCTCCTCTGTGTTTCTAGCAAGAACAAACACCCTGGACCTTGGACATGTACAAGTGATCTTAAGTGATGACACAAAGCCATTTTTAAGTCTGTTGATATATTCCATATTGCAAAAGTCAGAAAGTTAATGTCTTCATAATCAAAGCTATGAGTCATTCCCAAATACCTGTCATGACAGTGAGAACCAAATGCCATCAAATTAATAGAAACTCGTTCTGAACATTTCTTGTGCAGGTGACTATGTCTCACAGAATAATCATATTCACAAATATTGCAATCAGCTTTTGTATCTGTTATTGATAATTCATTAAATAATGTAAAACACTTGTTAATGCATTTGACTCTCAAGATACAGATTGATAGTGCAGCTCTGTGATAATTTCGTAAATCAATTTTTGCCAATAATCTAATAGCATGAATGCCTCTGTATGTATATATCTTACTTTTTATGGCTTCTGAAACACCGGCAATGTCAACCATGAAAATAGGTAATCCTTGAGGTTTGCCATTCCAGGATGAAATTCTGATATCTTGTGGAAAATTATTATGAAACATGATGGAATGATTATAGATATTAATTTGTGTGTGATTTAGCAATAATTCAAAAGGAATGAATTGCAGTATGAGACAAACAGTTGAAGGGTAAATTATGTCATAGCGAAACCCACTATAATGTAATGGTTGGTGCATGGCAACGGTTACATTGGATGCATAATTCCATATCATAGGCAATGCACCACCAGGAATTACCTTAACATAAATCACAGCACATGATGTTGCTGTTATTTGAAAATCAATGTGGAAGTCAGAATAATGTTTATAGTGATATATGAGAAAAAGAAATGCATTTGATGAACTAATGATAGGGAAATTGTTAACTTCAAATGTGGCCCCACACCATGTTGCCCGAGTATTTATCTCTGTGTTATTTACCTCAAGCAAGACCATGCCACCAAACATACAGTCATTAATGTTTGAATTATTAAAATAACTTTCTTTCACCTGAACTGACACATGATAATCTTGAGGTGCATTTATCTCATAAATGTATTGCACTGTGTCAATTAGTCTTGTTGAAATAATGTTTAAATCAACAAAGTTATGTTTATCAATATTAATAAAACGTATGGGCATTAATTTATTGTTTGATGGTTGAAATAATAAACGCAATATTTGTAGATTTTTATTAGCGGGATGATCTAACTGAATGTAACATTGAAATGTTGAGCAAAGTAGTGTATTTCTATCAATGACAATCAGTTTAGATTTGATACCAGGTCCGTCGAATATGTATAAATATCGAAGAAATAAGTTTGGTTTAACTGTGATTTTAACTCTATAAAGTTTAACAACACGGATTAGCCAATGATGAAGAATGTAAAGCCCCTCTGCAAACAATGGTGTAAGTCTCAGCATGAAGTCCAAATGACTATCTCTTGGTATAGAATGTATTTGGTTTTCAAATTTGTTGATGATTTGATAACTTAATTTAAAGTTTAATCTAAGATTACAGTAAAATTCAATTCTACTTGTCCTTGAAAAGATGGACCACGGTTCCAAAGTTCCACAATATTTAGCAATGACAGGTCCAGTGGGAAATTTGCCATCATGAATAGTGACACCATTGGCTTTGCAGGTTGAGTCACTGTACGTCGTAACAAATGAAGTAAATGTTACATTTAATGCAAAATTTTCGGGTACCACAATTCTCACTGTTGTAGAAGATCGAATTAAAGGTCCTTGATATATCCATCCTATTATAGCATAGGGAATTGGAAATCTATGATATTGTGATCTTTTTCTGTACAGATGTAATACTTGATGATATATTTTTAATATATCTTGAGACAGGAAATGTTTTCCAATATTTGGAATGGCTATTTCCATGTCTTTTTCTATATAAACCATCCATGTTTTAGAACTATTGACATCAGAAAAATTGTGTCCATGGCACATGTCCACAAAGAAAATTCTGGTTATTATGAATAATATGAAATGCTCATTCCTAGTGACATTATTCCCCATGTTGAGCAACATCAGCACATGACCCAATGATGAGGAAAATATCATTTATATACTTCACCATCATTTCCAATCTCGCGGATACAAAATATACATGCAAGGGTAAAATGATAGGCCCCATAACAGGAATATAGGAAAATAAAGGATGGTGAATAATTAACTTTGTGGGATATTTTACATTGAAAACAATGCATATGGTATTCCCTCTTTGAATATTATTGCATATATCATTCAGATAAAATGGCTTTTACATATATCATGTGTCGTAGCATACTGTGCAGTGTAGTGATAGTGCATAACATATAGGAAATTGGAGAAGTCATTTTGATATCGGAAATCCCAGAACATATCTTGGGGTTATATTGGGCAGTGCATTCTCCATATTAACACTGCTATAAGATTGAAATGAACTCATGTTGCGAATGGTGTGTTCTTTCAAGACAAAACTTCATGGTCTTCATGATTCCATCTGGAAGCAGTGTTGTGAGAATGTAATCCCTCTACAGTGATCGAAAACATCTCATCCAAAATATTTCTGCAACATTCTTCTCCAGTCAACATGGGTGATACAGTACTTTTCATTAAGAAGGCAAATTGACCAAAGAGCTTGAGCACATAGCCAACTGTCTTATTTGATTAATATTATATAAATGCTGTTGATAAATTCTTGTGTTATCTACATATTGTATTAACATTTACATTTTGTTTCTAGTCAATATTACACGTTTCTATTTTTACTGTTTTGGCACTTTATTGTGTCGATGTGAAACCATTCATTCATTCATTCATTTTACCATTTTTAGGCACGAAATCACCTTAGTGGTTGATGTACCTCTAAGCAACCATTCATTCAATCTTATGTTCATAAAAAACCTCCATCTTCCCCTTTACCCAAATCATCATGCTCAACTTTTTATTTTGCTAACTGATGACAGGATTCACTTGAAGTGGAGATGGTCTTTTCTTCACTTTGATTTTCCTCAATCCGAGTGATTCAATCTTCATCACATCTTGTATTGTATTCTGGAGTTTGTTGTCATCTAGTCAATCACGTAATTATGGGTCTATGCCTGCAATAGAGTGAATGGAAACCATCCTCCCACGAGGCCAGTACATGGTGGGCCGGGGGTTTTGAAATGATGTAAAGGTTGGCAGCATGTTTGACCTCAAAGCAATATCTATTTCCTCACAGTTAGCCAGTACAACATCTGGAGACTGTATTGGGAGATTGTGCTCTTGCCAACCATATGTTTCCCTTGAACCAAATGTCAATATTATATCATTCTTTTCTTCTTGATATCTCAGACCCAGTGGATCATCATGGTTTGAGGCAAGTTTGAAAGATGTGTATTGTACACTCCTTTCTTTCTTGTCAATGGCTAGGCCATGATGGTCAAAGCATTCATTCATCCCTTCAATCTGCAAAAATGTTCAAATAGTTAAAAAGAAAAACACACAATGCTTGGCTGTGAAGAGTTGAGATGCACACTTTTTTAATAGGATTGAACATAAAAGAAGCAGGGCAAATATAAAATAAATGAAAAATATTGTCATGGTAGCTGGAACAAAAGGTGAACATTATTATTTTCAATGAGCAAATGACTGCAGAGATTTGCCTCATATTTTGATATTAAATACTATATAACATTATGCATTTTATCATGCATTATGATGGGACTTCTTACGAATCTTTATGCAGAAATGAAGCATTTTTATCACTATTTTGTGTACTTCTTTCTTTCTTATCGATGGCAAAGCCATGGTGTTGCATGTGTTGCATGTTTCGTCGCGTCCTCCGCTGTCATGTCCGTCACACTTTGTTTTCTTCATCATTCAATTATGCTTGGACATGAGGACTTGATGCTATTACATGATAACACGTAGGCCTCGGAATTTTTTGGGCTGCACTTTAGATGACCTTTGGTCAAGGTTAAAGTCATGACAAGTATAGGAGCAACTTGTGAATGCTCTATTTTCTGAAATATTACAGAAATATCAAAATGACTTGGCAGATGTGATCTACCTCTGAGGGGTTTGGATACGTTTGATATTGGGTGACCATGAGTAATTTTCAATGTCACAAGTCACTGCTTTTCATAATTGGCTATATTTGATTTTTTTTTTTTTGCAAAACACTATAATTAACATTTATTCTGATGATTTTGATATTATGTAAATATCAGGCCACGAGCCATGATGCAGTTGTTTAGAGCTCCAGCTTTTTAGCACCAGTTCCACTTTGGTGATCCAAAGGTCGTGGGTTCAATCCCAGGCCAGGCCGAGATTGAATTCAAGATACAATTTCACATATGAGCTGAGGCCCGTGCCAAAAGGGTTGACCCGTTGTCCTTATATATCTGTGACTGGGTGGGTTGTCATGTCAAGGAACTGCGACATGAGAATTCAATGAAGCAACAATATATCTGTTACAAGTAGGTCTCATCACGAAATGACCGAAAAAATGTTGAAAGTGATGTAAAACTCCAAACACACTAACAATTATGTAAATATCAGTAAATATCTATCATAATGGTTATTATCTTGGTGTACCTTATGTGACCATGGGTCAAAATCAATGTCACGGCCTGCACAAGGACTCGTCAAGGGCTAAAACAAGTTTAGTATAAGGTGACCTTGAGTTGTTTTCAGGGTCACAGGGGCTTTAAAATCAGTCATTTTTGATATTTTGAAAAACACTAAAATAATGCTTAGTTCCACTTCATTTATTATAGGAGCAACTTGTGAATGATCTATTTTCTGAAATATTACAGCAATATAAATATGACTTGGCAGATGTGATGTACCTCTGTGGGGTTTGGATAAGTTTGATATTGGGTGACCATGAGTAATTTTCAGTGTCATAAGTGCTGATTTTCAAAATTGGTATTTTTATTAATTAATGTAACTATGTCACATTTACCTCATTAAATGTCCTATTCATCACAACCTCCAAGGTGTTGATAATCCAGTTCTTCACAAATCAGAGAAGATTAGATCTTGATTTTTTGCTTATATCCAAACGTAATTGATTCAGATGCTATCTTCATAAAGTCAGTCAAGGTTGCAGTTAATAATAATAATAATAATAATAATAATAAAATTTGTATAGCGCTGATACCAGACAAGTCTGTTCATAGCGCTGTGTTAAGACCAGTACAAGAGCAATTCGCTTGTGAATGCTGTTTTCTTCAAGGTTATAGCAATATATATATGACTTGAATCTACCTAATAATAATAATAATAATAAAAATAATAATAATAATATTAATAATAATAATAATAATATAAAAATATAATAATAATAATAAAAATAAATAATAATAATAAAACTTATATATCGCTGACACCAAGTCTTTTAATAGCTCTGTGTTCAGGACATGTTTCTTGAAGAGATGCGTTTTCAGCCTAATCTTTAAAGGTGGTACTGGGTTACTAGTCCTAATATCCACAGAGAGAGATTTCCAGAGTCAGGGGCTGATGGATGAGAAGGCTCTGTCACCCACAGTCCTCAGCCGAGTCTTTGGAATTGATAAGTAAGTACCATCATTAGATCTCAGGCACCAGTCACCCTGTTTTACTAAGAGTAGATCACGCAAGTAAGGCGGCGCCTTACCATTGACGACCTTCCAGGTCAAAAGAAGGATCTTGAAATCATTTCTAGCATGTACAGGGAGCCAATGCAATTCCTCTAGTTTTCCAGGTTGAGTCACTATAAATCGTAACAAATGAAGTAAATGTTACATTTAATGCAAAATCTTCAGGTTCCACTATGCCTACTATTCTAGAATATTAAGTTAAAGGTCCTTATAGCAATATAAGGTCGTCAAATTGTCTTATGTGAAGTTTGGTTGATGTTAGGAATTAAGTGTTCACCCACACAACAGTCCATGAAAGTTGGTGGAAGAGGCAATGTATCCTAAAGACGAGGTCGACAACGTTCGCAGTCCCAAGCCAATACCAACAATGGTTTCGATCTGCATTGATCTCATCAGTTGGATGGGGACTGACTGCTTTATCCTATGCCTGGTTTATATTGGATTTAAGTGGAGGTTTTAGCACCTCTTGAGGTGCTGGGCACCTCACCTGTAGCGCCTCCAGGTGGAGGCGCTGTTTTGGTTTCCATTGGTTCCCAAGTAGAGGTGATATGGGAAAAACCCTATTTTCATGGTGCTTATTGTATACTCCCAGGTTTGGGGTGATTGTATGTGTATTTGAGCATTTTACGTGTTAACTTTGGAGGTTTGAATGACTTTTTTCGGTCAATTGGGATCTTTTTTGATTCGCTATTAGATTTTTTAAAATTTACGGACCCTCTCCCTTGAAGCCACCAGACTATTTTTTTAATTTTACACTTCATATAGCCCCGGCGCAGGGTAGGAATCTCCATTTTGAAAACAAATTTTTATTGCTCACGTTTCTTTCTTTTGTCATCATTTGCAATAAAGATATGCATAGCATGAATACCTTATTTTTTGTTGGGTTCTTGACTGTTTTTCAGTCAATTTCTTTGGGTGCGGTTGTGTAACATTATGTTACGATGCTTCAACACTGTTTGGTGAAGACTTTTCTATGGAAGATTTTATTTAGAAATTTTGGTTTCTGGTGAAAAATTGTTTTTTGCTGTTTGACATGTTGACCAGGGGTTCCTGATTTGTTTGCAGTAAGTTCTGATTTTTTTTGCTGTCTGGAGAGTTGATTAGTCTCCTGTGATTTTCAACAGTTCTGTTAGAATTTCAGTATATTCAGCGGGGGGGGGGGGGGGTTCTGTCTCCCATGGTAGTTCTAGGAGCTCATCAATGTTGAAGACTGGTCCCACTAGCACAGTTGGTAGTGTGTAGGATCTGTGCCTTTGTTGGTGAAACGTGGAGGTCGGGAGGTGGTGGGTTCGACTCCCACTGCCAGCAGTGTTACTTTCACACTGGTTAAAAGGCTCAAAAGTCGACCATGATATGGCCATAGTTGCTAAGAGGGTCGTAAAAACACCATTTCACATTTCCATTTCAATGTTGAATGAGTCCCTATAGCTCGTGGGATCACTTTGATCTAGGGGTGGTGTTCTAATTGAAGGAAAAGTGTAGATGGTCTCTCCTTCCTCGATCTCCCCTTTCACTCCCTCATCTCCCTTGATGTCAAGAAAGAATGGAAGTTTCGGTTAAGTGGGTGTTTTGAGTCAGTTGTTCTGCATATTTGCAGAATCTCGATTCAAATTATGTAGAAAAAGGTGGGTGTGTATGTAACTTACTATTTTGTGTGGGTTCCCATTGGATCTCATCTTTGAGGTAGCTCTGAACGTCAGTGTCAGGATCCGTCCCGTGTTTGGGTACGGTATCGTCCAATTCATGTATATTACTGGCATTTAGAAGGGAACAGAATTGGTTCGAGTCGAGTGCGTTGACTTTGCATGGCGGAGCAGAGCTCTCTTTGTTGTGTAGACTTTGCCATATACACTGCAGAGGTGTTGCGGTGATGGTGTTGCCATTTTGTGTGGGTTTGTGTTGCTAAGGACCATTGTGTATTGTTTTCTGGTTCCCGGGATCTAGTCGGCATTGTTTCCTTGCGCCGTCACTTGGCATCCTGATTGTTTGGTGTTTGAGTCTGTCTTGTTACCGAGAAAATCGAATTTGGTCGGCTCTTTCAAGGGTTGATTGCTTGATTTGGCCATGGAGCGTAGTTGGAATGTTCAAACCGCACCTAAAAATTTGTTACTGGAGTATTTGTCTATTATATTATAAAACCTTTGATATACATCACAGGAGTGAGATTGGTCTATAATTATTACACACCAAAGGATCATCCTTTTTAAACAAAGGCATTATGCTGGCGACTTTCCATATATCAGGAAAATAACCAAGGCTAATGTAGTTATTAAGAAGTTTTGATAATGGCTCAGCCAAGGGAACTGCAGCTTCTTTGATTATTCTATTACCTATACCATCTGGTCCATTAGCCTTACTTATATCAAGTTTACTGAGGTAAAGTTATAATACTTCAGGTTGTATGACTAACTGATCAGTTTCGAACCTACTAGCATGTTGGTTAACAGGAAGACTAGAAGATGATTCATTTAAGGAAGCATGTGAGGCAAAGAAATCATTAAATAACTCAGTTTTAATATTATTATCAGTGTTAATGATACTGTTACTTATTATGGGCAAATCGGCTCCTGGTGTAGGAGTAGAGAATGAATTTTTCATTAATTTCCACCATTTCTTTGAAGACACACTAGCACTTGATATTTCAACAGCTTTATCTGCTTTAATTTTCGGATCAGCCTTCCTACACTCAGTTCCCCTGTGGGTGCGGGGATTAAAAAATAGCCCCACTGCCCCCCAGCATGTCGTAAAAGGCGACTAAAGGGGCGTCCTGTTTGCCGTGGGATGCGACCTGTGTCGGGGAGGATATGGAATCCTGACGGGCTGAGCACTGGGCTGGTTTGGCAGTAATACCGGTCCAGTTGCAACACGCCTGTCTTGGATCCAGATGTTCACCAGACGGGCAGATCAGATTAGGCCTGGGTCTGATTTAACCGGCTTGTGGTATATTTCCTTTAATGTATTCTGGCTATTTTATTTTTATTAGTGACAATTTCAATGTTTAAAATTTAAGAATAATTGATAAATTTTTGATTGATATTTCCTGAAAGGAGATTACTGCTAATTGGGTCAATCGAGGGATATAAATAAAATCCGAAAGGGTGGAGTTTTTATTCTTAGAGTATGTCATGTTGGGTATCCTCATGGCGTCAGGGCTTGGAGTTACCGGCCCAGAAAGGCATCCCCTTGTTGGGCTCCGTGGTGGGTAGGGGACCTAACTGATGAAATTTAAAATAACACACATGGCGCAAAACAAACAAAAACGACCTAGGAATGACATAGACAGTGATGACGATTCAAATAAATCAGAAAAATGGCCAAGATTTTTAATTGCGGAAAGTTCTGATGCTGAACATACCCTGGCAAAAATGTCCCCCTTTGCAATTGCAAAGGGGATTCAAGGCATTGCCAGGGTGCCGAAAACAGTTAAAAAGATGGGAAGTAAGTTATTGATTGAGGTTGAGCGGAAAAGCCATGCGGACAATCTACTACGATGCCGAATGTTGGCCACAGTTCCTGTTATTATAACGGCTCACAAAACTCTCAACAATAAAAAAGGAGTAATCAGATGCCCAGATTTAGCGGGAGTTACTGAGGAGGAGATAGTGGATGAGCTCAAAGACCAGGTTGTTGTGCAATGTAAGCGGATATTTATAAAAGAGGATGGTGTCAAAATTCCTATCAATACGTTTATTCTGACATTTGAAGCAGCGCAGCTCCCAACATCTATTAAAGTTGGATATTTGAACGTTAGAGTTGATGTATTTATTCCAAATCCTCTGCGCTGCTTCAAGTGTCAGAGGTATGGACATGGATCTGATCGATGTAAAGGTGATGTAACATGTCCAAAATGTACAGCTCAGCACGTTGGAGACGATTGTTCTTCAAATATGATAAAATGTGTCAACTGCCAAGGCAATCATCCATCGTATTCGCGGAATTGTCCTTCCTTTTTAAAAGAGAAGGAAATTCAGCGAATACGACACACTGAAAATATACCTTTTCCAGAGGCACGGAAGCGAGTAGAAAGTTTAAACACAACAAAGACATCTTATGCCAGCTCTGTAAAACCTAAAGAAACAAAGTCAATAGCAATTCAGACCGAAATTACATGGCCAATCAATGACAAAAATTATTCCTTTTTTACCAAATCTTCTAAATCTTCAGCAACGTCTACTCAGACTCAGACACCCACTATCCCAGTAGTAACTCAACCAATAACAACATCCACTAAACCCTCTTCACAAACTCCCTCTACATCATCCAACAATAAAGGTATCAATAGTAATAGACCAGTACATAAATCAGACAAAAAAGAAATCAAAGAACAAGTTAAAGCATTCATGAAACCTGGAAGGTTCCAGGCAATTTTACAGTGGTTTAAGGTATCTGAAAACAATATATGATCTTAAAATTGACATACATACAGGCTATCTATCTGAAATCCACTAAAGAACATCTGCCCTGAGAATTATGATTTTTTGTGACCACCAAGTACTGCCAGGACTAAACAGGAAGTGTGTTGTGTGACCTTGACCTTTGAACTGTCAGGGGGCTCCGTAAGTCATAGGAGGTGTTGTTTACCAATTGTCAAAATTGGAGCAACACATTTTTGGCCATTTTTTTCCACTATTTAGAGAATAAATTGGAAGATAATACTTATCATGATGATAGTGCCTTTTCTTGGCTTTCTTTTGGTGGTAAATTTATTAAAAACGGATGAATATTTATGAAGTTATAAATGAAGAAATCATTATTTTTTATATTATATATATTTGCAAAAAAAAGTTTTAAAAAATTCTATACAGCCCAGCTTTTAAGGTGGAATCCATGCAGCCTTTGATGTCTTCCCATTCAATGGTGTGAAAAACCCCAAATTTCATCAAAGAGGGTCATATCATAAATTTTACTTATACCAATTATCAGCATTCACAGTTTTGCCATTCAAAGTCATTGTGATTTAAGGCCAAACCAGTGATCAAAGGGTTTAATGTCACTTTTTCAATATCACGGCCTTCAAGTTAAGGGGGATTCCATGCAACCTTTGAGTCATGTCTTCCCTTTTTGACAGAAAGGTTTTCATATGCATAAGATACTTTTCAAATAAATAGTATACTTTTCCCATAAATGATATATCTTTCACAACCATAAGATATTTGTCACAACCATAAAATATTTTTCACGGCCATTTATTTCATTGATTCAAATAATATTAAAATAATCTTATGTTGTTCTGAAGTATACTCCTGGCAATAAATTGATAAATTGTACAAAACATCTCCACCCTGTTTCCCAAGCTGGACAGGTGCACAACTGGTAACTCATTAGGTGTTTACACAAGATCACATACCAGCTAAACAAAGCTTGTTGACAAAGTGTTCCATTGCTGGTGTAGGTTTTAGCAGACAACTGATCAACTTTCAAGTGCCACAGAAATTTGTTAACAGAGAATATTTTGGGTACTACTACATAAAAACACTGTTTAGGGTATAAACATTCATGTTATGTAAAGAAAATGTGTCTGAAAGTCAGGTTTCACCAATGCTTTAAAAGTAAAATAAATAGAACTAAATCCTTAGAAAGGATGGACACAGGTGATCCTCCGGATATGTTTTTTACACCTGTGCACTCGAAGCATAATCGTAAAATTAACAAGTGATTATGTTAGATCATATATTTTTTCTCATTATTCTTAATATGGCAATCGGCAATATAATACAATGGAATTGTAGAGGATTTGAGTCAAACAGGCCAGAACTGGAGTTATTAGCCCAAAAATATAATGCATCTGTTATTTGTTTACAGGAAACTAATTTTAAAGATAACTCTACAACATTTAAGGGATATGTACCTTATATTAAAGTTGGTTCAATAGATGCAATAGACCGAGCACATGGCAGAGTTTCTATTTTTGTTAAATCCTGTATACCCCAGAGTAAAATAACTTTAAATACTAACTTACAAGCTTCTGCAGTCAGGGTTACCCTGCACAATACATTAACTATATGTTCAATATATCTACCACCTAGTGAGCCAGTTAATATTACAGATTTAAATAATTTGGTAACCCAGCTGCCACAGCCATATATGTTAGTTGGTGACTTTAATGCTCACAACTATATTTGGGGTGGTAGAAACAATACTGATGCCAAAGGATGTATAATAGAAGATTTCTTAAATAACAATAGTTTGTGCCTTTGGAATGACGATTATCCAACCTATTTACATCCAGCTACAGGCTCTTTAACATCAATAGATCTCTCCATGTGCACTCCAAATTTATTTTTAGACTATTCCTGGGAAATAGAGGAAGATCAATGGGGTAGTGATCATTACCCCATTATTCTAAATAACCATTTTCCTCCACCAGACGAACGAATTCCCAAGTGGAAGTTTCATAAAGCCGATTGGGCAAAATTTCAAACATCCTGTTATAATAGAATAACTCCAGAAATTTTAAACAATGTAGATGATCCTCTTCAAGTTCTTACAGATACATTGTATGATATTGCTGATGGGTGTATTCCCAAATCAAAGTCAAATTCCAAAATTAAAGAAAAACCCTGGTTTAATGATGAGTGCAAAAAAGCTGTCAAGGAGCAGAAAAAAGCTTTAACAAAATTTAATCGACAGCCAACTCAATATAATTTGCACCAATTTCGTATAAAAAGAGCTAAAGCCCGTTATATTATTAAAATAAGCAAAAGAAAAAGTTGGAAAGATTATGTTTCTAAATTAAACACACGTTCACCAATTAAAAAATGCTGGAATATGGTGCGTAAAATTACTGGGAAGGGAGGTGGAGCAAGGATCAAACATCTTAATCATAATGGTCAATTTATTACAAATCCCACCGAAATAGGTAACACAATAGGTCAAACAATTTCCAAGAATTCCTCATCCAATAATTATTCTGCAAAATTTCAACAAATAAAAAATAGAAAAGAAAGAAACCAACTAAATTTTATATCCCATAACTTGGAAGAATATAATAAATCATTTACAATAGAAGATTTGAAACTTGCTTTGGATAAATCTCATGGACCTGATCAAATTCACTACCAAATCCTTAAACACCTCCCTGACCAATCACTTGGGCATCTTTTAGATATTTTTAATCAAATTTGGGAAAATGGTGATTTTCCTCCTTCCTGGAGGGAAGCCACTATCATTCCCATTCCCAAACCTGGCAAAGACTCATCAGATTCAAATAATTATCGTCCCATTGCTTTAACAAGTTGTATTTGTAAGACAATGGAACGAATGATAAACGAGCGTTTAGTTTGGTTTTTAGAAACTGCGGCTTTTATTTCTGTTGCACAAAGTGGCTTTAGAAAAACTCGAAGTACCATTGACCACCTGGTACGTTTAGAGACATTTATAAGAGAGGGTTTTTTAAAAGGTGAGCATGTGGTTAGCATTTTCTTTGATTTAGAGAAAGCGTACGATACTACATGGAAATTTGGAATAATGAGCGATTTATATGATATGGGATTAAGGGGTCGTTTACCCCTTTTTATTCAAAATTTTTTGTCAAATAGACAATTAAGGGTCCGAGTTGGTTCATCACTTTCTGATGCTTTTGATCAGAAAATGGGTGTTCCACAGGGAAGTATATTATCAGTCACCCTTTTTATTATTAAAATTAACAGCATTGTTGATTGTATGAGGCCTGGAGCAGATTGCTCACTTTTTGTTGATGATTTCAACTTAAGCTACAGGCCAAAGGATTGCATACAATAGAACGACAGCTCCAACAACACTTAAATAGATTACAAGAATGGGCTGATCATAACGGATTTAAATTTTCTTTAAAGAAAACTATGTGTATGCACTTTTGTAAAAAAATGGAAGGTTCACCCAGATCCTGATCTTTATTTAGGCCAAACTCGGATACCTGTTGTCGAAGAAACCAAGTTTCTTGGACTTATTTTTGATAGAAAATTATCTTTTATTCCCCACATTAAATACGTTAAGAAGAAATGCCAGAAGGCATTAGATTTATTACGGGTTCTTGCCCATACCGATTGGGGAGGGGACCGTAATATTTTATTACAATTGTATAGAGCATTGGTACGTTCTAAGCTTGATTATGGGTGTATGGTATATGGATCAGCACGTCCATCTTATATTAAAATGCTTGATCCTATACAAAATCAAGGTTTACGACTTTGCCTTGGTGCATTTCGTACATCGCCTGCAGATAGCTTGGCAGTTGAGGCAGATGAGCTGCCTCTTGATTTAAGAAGAGAAAAGCTTGCCCTTCAGTATGCTGCAAAAATTGCAGCTTGTCCAGACAATCCTGCCCATGATACTGTATTTAATCCAAATTATGTTGATCTTTTTGAAAATAAACCAAATACAATACCGACTTTTGGCATTCGCATTAAAGAATCTTTACAATCTATAAATTTAAGTCCGAATCACGTAGCTAAATTTCAATATCCTGAAACACCTTCATGGACCTATGCAACTTTAAATATCAATGTAGCCATGTCAGAATTAAAGAAATACTCAACCGATCCATCCCTTTATATAAATAGATATAAAGAAATTAAATCTATTTTCACTGGCTATCAGTGTATATACACTGATGGATCATTTGACGATGAGAAGGCTGCTGCAGCTGCTGTTAAGGGCAATCATATTTATTCAGAACGTCTGCCAAATAAATCATCGATTTTTTCTGCAGAACTACATGCTTTGTACCTTGCTTTGGATCATGTGGAGACTTCTCCACATCAAACATTTTTAATTTTTTCTGATTCTTTGTCTTGTTTACAAGCATTGAAAGCCAAGGATTGGAAAAATCCCTTTATTTACAAAATTCTCAAACGGTATCATAGACTCTGTACAGAAGAAAATAAAGAAATACGTTTTTATTGGATGCCTAGTCACATTGGAATCCATGGAAATGAGGCCGCTGACCAAGCTGCCAAAGCAGCATTGGACAAACGCCCAATAGATTTAATTATTCCATATACAGAGTTTAAGAAATATATTACTGTTTTTTTACGTTCTAAATGGCAGTTGCGATGGAACGAAGCTATTTTTAATAAATTACATGAAACTAAGCCCGTTCTAGGCAAAACTAAAGGTGCTATTAGAATTAACCATAGAGAAGAGTCTGTTTTAACCCCTATAAGAATAGGACATAGTCATTTGACGCACTGTTATCTGCTTAAAGGTGAAGATCAACCAGAATGTATTGGTTGTCAAAGGGCTTTGACTATTAAACATATTTTAATAGAGTGTATCTATTTTGATATTATAAGAACTCAATATTTTAATGTACAAGATTTACATACGTTATTTGATACTGTAGATACTTCTGTGATAGTATCGTTTTTAACTCACATAGGACTTTATAATCAGTTTTAAGGGCAGAGCTTTTGTTTATTTATGTCATTGACTTATTTATCAAGAACTGCAAAACATCATACTGATAAAGTCTTTTAAACAAATTATATATATTTATTATATTTGATTGATATTATATAAATGCTGTTCACAGTTGATAAATTCTTGTGTTATCTACATATTGTATTAACATTTACATTTTGTTTCTAGTCAATATAACTTTCTATTTTTACTGTTTTGGCACTTTATTGTGTCAATGTGAAACCATTCATTCATTCATTTTTACCATTTTTAGGCACTAAATAACCTTAGTGGTTGATGTGCCTCTAAGTAACCATTCATTCATTCCTACACTCAGAAAGAACCAAATTTTTACTCTGTTGAAATAAAGTGCCAATTGTTTCATCTTTGGTCTCATTATATTCTTTTTTAAGCCTGTCACATTGTTTCATGAGTTTCTGGATATCCAAATTCATAATTTCTTTATCACCAGGCCTGATAGTGCCCTGATAATGTGGAATGCAAAACTCTGCAATAGACAAAAACATCCAGTGTTTAACTGTGTTTTCCACATTATAATCATCGCAACAAGAATACCAAGGAGCATTGTGTTTCTAAAATGATTGTTATCATGATACTGTAAGGTAGCATAGATTGGACAGTGATCACAAACATCAATAATCTTATCATGAACGCCAACTTTAGAAAAGGCAAATGGATTATTGGTAAATAATAGATCAATGCAGGTATCACCAACAATTCTGGTTGGTTCATTAATTAAATTATCAAAGCTGTAAGACTTAAATGGAAAATACAATATACAACCTTCAGTGTTGGTCCTATCCTCATTCCAGAATAAATCATTTCTACCATTCATGTCACCAAGAAATACTATTTCATCATATTCAGCACCGTAGTTATCAACAATGCAACTTGTTTCTTCACAAAAATCAACAGTATCGAAAAGGGGTGCTCTATAATAATTACAATCTCTCATTTTAGCCCGCATGGCAATGCAGATAATTTCCGCATCTTTGGGTTCTATTTCAGTTCTTTTACTAACTAATAAGTCCTTGGACACATAAACCATTACACCACATTGATTTCTTGAGAGATCTCTTCTAATTGGCTTACAATATCCAGGTATTTCCAAGTCCTTATTAGTGATTGAATGATCAAGCCATGTTTCTGATATACCGAATATGTCACATTTGTGATGCAAAATGTGATTTTTAATCAAAATAAATTTTGAGACCTTTGAAACCGGGTTTGTAGGAATGTCAATCATTGTTAAGACTCCAAACATTAGCATGACCAATTTCTATATTTTTGGTACTAGGTGGTTATTTAGGTCCTGGGTTCTCAGCTATATATCCACAACAAAGCATTATCTGTGTAAACACTAAGTGACAAAATATGAATTTCATGAAAATAAATCTCCAAAAATATAGTTCATTCTTAAATCTCTGTATATTACAATGACCATGAAATAAAACTATGGCCACTCTATATTGTTCTAGGGATATGGCCATGAGATTTTACTTAGCACACATATCTCTATCTTTGTAGGTTTACAGATGAATAAACAGAGTATGTTGTATGGCCCAACAATCCAGCAACATACAGCCACACTGTGTTATATGAGATATGGTTCTACTATTCACAAGATTGATGTACAGTGTGGGATATGGAAGCAAACAGCAGGAACACAGCCCCCATATCAATATGCACGATATGGATAAATCATTTGACAGATGGATAAATAGATAAATACGAGCATAACTATGAATATAGTGACACTGTGTAAATACCAGACCAGTCTTGAATTTGTAATAAAGCAAGTGTCATAGTAGTGCCACCTTATCAAACTTCTCTTGGTAACATTTACCTAATAGTATACACACCATTAAATCAAAATTTCTTATTCTATGAATGGTGATATAATCATAATAATCATGGTCAACATGTGTTGTCGATGCATCATTGAAACACATTGTCTTTTAAATAAAAATCATCATTGTCACAACAAACAGAACTAGTACATTCGTAGGGGAGACCATTTTGGCTGGCGAGTCTATGAATTATTTGAGTTCATCTCTAACACTGGAGAAAATATCCCCCATCCAGTTTTCCCAGCCCATTTACTTTGATCAAAAATGGCAGGGTCTTTAACAGACAGTTTGACTCCCCAGACTCCATCTTTGGGGTTACCCTCTACTATTGAATTGTAACCAGAAGAGAGTAAAAAGCCTTGCAGGACAGGATTTTTATTGAACATAGTCAGGCAAGATTTGAACATTTGTTTTTTACCCAGTTCCTGACCTGTATACCACTTAGTTGGTTTTTCACTTCGTTTCCAGCTTTGTGAGCTTCAAAGGCTGATGAGGCTTTTATGATCTTTGACACTGTAATATTGTCATTGTGAAATAAAACCGTCCTGTGCTGGTACATCTGCTCACTAGATGAATATATAGTCCCATCATCATCCTCAGCAGACACAGGGTAGAAGTTTGACAAGGGGGATCTAGAACTAAAGAAAGCTGCAATGTTATTTTTACTGGTTGTTGCCATTCGCTGAGGGTCCAGATGGGGAGGAAGCTGATTATTGTGCCCATGGTGTACTGTTTTCCATTTAACACCAGTCTGTCCACAAAAATATGAGTCTTAATGTCAGCTTCCCAGGCAAAATAGATATATTTGGACCTCATGAATTATTCATGACTTACAAAAAGAATTCCATTCATCTTTAAATCTATTGTCAAAATGAGAATGACATTTACTTGGTTTGTTGCTGGATCCTATTTTACAGCTCTAAGCTGGGTTAGAAAAATATTCAAAGTCTTAATTATTGCTTTTCTCACATTTTCGCGATTTCTTTCACCATGGTAACTGTGATAGATGATCCTGAATCAAGTGTAATTAAGAGATGGTCCCTCAGACCGGAAGAAATAAAATGTTGATGAGCCTGCCATGCTCCTTTTTGTTCGTCACTTGTTAGCTGTCTAGTTTATGCCACAAGATACATATATTACATGGTGTCAGAAGTTGAAAACTCAAGAAAGGGGTAAGATAACATGCCCAAGCACACAGTGAAATTTAAAACAGATGGTTAAATGCCCCAGGCAAGCCAGGAATTGACTCGGACCACGTGTGACCTTGCTTGTGTATTGAGCAATCACCGGTAATTTGATCTGTACTCAGAGGCTTCTCAGACTTGTTTCTCCCCCAGAAGGCCACGGGCCGTGGCACAGTTGGTTAGAGCGCCAGCTTATTAGAACCAGTTCCTCTGTGGTGATCCAAAGGTTGTGGGTTCGAACCCCGGCCGTGCCGGTATTGAACTCATGATACAATTTCCCACATGAGCTGAGGCCCATGCCTAAAGGGTTAACCCGTTGTCCTTGTAAATCTGTGACCAGGTGGGTTGTCATGTCAAGGACCTGCGACATGACAATTCAGTGAGGCAGCACTATATTTTCTACAAGTAGGTCTCATCACGAAATGACTGAAATAATGTCGAAAGTGATGTAAAGCCCCAAACAAACAAACGAATCTCCCCCAGAACTGTATGTTTTGCAATTTGTGATCAATAAGTGGCTCAAAGGCAGTGCGTTACTTCTGCCCATCAAAATAAACTATTACAACAATTGTGACCAATAAGTGGCTCAAAGGCAGTGTGTTACTTCTGCCCAGTGATCAAGATAAACTTTATAAACTGTGTTAAAGTGAAGTTTCATAATGGAATTCAAACCCCCACCACATTTTAAGCAGTCAAAGACTGATAATGTGGCCACGGCATGGAGAAGCTAGATATTTATTTGCTAGCTACAGGCCTTAATGATAAGGCAGAGAAGAGAAAAGTGGCAATGTATGGATCTAATCACCTAAAGACATACAATACATTTCAATAGACAGCAGTAGGTGACAGAGATAAATATGCAGAAGTGATCAAAAAGTTTGATGGCTATTTTGAACCGAAAAAGCATCTTGGCACCTGTCGTGCAAGATTCCATAGTAGAGTGCAGAAAAGTGGAGAAAATCTCATAGATTTTATCATAGATCTCAAAGAGCTTGCAGAACATTGTGACTTTAGAGATCTGAAAGGTGATCTCATAGCAGATAGAATATGTGCAGGAGTGTGTGAAGAGAAATTGAGGGATAAGCTGTTGAGTAAAGACAAACTGACACTTGATCAGACTGAAGAAGTGTGTATAAAGCATGGTAACAAGAAAGAGCAGAGAGAAGTGTTCCGCCCCAATCGTGCTGTTGTCGCAGTAAATGCTGTTTCACGTGGAGGCCGAGCACATGGCCGCAGTAGAGGAGCGCAACAGTTCTATCTTTTCATCATGTCTTAAATGTCACATCTCATTATATCCACCATACAACACTTCATTGTTTTGATTTGCATGCTGCAGGTACCAATGTTTACATGAACATTGTAGGTTGTGTTACATATGTTGAACTACAGTGTATTGTTTACAAAAATATGTCTGTGGACATACCAGGTCATAAAATGGTCTATGTATCAAGTCTAGCTGAAATGTGGTTATGTAAATGTTCTGATGTAAATAACCCTGTTAGGCTTGTGGGTCACACATTGATATATATTTTGGACTATTATGATATGTGGCATGTTAATTACTCTAAGATGGATTACAATCTTACACTATGATTGGAGCAAATAACAGACAAAGCTTCCTGAATATACAAGTATTTTCCTTTAATGTTAGGGGTCTTAGAGACGTGGTTAAGCGTAAAATGGCTTTTAACTTTCTTAAACAGAAAAGCAACAGAGCAATCTTTCTTTGACAAGAAACACATAGCTCACCTGAGGTAGAGAAGGATTGGTCTGATGAATGGGGTGGGGATATGTATTTTTTTCACATGGATCTTCAAACAGTGGTGGTGTTGCAACATTGATTTCACCAGGGTTAGATATAACTTGTAATGAGGAACAATGTAATGATTCAGGTAGATCTTTATATCTCACCACTAAGTTTGATGAAAATGATGAACCTATGTTACTTGTAAATATATATGCTCCCACAAGAGACAAACTTGATTGGCAACTGAACTTTCTCGCTAAATTGAAACAAAATATTGCCAATTGTGTAAATTTATTGATAGGGGGTGATTTCAATACTGTTTTTTGTCCAGACATGGATAAAGAAGGGGGTGATATGATTAATTGTGTAAATAAGTACACTGATGAGTTGTTAAGTTTTATGGAAGCAAATGAACTTCAAGAT
This sequence comes from Amphiduros pacificus, assembly GCA_949316495.1. Classification (NCBI taxonomy): domain Eukaryota; kingdom Metazoa; phylum Annelida; class Polychaeta; order Phyllodocida; family Hesionidae; genus Amphiduros; species Amphiduros pacificus. The sequence goes on from OX439005.1 coordinate 22,309,818, forward strand.
GTTATCCGCATGATGTATCCTGACAAAAAGTTGTTCACTAGAGTTCAGAGAAAGCCAAGGGTATTTTCTAGAATTGATCACTGGTTGCTATCTGTACATACATGCAATTATATTTCATCAGCCTCTGTCCTCCCAGGCATAAAATCAGATCATAGTGTAATTGAAATTTCTCTTGGTAAAAGTAATGTTCGTGGACGTGGTTACTGGAAATTTAATGCAAATCTGTTGCATGAATCTGATTATGTTAAGAATGTGAAAGAGCTTTTTTCTCACCTTAAAAAAGATACTGCATATATAGAGGATAAAGGGCTCAAGTGGGATTATATCAAATCTGCAGTCAGAGGGTTAACATTGTCACATTCATTTGTTGTTAATAAGAAAAAGAAGGAATATAAAAATAATATTTACAAAGAATATGACAGATGTTTTAAACTATATCAACAAAATGGTGATGATGAAGACATTTTTCTAGAATATGAAACAGTTAAGAATGAAGTGGAGGCTTTGGAAAGAGAAGAAGCCAATGGTGCCATAATCAGGTCAAAGGCCAGGTGGACAGAGGCTGGTGAAAGAAACACCAAATACTTTCTGAATTTAGAAAAAAGAAATGCCATAAATAAAAACATTGTAAAGTTGACAGCTGACAATGATACTGTCATAGAGGACACAGATAAGATAATGGAAATGTGTCAAAACTTCTACAAAACATTATCGAGTGAGCCCCAATCTGCGCAGAATGATGACGCGGACATTGTAACATTAAACAGTTTTTTCCCAGTAAAACATAATGTGTTGAGTGATCAAGAGAGAGACTCATGTGAAGGTTTGATTACAATGCAGGAATGTGAAAAGTCTATCAAAAGCATGAAAAATGGTAAATCTCCAGGCTCTGATGGGTTTACCATAGAATTCTATATTTTTTTTCTGGATTGACATAAAACACCTTGTGTTAGACAGTATTAATTATGCATACAAAAAAGATGAATTATCTTTTGATCAAAGACGAGGCATCATTTCACTAATCCCCAAAAAAAGGAAAAGTCGTTTACTCCTTAAAAATTGGCGACCAATTTCACTTTTGAACACGGACTATAAAATATTGACAAAATCTCTAGCTCATAGATTACAGGATGTTTTGCCCACAATAATTGATTCTGATCAAACATTTTATATTAGAGGAAGGTATATAGGAGAAAATATTAGGACAATCTCAGATTTAATTGATTTCACAAGTTTAAGAGATATGCCTGGTATTATCCTTTTAATAGACTTTGAAAAGGCCTTTGACACCATTCGATGGTCTTTTTTACTCAAAAGTATGAAATATTTTAACTTTGGTGATAGTTTTATTCATTGGATAAAGGCCATATACAATAATATTGAAAGTGTGGTTATTAATAATGGTCATTTTTCCAACAAATTTTCATTGACAAGAGGAATCAGGCAAGGATGCCCAATTTCTCCTAATTTGTTTATAATAGCTGCTGAAATCATGTCTTTCTCAATAAGAAACAACCAATCAATCAGAGGCATAATGGTCGATGAGACAGAGATAAAGCTGTCACAACTGGCTGATGACACAACTATTTTTGTATCAGACATAAATTCAATGGAAAATACCCTAACATGTTTACAAACATTTTATCAACTATCAGGATTGAAGTTGAATTTAGATAAAACCATTACTGTAGGTATTGGTTCTTTGAAAGGTTTTAAGCCAGACAAAACATTTGGTTTAGCATGGACAGATGGCCCCATTTCAACTCTTGGTGTTACAATAAGTAGTGACCCAGATATTGTCCATGAAACATCTTTTCTTCCATGTTTAAGAAATGCGGTTAATATTCTCAATATATGGAAACAAAGAAAATTATCACTGAAAGGAAGGGTTGCTATTTTGAAGGCATTGATTAAACCAAAATTTCTATATCCTGCTTCTAATTTGCCAGTAACTACTTCCTTTATTGCAAAGGTTGAGGACATTATCACAGACTTTATATGGGATGGTGGACGGCCAAAAATAAAGAAAAATGTTGTAATTCAGGATATAAAATATGGTGGTATTAAGGTACCAGATTTTCTTAGCATGGTTAAGGCCAACAGAATAATGTGGGTAAAAAGGGCATTAGAAAGTAATGGAAAATGGAAGTCAGTATTACTGTGCTTGTTGAAACCTTTATCAATTGAACATTTCACCTATTCTAATTTACCTGATGAAGTGATAGATAATATCCAGATACCCTTTTATAATCAAATGTTTCTATTCTGGAATCAACTGAAACCGGAACCAGAAAAAGCTTTGCAGTTTAAGAACGAGATACTTTGGTCCAATAGATATATTACTGCTCCAATAGAAATCAAAAAAGGGTCAAAAAGTGCAAAAACAAGGAGTAAAAACCTCAAATCTTTACTGTGGTCTCATTTTTACAAATGTGGTATTATCAGAGTGGGTGATTTGTTGAGTGATAAGAATGAACTTATGGATTATAGACAATTTGTAGACAGATATAATGTAAAATGTGATATATTAAGATTTTATAAATTAAGGAAGACAATTCCAACTGAATGGGTGGAGGCTATATCACTGTTACCACATAATGCTTTAGTCCCACCCTTTTCGTCACTGCAAATCAATCTTAGACACACCAGTACAGATTTAATTAATATAAAAGCAAAACATATATATTGTGCATTTGTAAAAGAAAAATTAGAAAAGCCAACTGCCTTGAATAAATGGGAGGTTACCTATGGTACTGAGAATGACTGGAAAAGTATTTTTTATCTACCATATTCATGTACAAGAGACACAAGGTTACAGGCATTCCAATATAGAATACTACACAGAATTTTACCGTGTAGAAAATGGTTATACACATTGACTGTCATCGATTCTGATTTATGTAATACATGCAATGCTATAGATGATATTGAACATTTTCTGTTCTCATGTTCAACAACAAGAGTGTTTTGGGGCCATTTGGAGAGATGGTGGAATAGAGTGTCACAATGTAAGGTCAAACTGACTCTGAAACACATCATATTTGGAATATATTATGATTTTAACTGTTTTGCTGAAATTAACTTTATTATACTACTTGCTAAACATTATATTTATATAAAAAAACATTATAAACAACAAATATGCTTTTTTGCCTTTTTGGGCATACTGAAACATAAATTAGTAATTGAAGAAAATATACATAATATGAATGGTACATTTCATATTTTTGAAAAAAAAATGGCAAGCTATTTACAATGAAATATAAACTGCACAGTCACTTCTCACCAACTCTCCATACCAACATGGGTTCAACATCTTCATATCAATCATAAATCTCCTTATCATCTTGTCTATCTGTCATCTTGTCTATCTGTCATCATTTTACATGTGTACATATCTTCTTTTTTATAATGTAAAAAGCCAATAAACATATTAAAAAAAAAAAAAAAAAAAGGAGCGCACTCAAGCGGAGTGGTGCACTCACACTCGCATCACTCAGGCAATGCATGTGACAATTGCGGCAGGAAGCACCTGCCAAATGAGTGTCCAGCCTCAGGGAGGCAGTGCCACAAGTGTTCCAAATATGGGCACTGTCCACCAATCAGGCAAACCAGTCACACGGAGGTAGAGGTCGTTCCCCATACCATGGTGGGAGAAGGTTTTCACGTGGCAGAGGTTGTGGCCATGGCCAGGTGCAAGTTCCTATATTACTGGACACGGGAGCCATGTGTAATGTGCTCGAGGAGAGAACATTGAGTGAGATAGACACAGGCGCGAAGCTGAAACCAAGCAACACTGTGTTGAAGGCTTTTGGTGGAGCGAAAGTTAGCTCCTTGGGCAAAGTGGAACTGCCCGTCAGACACAAAGACTCAAAGAAACTGGTCACCTTTGAGGTCCTGCAAAAGTTACCCAACATAATTGGCGCTAAGGATTGTGAGGCGCAGGGACTAGTACAAAGAGTGTACTCAGTCGAGAAAGACCCTGTGCCTGTTTCCAGCTCTCCACACATAGCAGCACAGAGGAGAGAAGCCATGACTCCAGCACCGAAGAGAGAAATCCTAACCCCAGAGCAGAGGAGTGAAGAAAATGAGCTTCTGTACAAGTACAAGGATGTGTTCCAAGGCTTAGGCAGTGTTCCACAGAAGTATGACATCCAGTTAACGGCGCCAGTCCATGTGTGCAACCAGTGCTACCAGTCCCAATTGCACTCATGATCAGAAATCATGTGAAGGATGAACTGGACCGCATGGTAAAGGCTGGTATCCTGGAAAAGGTTCCCCCAGGTGAGCCGGCTTAATGGGTCAGCAACATAGTCGTGGTGATGAAGCCAAACAAGATTCGTCTGTGTATCAACCCCAAAATGCTGAACAAGCACATCAAGCAAGAGCACCATCCCATGAAAACTCTAGAAGATGTTGCAACAAGGTTGCACGAAAGCAAGTACTTCACTGTGATGGACTGCAATCAAGGATTCTATCAGCTACGGCTGACAGAACAGTCATCCAAGCTACTCGTCATGTGCACACCATTCGGGTGCTAAGAGAATGCCCATGGGCCTGGTGTGCGCACCTGAAATCTACCAGAGATCGATGGAAGATATATTTGATGATATGGACGGAGTGGAAACGGTCATGGACGACCTGCTAATAGACAGTTCACTATGGTCTCATCACATGAAATCGTTCGAGACGGTTCTCATTTGCTCTAGGCAGAACAACCTTACCTGGAACCTAACCAAACTGAGGTTAGCTCTGCCAGAAGTTGATTATGTCAGAGCTACCATAAGTGAGCACGGGATGCAACCCCAGGAAGAGAAGGTGAGGGCTATCGTGGATATGCCAGAGCCAGCAAACAAGGAGGAACTAGCCAGAGCTCTGGGTATGGCTACCTATCTCGGGAAATTCATTCCAAAGTTGTCCCGGATGACCAAGCCCCTGTGTAAAGTCTTAACTTCAGAGGAATACTACTTTGATGGCCCACAGAAGAGGGCATGGGCTGAGTTGAACTCTAGCATCCAGACCAGTGCTGCGCTACTACAGCACAGAGGAGCCTATAGAAATAACATGTGATGCAAGCCAGTCAGGACTCTCAGCAGTTCTCAGCCAAGGTGACTAGCCAGTTAACTGATGCGGAAACCAGATATGCTCAGATAGAAAAGGAAATGCTAGTATTTGCCTGTATCAAGTTCCACAAGCTCATCTATGGACGTGATGACCTAAAAGTCATTACAGATCAAGGCACTTGTAACAATATATGAGAAAGACATACACAAAACACCTATGAGGCTACAAAAGATGTTGCTGAAAATCCAATCATATCCATTCCAACTGGTATTTAAGCCAGTACCAGAGATTCCAGTAGCTGACACTCTCAGCAGAGCTTCACTCCCATAGCAGGGATGATGAGATAATGGTCTGCACTGCTGAAGTTGTGTGTTTCAGCCCAGAGAAGCAGAAAGTTCTACTGGAAAACACAAAAGCAGTCTCAGTGTTACAAGAACTAAGTGACATCATAAGGTCAGGATGGCTGCTGACAAAGGACGTTCCCATGGAAATCAGACCCTACTGGGATGTCAGAGATGAACTCTCCGTGATAGATGACATCATTTTCAGAGGTGAACGTGTTGTGGTACCTGAAGCCATGAGACCTGACGTTCTGAAAATAATCCACACACCACACCTTGGAGTGGTCAAATGCAAAATCCGGGTCAAGGATGTGTTGTTTTGGCCGGGAATGGGAAAACAAATTGAAGAGTTGGTTGGAAAATGTGCGATATGTCTCCAATATCGAAATAAGCAACAGAAGGAACCACTTCAACCCCTGGAGCAAGGTTGCTTCAGACATCTTTGAGCTTGAAGAAGACCACTACATTGTCATAGTAAACTACTTCAGTGAATTCTTTGAGCTGGGAGAATTGTTCAAGCTCAACAGTGAAACATTATGAAATGTGTGAAAGAGTCATTTGCAAGACATGGAATTCCAGACGAGTTTGTGAGTTACAATGCCAAACAGTATGCTGGTAATGCATTCCAGAAGTTTGCCGAGGACTATGGTTTCAAACTCATAACGTCAAGCCTGACGTACGCCCAAGGCAATGGGATGGCTGAGAAGGCAGTAAAATGCCTAAGAGAGTTTTGAAGAAGTCCAAGCAAGAGCCAAATGGTGATCCAAATCTAGCCTTACCGGATCAGAGGAACACCCCCAGAGATCATGCAGTAGGCTCACCAGCACAACGGTTGATGGATCGCAGGACGCAGACTCGTCTACCTACAGCCAGATCACTGCTACAGCCAAATCAAGTTGACTCACAGAGAATCAAGTCGCATCTGGAGATGTGCAGAAACAAACAAAAAGGCTACTATGATCAACATGCAAAGCCACTTCCAAAGCTACAGCCAAGTGACATGATCCGCATGAGATCTGCAGTGGATCGTCTGTGGAAATCAGGGCGTGTTGTGGATGCATGTCCAGATCAGAGATCATACATAGTGGAAAATCCAGCAGGTTCGTTGTACAGGCGTAATGGTCGCCATCTGCTCAAAACAGCAGAACCCTTCCATAGAGCTGGAGATCCGGAAGAGGAGGAACCAAATCCTGTGCAAAATGTGCCAAGTGTGAGAAATGTGCCAGATTGTGTGTCAAATAGAGTGCAAAAGTCAGTGGTTCCTTCCAAACCCACCAATGCACGCTTGCCAGTGCAGCAGCGAGCAGCTGTAGCACACCCTAGTGTCAATTCACCACCAGCTGTTCACACAAAATCTGGTCGCATATCAAAACCACCAGTCCTGTAAAATTTAAGGATTATGAGACCTAAATTCACCGATATCACACATGTACATAATGTGTAAAGCTTTACACTGGAGAGAAGCCACATTGTGTGTGTTTTTCTTTTTTTTCACCAAAGTATTTAATTTGTGAGTGTAGAATTTGAAGAATTCATATTGTGACTGTAAAATTCGAGTGAACATTTCTTGTGTCAAATATCATTTACATAGAAATAAAATCTGCTTCATTGAATGTCATGTTATAAAAGGTAAATTTATAGTTCAATTTGAACTTGTGCATTGAAAGTAATATCTGTGTACTATCTTTTTGTTTATACTACTGTGTGTCTATAAAAACTATAAAAGGGCAGTAATGTTTGAGCAAATTGGTCATGCTTAAGATTGATTGTGTAAATCTGGTATAACAGAGTTTTTGTTTCATTTTCAATATGAAAAGGGATGAAAAGAGAAAAGACTTTACATCTTAATACAGATATTTAATATCTATGGAGATATGAGATAACAACTGGTATTCATATTAAATTGCTTTATTTTATGATACAAAGTAACATTACAAGTTCTCAGAGACTGTGAGCAATATATGAACTGATTTACATTCATTCTAGTCACATGGTAACAATGCCTGAAGTGAACATTTATTTGGTATCTAAATAATTTAGTTAATTATTCTATATACAGTGTACTTCTCAATTTAAAGAAAGGAAGATGTAATAGATGATCCCCGAATCAAGTGTAATTACGAGATGTAATAAAATGTTTATGAGCCCGCCACATTACTTCTTGTTGGTCACTTGTTGCTGTCTAGTTTATGCCACAAGATACATATATTACAGTAACGATGGAAGGGATCCAGGTGTGTGACAAGACGGCAATATCTTATTTTAGCTTGACGTGCCAAAATTGGACTGTCACTCTGATCTTGTTATCCCTCACCCCTATGGTTATAAATTTTGAATCTTTACAAGTATTTCCCTGGAGGGAAGGGCGACACACTCTACAAAAATCGTGTTAAACAAAACTTTGCCGGAATTCCCCTTCATCTATATTAATACACTGCAAGCCCTGCCTTCTTTTATCTCATTTAAATATCTGTGTCAAATTTGGATCCCCGCCGTCCAACTTTCACCTCGCCAAAGGTAGCGTATGGTTCGGCCAGCAGACAGGTTTTCTGACCTATTGTTAGTAGGCAATGACTGCAGTGAATAACCTCTGTTCTCTTAAATCTGTATGATCACCGATAAAAGTTTGGTGAAAAAAAAAAGTAGGTCAATATATGGGAAGTTTAGTAGCTATTTAAGGTTATGGTATAAAATGTTGTAATGTTTAAGGATAGTGAAATAATTGTAAGTTACTGGAGAAATAAGTGGGTTTATTCAATATTAGTGGTTGTCTTAGTATCAATGCATCCAATTACGTAATGGCCACTTATCAGTTTATCTGCAAACATGTATTTTGTAACCTGATGGTCTGATTATGTAACAAATGGTTTTCGCTTAAGGTGTGACCCACTTCATAAGTCAAGAACGAAGTAGTTGTTAGTTGCAAGTAGAGATATTGGTTGTAAGTGTTGTTTACAAATAATTGATATTGTAATCCAATCTGTTGTCTGTACATGGTGTATGTGCCAACTTCTTTTCCTTTGTGGGAGCTTTTCATAAGCCTGCGGGCATCTCCAAAGCAGCACCCACACATTTCTTTACTGAAGGATATTGCCTTCACTTGTGGTGCAACCGTGTTCGCTACTAGTTAGAGCTAGATATTCTTTGTCATGTGCAAGCCTCTTTTGCAGTCATGTTGGCCCTATATTGTAGTGTTGTAAGTTCTTAGCAATTCCTCCCATTTTACATTGTGCGATATCCCTTACCGTAGGGTGCCCTTTTTGTGCATGGGAGTTGAGAATTTACTTTTTCCAACTTTTAACATTATTGGGATAAATGGTGTTCTTGGGGTTTGGTCCCATGCGACAACATCCATGCAGTAAGTCTGGTTGAGCTTGAGTCACATTATTTTGGTTGCTCTTGGATTGGAGAGTAGAGTTGTGGCTCTGGTTCTGTTGGAGGTCACCTCGAGACGATAGTTGGGTGCAACACCACTCACCATATTTCTATCCTTCAATATTATTGATGTCCTTTTTTTGACGCTGATGTGGTTTGCTGTGAATTATTGCCCTTTAGTTCAGCATATGCATCGTCTTCGCCTTCCTCCTTTCCAGACCCATTCAATACACATGATTTACCTCCACCCCCCCAGACCCTCAAACTACAACCTGATTGCGGGTATTTAAGTGGGTATGATGCAGGATATATATCTGAACATTATATTGTGGTAGTGGGTGATATAGTGATTAGAGTAATATGTACTATTGGATAATTTTTTATAAGTTTAATGTGTTAGATGTTGTATAATTATGTGGAAATGATTTGTATGTTATTCAAACATCATAGATGTGTCATCCCCTGTGGGTGCGGGGATTAAAGAATAGCCTCACTGCCCCCCAGCATGTCGTAAAAGGCGACTAAAGGGGCGTCCTGTTTGCCGTGGGATGCGACCCGTGTTGGAAGGATATGGAATCCTGACGGGCTGAGCACTGGGCTGGTTTGGCAGTAATACCGGTCCAGTTGCAACACGCCTGTCTTGGATCCAGATGTTCACCAGACGGGCAGATCAGATTAGGCCTGGGTCTGATTTAACCGGCTTGTGGTATATTTCCTTTAATGTATTCTGGCTTTTTTATTTTTATTAGTGACAATTTCAATGTTTAAAATTTAAGAATGATTGATAAATTTTTGATTTATATTTCCTGAAAGGAGATTACTGCTGATTGGGTCAATCGAGGGATATAAATAAAATCCGAAAGGGTGGAGTTTTTATTCTTAGAGTATGTCATGTTGGGTATCCTCATGGCGTCAGGGCTTGGAGTTACCGGCCCAGAAAGGCGTCCCCTTGTTGGGCTCCGTGGTGGGTAGGGGACCTAACTGATGAAATTTAAAATAACACACATGGCGCAAAACAAACAAAAACGACCTAGGAATGATATAGACAGTGATGACGACTCAAATAAAACAGAAAAATGGCCTAGATTTTTAATTGCGGAAAGTTCCGATGCTGAACATACCCTGGCAAAAATGTCCCCCTTTGCAATTGCAAAGGGGATTCAAGGCATTGCCGGGGTACCGAAAACAGTTAAAAAGATGGGAAGTAAGTTATTGATTGAGGTTGAGCGGAAAAGCCATGCGGACAATCTACTACGATGCCGAATGTTGGCCACAGTTCCTGTTATTATAACGGCTCACAAAACTCTCAACAATAAAAAAGGAGTAATCAGATGTCCAGATTTAGCGGGAGTTTCTGAGGAGGAGATAGTGGATGAGCTCAAAGACCAGGATGTTGTGCAATGTAAGCGGATATTTATAAAAAAGGACGGTGTCAAAATTCCTATCAATACGTTTATTCTGACATTTGAAGCAGCGCAGCTCCCAACATCTATTAAAGTTGGATATTTGAACGTTAGAGTTGATGTATTTATTCCAAATCCTCTGCGCTGCTTCAAGTGTCAGAGATATGGACATGGATCTGACAGATGTAAAGGGAATGTAACATGCCCAAAGTGTACTGCCCAACATAATGGAGAAGATTGTTTATCAAATAATGTCAAATGTGTGAATTGTGAAGGCGATCACCCATCATATTCGCGGAATTGTCCTTCTTTTTTAAAAGAGAAGGAAATTCAGCGAATACGACACACAGAAAACATATCTTTTCCAGAGGCACGTAAACGTGTAGAATCATTCAACACAACAAAATCATCCTATGCTAGCACTTTAAAGAACAAAGAGACTAAATCAATAGTAATTCAGACTGAAATTACATGGCCAATTAATGACAAAAATTATTCCTTTTTCACAAAAACTTCCAAATCTTCGGCAACATCTACTCAGACTCCTGCATCCACTACCCCAGCAATAGCTCTACCAACAATAACACCAACAATAACATCGACTAAAACCTCTTCACAGACTCCCTCCACATCATCTAGTAATAAAAACGTAAATAGCAATAGACCAGTTAATAAATCAGACAAAAAAGAAATCAAAGACCAAAGCAAAAGTAAAATAAATAGAACTAAATCCTTAGAAAGGATGGATACAGGTGATCCTTCTGATATACATTTTACACCTGTTCAGTCAAAACATAATCGTAAACCCAACAAATGATTATGTTAAATCCTATATGTATACTCATTATTTTTAATATGGCTATCAGCAATATCATACAATGGAATTGTAGAGGATTTGAGGCAAACAGGCCAGAACTGGAGTTATTAGCCCAGAAATATAATGCATCTGTAATTTGTTTACAAGAAACTAAATTCAAAGATGATTCCACAACATTTAAGGGATATGTGATTTATAATAAAGTCGGTTCAATTGACATTATGGACCGAGCACATGGCGGAGTTTCTGTTTTTGTTAAATCCTGTATACCCCAAAGTAAAGTAACATTAAATACTAATTTACAAGCTTCTGCAGTCAGGGTTACCCTGCACAATACATTAACTATATGTTCAATATATTTACCACCTAGTGAGCCAGTTAATATTGCAGATTTAAATAATTTGATAACCCAGCTGCCACAACCATATATGTTAGTTGGTGACTTTAATGCTCACAACTATCTTTGGGGTGGCAGAAATAATACTGATGCCAAAGGACGTATAATAGAAGATTTCTTAAATAACAATAGTTTGTGCCTTTGGAATGATGATTCTTCAACCTATTTACATCCTGCTACAGGCTCTTTAACATCAATAGATCTCTCCATGTGCACTCCAAATTTATTTTTAGACTATTCCTGGGAAGTAGAGGAAGATCAATGGGGTAGTGATCATTACCCCATTATTTTAAATAACCATTTTCCTCCACTAGACGAACGAATCCCCAAGTGGAAATTTCATAAAGCCGATTGGGCAAAATTTCAAACTTCCTGTTTTAATAAAGTAACTCCCGAAATTTTTAACAATGTAGATGATCCTATTCAAGTTTTTACGGATACATTGTATGATATTGCTGATGGGTGTATTCCCAAATCAAAGCCAAATTCTAAAATTAAAGAAAAACCCTGGTTTAATGATGAGTGCAAAAAAGCTGTCAAGGAGCGGAAAAAAGCTTTAAAAATATTTAATCGACAGCCAACTCAATATAATTTGCACCAATTTCGTATAAAAAGAGCTAAAGCCTGTTATATTATTAAAATAAGCAAAAGAAAAAGTTGGAAAGATTACGTTTCTAAATTAAATACACGTTCACCAATTAAAAAATGCTGGGATATGGTGCGTAAAATTACTGGGAAGGGAGGTGGAGCAAGGATAAAACATCTAAATCATAATGGCCAATTAATTACAAATCCCACCGAAATAGGTAACACAATAGGTCAAACAATTTCCAAGAATTCCTCATCCAATAATTATTCTGCCAAATTTCAACAAATAAAAAATAGAAAAGAAAGAAACCAACTAAATTTCATATCTAATAACTTGGAAGAATATAATAAGCCATTCACAATATCAGATTTAAAACTTGCTTTAGATAAATCCCATGATACCGCTCCTGGACCTGATCATATACACTATCAAATCCTCAAACACCTCCCTGACCAAACACTTGGGCATCTTTTGGATATTTTTAATAATATTTTGGAAAGTGGTAATTTTCCTCCTTCATGGAGTGAAGCCACTATCATTCCTATTCCCAAACCTGGCAAAGACTCGTCAGATTCAAATAATTATCGTCCCATTGCGTTAACAAGTTGTATTTGTAAATCAATGGAACGAATGATTAACGAGCGTTTAGTTTGGTTTTTAGAAACTACTGCTTATATTTCTGTTGCACAGAGTGGTTTTAGAAAAACGCGAAGTACTGTTGACCATCTGGTACGTTTAGAAACGTTTATACGAGAGGGTTTTATAAAAGGCGAACATGTGGTAAGTATATTTTTTGATTTAGAGAAAGCATACGACACCACATGGAAATATGGAATAATGAGTGATTTATATGATATGGGATTAAGGGGTCGTTTACCCCTTTTTATTCAAAATTTTCTATCAAACAGACATTTTAAAGTTCGAGTGGGTGCATCACTTTCTGATGCTTTTGATCAGGAAATGGGTGTTCCACAGGGTAGTATATTATCAGTGACCCTTTTTATTATTAAAATTAACAGCATTGTAGATTGTATGAGGCCTGGAGCAGATTGCTCACTTTTTGTTGATGATTTCAACTTAAGCTACAGGTCAGCAAGCATGCATACAATAGAACGACAGCTTCAACAACACCTAAATAGATTACAAGAATGGGCTGATAACAATGGATTTAAGTTTTCTTTGAAAAAGACCGTATGTATGCACTTTTGTAAAAAGTGGAAGGCTCACCCAGATCCTGATCTACACCTTGGCCAAACTCGAATCCCTGTTGTCGAAGAAACCAAGTTTCTTGGACTTATATTTGATAGAAAATTATCTTTTATCCCTCATATTAAATATGTAAAAAAGAAATGCCAGAAGGCATTAGATTTATTACGGGTTCTCGCTCATACCGATTGGGGAGGGGACCGTAATGTTTTATTACAATTATATAGAGCACTGGTACGTTCCAAACTTGATTATGGGTGTATGGTATATGGATCAGCACGTCCATCGTATATTAAAATGCTCGATCCTATACAAAATCAAGGGTTAAGACTATGCCTTGGTGCATTTCGTACCTCGCCTGCAGATAGCTTGGCAGTAGAGGCAGATGAACTGCCTCTTGATTTAAGAAGAGAAAAACTTGCCCTTCAGTATGCTGCAAAAATTGCTGCTTGTCCAGACAATCCTGTACATGATGCTATATTCAATCCAAATTATGTTGATCTTTTTGAAAATAAACCAACTACAATACAGACTTTTGGCATTCGCATTAAAGAATCTTTACAATCTTTAAATTTAAATCCGAATCAGGTAGCTAAATTTCAATATCCAGAAACACCTCCATGGACCAATGCAACTTTAAATATTAATCTAGCCATGTCAGAATTAAAGAAATGCTCAACAGATCCATCCCTTTATATAAATAGATATAAAGAAATTAAATCTATTTTCACTGGCTATCAGTGTATATACACTGATGGATCATTTGACGATGAGAAGGCTGCTGCAGCTGCTGTTAAGGGCAATCATATTTATTCAGAACGTCTGCCAAATAAATCATCGATTTTTTCTGCAGAACTACATGCTTTGTACCTTGCTTTGGATCATGTGGAGACTTCTCCACATCAAACATTTTTAATTTTTTCTGATTCTTTGTCTTGTTTACAAGCATTGAAAGCAAAGGATTGGAAAAATCCCTTTATTTACAAAATTCTCGAACGGTATCATAGACTTTGTACATATGAAAATAAAGAAATTCGTTTTTATTGGATCCCCAGTCACATTGGAATCCATGGAAATGAGGCCGCTGACCAAGCTGCCAAAGCAGCATTGGACAAACGCCCAATAGATTTACTTATTCCATATACAGAGTTTAAGAAATATATTACTGTTTTTTTACGTTCTAAATGGCAGTTGCGCTGGAACGAAGCTATTTTTAATAAATTACATGAAATTAAGCCCGTTCTTGGCAAAACTAAAGGTGTTATTAGAATTAACCGTAGAGAAGAGTCAGTTTTAACCCGTATAAGAATAGGTCATAGTCATTTGACGCACTGTTATCTGCTTAAAGGTGAAGATCAACCGGAATGTATTGGTTGTCAAAGGGCTTTGACTATTAAACATATTTTAATTGAGTGTATCGATTTTGATATTATAAGAACTCAATATTTTAATGTACAAGATTTACATACGTTATTTGATACTGTAGATACTTCTGTGATAGTATCGTTTTTAACTCACATAGGACTTTATAATCAGTTTTAAGGGCAGAGCTTTTGTTTATTTATGTCATTGACTTATTTATCAAGAACTGCAAAACATCATACTGATAAAGTTTTTTAAACAAATTATACATATTTAATTTATTTGATTGATATTATATAAATGCTGTTGATAAATTCTTGTGTTATCTACATATTATATTAACATTTACATTTTGTTTCTAGTCAATATTACGTTTCTATTTTTACTGTTTTGGCACTTTATTGTGTCAATGTGAAACCATTCATTCATTCATTTTTACCATTTTTAGGCACTAAATAACCTTAGTGGTTGATGTGCCTCTAAGCAACCATTCATTCATTCATTCATTCATAGATGTGTCCTGCACGTCACATGTTAAATTATCATACTCTATTACTTACTGATCCTTGTTGCTTGTGTATCGTTGCCTCATATTGTACTAGTATGTCGTCACTAACACGCGCATCATCTTGTCCACAATTCTTAACACGAGTTGACAAGTGATAATTCATCATGCTACTGTACACTGGGTATTAATGAAAATTGTTTTTTCCCCTCTTCCAGATAGTATACATTTTGCCTTTGGTGTCACTATACTAGATTTATCGAGCACTCTCTTTAGGTAGAAATAAAAATTTGATGTATCGTCTTATCAATGGAAACACTCATTCGATTGGTCTCTCCTCAAAATATAAGCCTTGTGTAGGTGCTCTAAATATTCTGTTCCTGTTGGGATTGTACCACATTGTTATTACTGTGTATTTCTCTCATTTATAGGTCATCATATATTTGTGTGTAATTCTCTCAATTCAAAAGCTTTGTCGGCATTAATGTATCTGTGTGCTTAAATTATCTAAGTATGTGTTTTATTTAAATGTTTACACAGGTGAAAAGTCTGACCTATTACAAAGAGTTGTGAATTGTAAAATTGAGTACCAAATTAAAAGTTGAGTACCAAACTGGACCCCGGTTGCTCAAATAATAAAAATTGCAAATCACGAATAACATACAAGATGGAAAACAAGCAAATTTACAAAGTAAAAACACTTACTGATAATTTTTATGATAAAAAGACAAAAACAAGATTCTATAAAGTATGGTGGGAAGGCTATTAGAAAAAAGATTCAGCAATTTCGAACCTGCAGAGAACATTAGCACCCTATTGATTGATAATTATAATGAATAGAAATATGGGAATAAATGTGGCAAAGGTGGCACTGACCCCATGGTGGATGTCAGTATGGTGGAAGCCAAAAAGGCAGATGACATAACGTCCCAGCCTGACGAGCTAGAGATGAGCATGGGTGAGCTCATGAGCCCTTTCAAAGAACGTGAAAGAAAGTGAAAGAGAAAGGGAAAGTAACAGGAAGGAAACTTGCTTCTATTTCCAACAGGGAAAATGTAAAAAAGGAAGCCGTTGCAACTTTCTGCATGAGTCCACCAAGAAGCATGATTCTAAAATTAATATAAACATACAGACACACGTCATGGCAATACCACCAGTCCTAAGAAGGACAGCAGAGCCAAAAAGACCACACAGATTCTGACATTATCTTAGTGGGTGAAAATCAGAACTGTTTAAGTGTAATAACTGTAAACAAGATGAGGATATGTAATGGAAAATAATTGGAACATCCGATATTAATTATTGTGTAGATAACAGCAAGAATAAAAGATATAATAAATATTTGATGTTGTTAGACTACTTTCTTGTGATCGATTCTTGTATATGTCATAATGCACCAAAAAAATGATCATTACATTAAAAAAAGTATATGACAAACCCTTTAAAATCTTCAAAACATTAGTAAAAATTCTCTTAGGATCCTTAAAACTTGACAGGAATATCACAATGACCGATCTGTTAGTCATAAATAAAAAGACCCTACTAGTTTTTATTCATCCGCTAAAAAATATAAATATTAGTAGCATGAAACAAAATGACATTGACATTAAAACTCAATCGGCAATAAATAATGTAAACAATGATTCATGTTACAAAAATGTGAGACATTGTTTTGACAAAAGCGCAGCTGAAAGCGTAATGAGCACAGGAACAAATTTTGATCCATGCAACGAAAACACATACTACAGCATATATACTGAAAATCCACTATATCAACTTAATGATACATGCACCCTTAATGTCGGTAGCAGGGTCAACAAACCAGGGGCTAAAGACGAGTCACGTGACCGATTATGCCCCGCCCATTCCAGAACGTATACGAAAACACGCTCATCTCAGACTACTTTAACTGAGGAAAGCAACACTAATTTCAACTATTTATGTTCTGAACATCACCAGACCCCCAAGAGAATGGTGAACATGGGTCACATTCAATCGATAAACTCACGAGTCGAGCGGTGTAAAGCTCTGCCCACTCGACATGTGATTGGCCAAGTCACTCTTAATGCAGAGGCCACGTGACCGGTGACCCTAGTTTCACATTTCATGCTTCACATATTTCCTCATCAAAAAATAAAAAAGGGGAGATAAACCACATATATATAAAAAATGGGATCAAAACAATCTGACAACGGAAAATTAAATTAAGAAAATAAAGATCTAGTTAAGGCAACAAAACAGAGTTTTGGCAACAAAACAGAATATGTTAATATATATATGAATGAAAACGACGTTGACATTTTCTTTATAACTGAAACCTGGATAAATGATCAGAATGAAAAAAATAACTGACGACTTCAAAGACAATAATTATGATATTCAACATGTACCACGTATAAATAGGTCTGGCGGTGGTGTAGCTGCGGTCTATTGGGAAGAGTTAGACCTGGAAAAAATCACACATAATCATGAAGTTGCTACTTTTGAACTGATGGAAGTGAAAATTAAAAATAAATGTAATATCTGCATTGTTGTTATTAATAATTGTTGTAATTCGGACAAAAATAAATATACATATGCACAATTTGTTTAGGAGTTTGCAGATATTCTGTCTTATTATGGTACATACAAGCATGATGTAGTTTTCACTGGGGATTACAACTTTCATCTAAATAGACCGGAAACGCCAAATGTTATTAAATTCAATGAAATTCTGGATTTATATAATTTTCAAAATTGGATTAAAGAGCCAACACATATCATGGGTAATACGCTGGATTTATTGATACCAAACCAACACAGTAATATTATTGATAAACATTTGGTTGATGAAAAAGTATCAGATCACAATATAATAAAAGCTCATCTAAACATGCAAACTATCGTGAATAAAAAGAAGAAAATATCTTATAGAACCTTTAAGAAGATAAATATCAAAATTTTCATAAACGATATTAATGAAAACTTTGGAGACAACAAAACATATCAAGAATGTGACCTGGATGATCTGCATTCCAAATATGATAAACTAACTGAAGTACTTGACAAGCATGCTCCAGTAGTTGAAAAAACCATTAGCATTCGGAAACCAGCTCCCTGGCTATCAGACGGCATACATGCTGAAAAGAGAAAGAAGAGAAAATTAGAGCGGAAACATAAAAAATCCGGACTAATCTCTGATAAAATACAATTCCAAAAACAACGGAATAAATTCAACGCAATGCTAAAAAAGCCAGATGTGATTATTTCTCAGATAAAATTGACTCAGAGAAATTGGATCCTAAGAAACTATTTAAAATACTAAACAAACTATTACACATTAAGGAGGACACTCCCTTTCCAAAAAATAATGATAGGAAATAATTAGCAACATACTTCAATAACTATTTCTTTAAAAAAATCAGACATTAGAAAAAATATGGACTTAAATAACCAAAATTCATCTCGAGGATCCAAAATACAAAACAAAGCTAAATAATTTTAAACCGGGGAAAAATTATTGAAAGAAGCAGCAAAGAAGTCATGTGAGTTAGACCCTATTCCCACCTGGTTTCTAAATGAATGCATGTCAGAACTTCTGCCGCTAATCGCTGAAATTATAAACAAGTCAATTACTCTAGGTAAAATGCCTGAAAAGCTGAAAGAGGCGATAATTAGACCACTAATAAAAAAAACTTGGAATGGAATTGCTCAAGAAAAACTATAGACCAGTATCGAATCTGGCCTATCTATCAAAACTAATCAAGAGGGCTGTTGTGAAACAATTTATGGGTCATCTGGTCTGAAATGGTATTTGAAGCACGTTCCATTCAGCATACAAGGAATTTCACAGTACTGAGACGGCCGTACTGAAAGTACAAAACGACATTTTAATGGATATAGATAACAATAAAGTAGTAATGCTTCTATTACTAAGCCTCTCAGTGGCCTATTGACCATGGAATACTCCTAAATAGACTTAAAAAGAGATGTGGTACAGGAGGTACTGCACTGAATTGGTTTAGATCTTATCTATCCAACAGAAGACAATTTGTTACAATTGAAGGGAAAAGATCAGAAAATATGGATATCAATTATGGAGTTCCACAAGGTTCTCTCCTAGGTCCTATACTGTTCACAACAAACATGGAGCCACTTGCTGACATAATAGTGAAGGTTATGGGTTGAAGCATCATGTCTATGCGGACGACACCCAGCTCTACATCATTGTCTTAAAACTGAAAGTATTCCTGAGAAAATTACGGTAGGACACTCTGAAATTCCAAGATCTTGCAAAGTTAAAGATCTGGGTATAATTATCGATCAGGAGTTAACCATGAAACATCAAATCAAGAAGATATGCAAGACTGGATATTTCCATGTCAAAAATCTGGCCAGAATAAGGAGCTGTTTGAATGAGAAAACAGCTAACACGCTTGCACATTCATTCATTACTTCCACACTGGACTACGGAAATTCTCTACTGGCAGGCATGCCCAAATGTGAATTGGTAAAACTACAGAGATTACAAAACTCTGCTGCCAGAGT
Source organism: Amphiduros pacificus (assembly GCA_949316495.1). Classification (NCBI taxonomy): domain Eukaryota; kingdom Metazoa; phylum Annelida; class Polychaeta; order Phyllodocida; family Hesionidae; genus Amphiduros; species Amphiduros pacificus. Next base: position 22,329,404 of record OX439005.1, read on the forward strand.
TGTAAGAAGGTTGAATAAACGAGACAATATTACTCCAAAACTAATGGACCTACACTGGTTACGAGTTGCTGCGAGGATAGACTTTAAGATGGCTCTGCTGACATGGAAGTTACAAAATGGCCTTGCCCCAGATTATCTGTCTAAATTAATAACACCGAAAACAAGTGTAAAAGCCGAAAGTCAAATGATAAAAATGAATATTTGATCCCAAAAACAAACTCAAGAATGTATGGGGATCGTGTATTTGCCTCATATGCGCCTAAAACATGGAATGCCCTGAAAAACTGTAAATCAATTGAAAGTTTTAAAAAATATCTAAAGACACATTTATACAAGAAATATTACCAACTTGAGCACTACGAGCAGACCTAGTCTGGAATGGCGCTATATAAGTTTATTATTATTATGAACCAGAAATAAATATTGACCCATCCCTTATTATACCCAAAGACATCGGCAAAATAGACTTGAAATCCACTGTTTCTCAAAACACCACACACTGCCCATCATATTGAAGTTTCCCCAGTAAATAAACTCGACCTCCAGCGATTGACTGTTACAGTTATGACCCATGTCACTATCTAGCTCGAGAATCTCTAGCAGTGAATTTGCCTTTTGTTTATTTTGGGCCCGGCGGCCATTTCACGGCTAGAGAGAGTTCATCAAATTTAATCTGCCCTAGCGCAGCCCACTGAGCTGCGCGTGGTAAACACACACTGCAGGTGTTGTAATTGTGTATTCACTGATTACATGGCCTGGTTGTTTGCAAAGTATAATCTGTTTTCTTCAATATCCAGTTGTAAAACGATCATTTTATTCTGTTTTAAGTCAGTTAACACACTTTTAAATGGACAAGAATTTTAGGTTCCTCTGAATTGAAATGGCCGCCAATGTTAAGACTGGTTAAGACCACGTGACTACAGTTCACCCTCCACTTTTGTTTGTTGTGGGAAGTGATTTTTTCACTGTCTCAAGAGTGTTTTCATCAGGTGATGTTTCTTGGCATTTTCACTATTACAAACATTTTGAAATTTCTTGTGATCAAATTAAAATTTTTGTCCTTAATTTATTAGGAATATACAACTTTAAAAGTTGAACTGACCAAGCAGTCATATTCAAAAATAGGTAAGGAATATTTATGTTGAGGTGTCAATAAATGTTCCTCCAAGATTATTATGCAAACAGTGAATTTCCATGAAGAAGGCAGGAGAATTTAAAAACCATATTTTTTTACTGAAGTACTCCACGACCTAAAAACTGCCCCTAAGCTGCTCAAAAATGTTTAAAATGCAAATAAAATATAGCAGAAAACATCCTTAGGAAAGGGCTAGTTATTTAGGGAGTGGATGCCATGACTAGTCACTATCGTTCCAAGTCATAATGTCTAAAAATACAAATCCGTGTGAATTCTGTAGTGTTTTTTCTTCAGTTTTTTACCCAATATCACACGTGAAAATATGAAATGGCATTTGGAAGAGTCCAAGTGATGACGTCATGAAACACAAAGGGAGAATCATCATATGACGTCAGAAGTACCACAATGTTGTGGAGTTTCCAGATTGTTGCTGTCACTCCCGTGAATAAACTGACCCACTTTTACCTCTTTGAGCAAAATCGTAAATAATGGCGAAACGATGCTGAGATCAAGAAAAGACAAAGAAATATTTTCAAACAGGACTGACATCTTATGTTTACTTAAAGGGAACATAAATGTTTGATAGTTGCCGGAAGTCAAGTTCTACAGGAGTCGTTAGTTAAATTGGATGGGCAGTGCATGATGTTTCTGGAAACAGTGGATTTCAAGTCTATTTTGACCATGTCTTTGGGTATAATTCATATTGGAAAAATAAAGTTTCAAATAATAAGTTAAATGAAAATTGAAGTACTGTAGAGGTAAATGCTAAGAACAAATCGTTTCTATCATTGCAGATGGCATCTAAAGCTAACAAGAGGGCAGGTAAAAACAGGAGGATATCCTCCAAGTCCTCACCATCTACCCCCTGGGCTGGGCTGACGCAATGGAGGTGGAGGACAGTAGTGACTCCATGGGCCCCCTGCTGACCGCTGATGGTGCTATGACCTCCCCCATTGGATTTACATGTCCCTCCAGTGCTGAGAAACATGTGGTGCCCTCTACTGGTGGGAAATCTAGGCTGGTGCAATCTACTGTTGGTAAACCCATGCTGGCCCTGATGATGAACTCTCTTTGAGTATGGATGAGCTCATGTCCATGCCATGTCATTGAGTTTTTCGCAGTTGAAGTGGCTATACTCAAGGAAAATAAGTGCTATGGCAGAGGGTACTACTTCCATGATAGCTGTAAATGTCCCTAGCATGAAGAAGAGAGATACATGATGATAGCATTGATGATATGATTTTGAACAGATGATTAAATATACTGATTTCCCTTTGATGTCAAGGGAATACGCCACCATCATCATATGTCTAGGCTTAAAGGAGGTGCAACGTGGCACCCCCGGAAAAGACGCCCTAAACTGAGTCAAGAGGGAGGTGTACAAACTGACAAAAATGTCAACTTGCCAGTTGTACATGTGTCAACTACCCCATACACTGTAACCTTGCCATTTTGAACTCTCACACGATTTTAAACTATCATTTGGAAAACCATCATATGATGAAACAGTTGAAAATTGTTCTCAACCCTGAAAAAATCACCTCGCCTCCGACTCTATCGGTTGTCACTTCCAGCAGTGACCACTCCATGTTGGACACTGTATATGTAGCAAATGACTGGATGGACAACATGAAGAAAATCATTCTGCCATCACACAGCTTCCGCGAAAACCTGATGGAATATTGGGAGTCAAATGATTACAATGCAGCGCAGGATGAGGGCCAATCTTCTGGTCCAGTCCATAGCAGCCTCACTGACTTTGAGGATGTCGACTTCAAGGATGAGGTTGTCACCACTGTCATCGCTCGGGGTTCTGCTTCCAAATTAATTGGCTTTGGGGGAAAGACAATATGCCACATGTCTAAAATCAGTAACATTACCATGAAAAAACTGGATGCTGGAGAGGATGAAAATTACAGGAACACCAGTAGGCATCGCCATGGCACTGGTCGAGATTAGGAAGGTGATTAGAGAGCTTAATGATGATGAAGGTGGTCCTAGTAGAGAGACGTGTATATATTATACACAAGGCAGGTGCAAGAACGGTAACAACTGCCAATATGTCCATGCTGGTGCAGGGGCGGGATCCGCCACTGCTGGTGTGTCCCCTACTGGTACCTACAGGCACAGGGACCCAAGACCGAATGTCCCTAGCTATAGAAGCCAGGTGAATTAGTAAAATCCAGGAAGATATGAACATTTTGACATTTATATACATTGTGGAGAGACATATCTGTACATTGCAAAAATTATGAAACTAAAGATATTTATGCTGACACAGGAATTTTTTATAGAAACTTTAAATCAATGTGTACAAAGTGGTTTGATCATACAAATAAAATAAATATGTGCTTGAATGAAGTGTTATGTTTATTCTCACATCCCTTGTATTGTTTGCTTGGTTTATTTGGGATTTTACATCACTTTCAACATTATTTCAGTCATTTCGTGATGAGACCTACTTGTAGCAGATATAGTGCTGGCTCACTGAATTGTCATGTCGCAGGTCCTTGACAAGACAACCCACCCAGTCACAGATTTACAAGGACAACAGGTTAACCCTTTGGCACAGGCCTCAGCTCATGTGTGAAATTGTATCATGAATTCAATCTCGGCATGGCCGGCGATCGAACCCACTTTCCTTGTAGATGTTCAACTGACAGTAATAACTGGCAATTTACCATCATGTTTATAAGGAAGCAAACATATAACATCGACATACTTAAGAGGCTCTACCTGTAAAAACCTGCAAAATCAGCTAAATGTGGCGAAGGGTGTTCTCACAGATCAAGACAAGCCATATGTCATTTGAAAGGGTTGAGTCTAACTAAGATTTTTGCCAAGGGATTTTTTTTCAGAAATTGATGGTTGCCATAGTAACATTATTTGAACACCTCAAAGTCAGGGTACCCTTTTTTTAACAAAAACACATATTTGAAAAATATAAATCCCTAAATTCTGCAATATTTGTATCAAAATATTTCTTAATGAAATGTTATTGATCTATGATGCATGTATTTATTATATAGAACCAGTCTTTAGATTTTCATATTTGACCTTTGCTTGACCATTGACCTCATTAAATTAATACAGCGGTGTCCCCTGGGGCTCAAAATGACACTTTTCTAACCTTATTTTTGGCCATATCTGGCCTACTCTTACCGATAAATTACTCCTTATAGAGGTATTGTGATAATTTCACTCTGTAATTGGTTCCTAGGTCACATCATTAATATTTGAAAATTTTGAAAATTCTAAATACTCTCCCTGTAACAAGCTAACACAGTTGCCATGACAACAGTAAGTATGTCCCAAGTCATTTTGTGGCCAGTTTACAGGCATAATTAACACTCCAAAATCAAATTGATTTTTAAAATATCAGCTTTAAAATAGACCAAAATGAATATATATTATAATATAACAAATGAGTAAAAATAAGCAAAGAGAAAAATGCTAGATCCTAAACAAGGTCATGTCAAGGTCATTCAAAGGCCATCTGTTATTCAAAAAAACTGCATTTTCATCAAAATTTGACATATCTGACCTCCAAGATCTCAGTGACAAATAATGTGAATGTACTAGCTAACTGGTGTACATTATTCAACACAACCTACTCTATTTTGCATTGCAATTACTCATTATAATGACTTTGATTGAACAAACTATGTTATCTATAATGATACACACATGCCCTTATGTTACATACAGATCAAATGTGTTGCTATGGTAACCAGGTGATGCAATTACATTGTCACTCACTCACTGTTTTCATATTCAAGGCAATTTTGTGGAATGTTGCACATATCTGACCCAACAGAAAACCATGCCCCCAATGACAAGCTGGCAAAATTGCAGTTTCTACTGAATCACATAGCCGAAAAAATGAGCTCACATAGAGCTCACCCCGCCCCTTGCAGCAGAGACCTGTAACAAGCAGACATGTTGGTCAGCGTTGACGAGAGGATGGTGAAGTCTCGGGCCAGGTCAGGCATCCGGCAATTCATTCAGAAGTTTTGTAAATTGTCAATCTTTCAAAACAACAATAATTGTATATTTTACACAATCAGAATTCCACAATTAGATTTCCATGAGGAACTCATAAGACAGATCGGGGAAATGGATCCATATGAAGAGGTCCCAGTCTATGAGAGCGCCCCTGTATTTCCAGCGTCAAGAGAGTTCCAGACCAGTCATCTCCCCAAGCCAGTGGAAGGGCAACGCAGACCGAACTGCACTGTGTGCTACCGCACCATGAAGACAGAGAGACGAGTGATGTAGGGATGTTCCTCACATCACTGTCAAGGTTTTCATTTTTGCCTAAAGCTTGACAGGAACTGTTTTGCCCGCTGGCACTCCTCTGAATTCAACGCCAGCAGATACCCTCCCAAACTGGCCTTGACCTTTGACATTGATATTTTTATTTTCTAAAGGTCAAATATGAAACTATAAGTCTTGCCAATACTATGATTTCCTAATCAAAACTGTGTAGTAGATGCACTGAGTATATAAAACATAACCCCATGGGTTGATAGCTCTGCTGACTTGAATGGAAACACATGAACTGAGATAAAGTGCAATAAGCAATCAGGTTATGATTTTCCATACAAGATCCCAATTCAGTTTTGATGAGATATTCATTAATATTTTGTAAATCATTATCATGTTACCAATGCAATATTTCATGCACAAAATTTGTGATTTTTTCAAAAATCTAATAGCTATCAGTAAGTTGTCAAGGAGGCTGCCATTTTGAATAACATAGCCAATGAGAATCAAGATAATAAGTTGGGGCTAAATTTGATATGTAACATGCATTTTGATTGGTCAAAATCACTATCTGCTCAATTCTGCTCTTGAATAGGATATAAATGATCATTTAGGAAGAAATGTTAAAAAACATTACAAAAAAGCAATGATATGCATAGCTCAAAGGCCATTGATATATGTTTATTCACTTTTGATGGTTGTGAGATTTTGCATGTATACAAATTTTGAATTGAAGGTCAATGTGTCAAGGTCAAAGGTCACATGACTAAGAAATTGTAACGAGGCACAGCTATGACCTAAGACATTTCTGTATACCAAGTCTTAATTTCCTCTAAAAAGTGGTTGCTAAGATATGCTCCATACAAAATTTGTGACATTAAGGTCACTGCATTAAGGTCAATGGTGACATCACTAAGATTTGAAGGAATCTGAATCTTCAACTCTCTATCTACCTCTGTATTAAATATGAAACAAATATTACTGGTAGTTTTGGAGGAGAAGATTTCTAAACATATTGTTAGTATATAACAGATATGAAGTGTTTGTTATTCACTTCTGATGGTTGTGATGTGGCATTTTCTCAAATTTTGAATTCAAGGTCAATGTGTCAAGGTCACATGACTAAGAAAGTATGACGAGGCACGGCTATGACCTAAGACATTTCTGTATACCAAGATTTAATTTCTTCTTGTAATTGGTTGCTGAGATATGCTCCTTACAAAATTTGTGACATCAAGGTCACTGCACTAAGGTCAATGGTGACATCACTGAGAATTGAAGGAATCTAAATCTTCAACTCTCTATCTATCTCTGTATAAAATAGAGTTGGTATATAAAAGATATGAAGTGCATTTAATTCACTTCTAATGGTTATGATGTGGCATGTTCACAAATTTTGAATTGAAGGTCATTGTGTCAAGGTCAAAGGTCTCATGACTAAGAAAGAATGATGGGGCACGGCTATGACCTAAGACATTTCTGTATACCAAGTCTTAATTTCTTCTTATAAGTAGTTGCTGAGATATACTCCTTACAAAATTTGTGACATCAAGGTCACTGCATTAAGGTCAATGGTGACATCACTAAGATTTGAAGGAATCTGAATCTTCAACTCTCTGTCTACCTCTGTATTGAATATGAAACAAATATTACAGGTAGTTTTGGAGGAGAAGATTTTTAAACATAGTGTTAGTATATAACAGATATGAAGTGTTTTTTATTCACTTCTGATGGTTGTGATGTGGCATGTTCACAAATTTTTAATTCAAGGTCAATGTGTCAAGGTCAAAGGTCACATGACTAAAATTGTATGACAAGGCACAGCTTTAACATAAGACATTTCTGCATACCAAGTTTTAATATCCTGTAATAAGTGGTTACTGAGCTATGCTCAGTACAAAATTTGTGACCTCAAGGTCACTGCACTAAGGTCAATGGTGACATCACTAAGATTTGAAGGAATCTATATCTTCACCTATATATCTACCTCTATATAAAATATGAAAGATGTAGTACTGGTAGTTTTGGAGAAGAAGATTTTTAAAGAAATGTTGACAGATGGACGGACAGACAGACGGACAGACATTTTCCCCCCTCCTAAAGCTCTGCGAGCTTAAGTCTCAGCAGAGCTAAAAACCATCTTTCAACATGAAAAAGATTAAAATGAAAACGTCTTAAGCATAGTTGCAAAGTATTTTTGATTTGATTTGATTTGATTTGATATGTTGGCCGCTCCACTTTTGTCTCGTGGGCACTCAGAGCTTACGCAGCGTGGCTACCCAGCTAGATGGGAGTACTCGCTCCTACTAGGAGAGGGCGAGCTGACGTCACTTCCGGTTGACAACACGGTGACCACGTTGGATACGTTGAAAACAAATCAGAGCACATATACACCAACATATGAAATCTTTAGAACCATCATTGACATCTTATATCGCACACACAATTACGGCAGTCATTTTCGGGGCCAAAACAGAGTAAAATACACATATAACTGTCTTCCTATTATTCTCCTGATTTAAGACATATATAAATCATTTCTGTACGGGTTGCAGAGCACTTTGCGCTCAAAATATTGACCTTATGAACAATATATCAATGACAAAGCCAAATAAAACATTCAAATTTGTTCCATTTCATCTTGGGTTCAAACCGCAAAAGTCGGCCATATCTTACGTCTGCCATGTCCTGTTGGTGAAGAGGGAGCACCGGTTAATTATCTGGCTTTTTTGAGGCCAAAATCTTAAGCAGGTGAAGCACTTCGCACTCGTTTTTGGCCTCTAAATGCTGCTGAATCAAAATTTTGTTGATGATTTAAAACTGTTCTCAAATTACAAGGATATATTTGGGAAGTTACATGGCAAATTTCAGAAGAAATTATTCCGCCTGTCATAGTTAAAATATACGTCCATCCTTGGAACTTATTTGCAAAGATTTATGCAATGACAGAGATAATAACTTTGGGAAAAAAATGATGATCCCTTGTTCTTCGACACGCAATGGATCTTGGGATTGTTTTGCAACAATGGCTGCCCTCAATATGTAAACAAATCAAATATGTTAAATCATGGAAATACAACTTCACCAACAGGATGTGCAAGGCCCTGAGCGCAAAGTACTAGCGAGCGCAAAGTACTTGGCAGCCCGGAAGTGTATTATTAGCCGAGATATTAATATGAAATCTTTAGAACCATCATTAACATCTTATATCGTACACAATTACGGCAGTCTTGAAATCTTTAGAACTATCATTGACATCTTATCCTGTTCAGAGCATAGAAAACAAATTTTATAACAAACTGAAACATTGCTGACTGTTTTAGTCGTGTTCCACGATCCCAGACATATTTACCGCAAAGTAAATCATTTCTGTGTATTGTTAGATGAGAATCATATACATGTATTTATGTTAATTCCTCGCCTCATGGGAGTGACTGACAACAACAACCGAGTTCTTGGCGACAGACCATGTCAATAACTTTATTCTGATAATAAAAATGTATATTTTTACATAACAATATATACATGTGGTTATTTTATTATGTCCAATGACTTACTTCTACCTAAGACGGAGTAAAGCTGTACCCTGTCTGCATATATATCATTGCCTGATACGGCTTCAGTTCATATGGCCCTGCAGGCTATGTTTCTTGCAACAGTCTTTTCAGTCCTTTTTGTAGCGATTTGCCGCTTAATACCCACGTGACCTTGACCCACGTGACCTTGACCTTGACCTAGGCCCATATTTGGGTAGGTCCATTACCAGATATCCAATAATTGATCACTTGTACATGATTTTTTCACCTTACCAACTCTGGTTACCCGTGAATTTATTTACAACCTGAGGGTTAACCGTGACTTTCTTTACCATATTAAATTTATTTACTCCCTGACATATCAATCCTTTCCCTCCTTGTTTAATTCCCTCCCCACAATGCACTCCCCGTTTGACATGCTTCCCTTTTTTCCCCAAGTTACTCCCATCCCCTACAATTCTTCCCCTTTATTCCTGGTTTAACTTGCCCCTTTTTACCTTGGACTTTCTTCCCTGAGTTGGGACCCCGGAAGCTGCCTGGGTTTCCCTTGCTGGTGGGGTTAAGCAGGCCAGGGAAAATGTTGGCGGTGGTGGGGAGGAGGTGGATAGTGAAATTGCAGAGCCGATGGCTGTTTTTTGCTTTAGATAAACCAGATAATGCTTCCCAGACGTAAATGCGTGCGAACACGTCGGATATCGTGGTGGAAAGAAAGAATGGCTGCGCGCGCAGTTCCTGGCCGCTTCAGGCTGCGCGCGCACCCCTTCTACTTCCGTCAGAAGTCCGCCACCAAAACAAACCACGGTACGTATTTTGCTGCTCGTCACTCCCATAAAAGCATTTATCGCACCGATAAATGTGTTTTATGTTAATTCCTCGCCTCATGGGAGTGACTGACAACAACAACCGAGTTCTTGGCGACAGACCATGTCAATAACTTTATTCTGATAATAAAAATATATATTTTTACATAACAATATATACATGTGGTTATTTTATTATGTCCAATGACTTACTTCTACCTAAGACGGAGTAAAGCTGTACCCTGTCTGCATATATATCATTGCCTGATACGGCTTCAGTTCATATGGCCCTGTGGGCTATGTTTCTTGCAACAGTCTTTTCAGTCCTTTTTGTAGCGGTTTGCCGCTTAATACCCACGTGACCTTTACCCACGTGACCTTGACCTTGACCTAGGCCCATATTTGGGTAGGTCCATTACCAGATATCCAATAATTGATCACTTGTACATGATTTTTTCACCTTACCAACTCTGGTTACCCGTGAATTTATTTACAACCTGAGGGTTAACCGTGACTTTCTTTACCATACTTATGTGAAAAATATCATACTTATGTGAAAAATATCTTACTTATGTGAAAAATATCTTACTTATGTAAAAATATCTTACTTATAAAAAAAATATCTTACTTATAAAAAAAATATCTTACTTATAAAAAAAATATCTTAGACCTACTGTCAAAAAGGGAAGACATGACTCAAAGCTGTGGGAACAATGACGAAATGCTCTTTGATCACAGGTTTGACCTTACATCATAAGGATTTTGAAGAGCAATTAGTACTGTGAATGCGGATAATTGGCATCAGTGAAATTTTACTATGTGACATCCTTTACTGAAATTTTGGGTTTTTCAAATTTCATATAATAATTGAACAGAACGATAGTGGGAAGGAAAGTAGATGCGCACAGGTTCTCGTATATATATATTTGAATTTCGGAATATGTTGGTGTTAAAATTATCATTTACAATTTCATATAAAACTTGGAATGGAATGGTAGCGGGAAGGGATTTAGATGTGCGCAGTCAGTTTCTAGTATATGTATTGGAATTTCGGAAGATTTTGGTGTTTATATTATGCACATTTGAAATTTCATATAAAACTTGAATGGTACGATAGCGGGAAGGAATTTAGATGTGCGCAGTTAGTTTCTAACATGTATATTTGAATTTCGGAAGATTTTGGTGTTGAATATTATCACATTTTCAATTTCTTAAAATATTTGAACAGAATGATAACAGGAAGGAATTTAGATTGCGCAGTTAGTATCTAGGATATATATTTGAATTTCGGAATATTTTGGTGTTAATATTATCACAATGTCAATTTCTTATAATATTTGAACAAAACAATGGCGGGAAGGAAATAAGATGTGCGCAGTTAGTTTCTAGTATATATATATTTGAATTTCTGAAGATTTTTGATGTTAATATTATCACAATTTCAATTCCATATAATATTTGAACAGAATGATAACGGGAAGGAATTTAGATGTGCGCAGTTAGTTTATAGTACATATATTTGAATGTCGGAAGATTTTGGTGTTTAATATTATTATTTAAAACATGGAATGGAACGATAGTGGGAAGGAAATTAGATGTGCGCAGTTGGTTTCTAGTATATATATATTTGAATTTTGGAATATTTTGGTGTTAATATTATCATTTTCAATTTCATATAAAACTTGGAATGGAACAATAGTGGAAAGGAAATTAGATATGCTCGGTTATTTTCTAGCATATACATATTAAATTGGGAAGATTTTGGTGTTTATATTATACACCTTTGAAATTTCATATAAAACTAGTTAGTTCTAGCATATATATTTGAAGTTCGGAAGATTTTGGTGTTTATATGATGCACATTTGAAATTTCATATAAAACTTGGAATGGAACAATAGCGGGAAGAAAATTAGACATGCTCGGTTATTGTCTAGCATATACATTTGAAATTGTGAACATTTTTGGTGTTATTAGTATGCACAATTTCAATTCCAAATAAAACTTGGAATGGAACAATAGTGGAAAGGAAATTAGATATGCTCGGTTATTTTCTAGCATATACATTTTGGAATTTGGAAGATTTTGGTGTTCATATTCTGCACAATTTCAATTTCATATAAAACTTGGAATGGAACAAAAAAGGGAAGGAAATTAAATAGGAGCAGTTATTTTCTTGCATACTTATTTGAATTTGGAAGATTTTGGTGTTTATATTATGCACATTTGCAATCCCATTTAAAACTTGGAATGGAACAATAGTGGAAAGGAAATTAGATATGCTTTTTTATTTTCTAGCATATACATTTGAAATTGGGAATATTTTTTTGTTTATATTATACACATTTGGAATTTCATATAAAACTAGTTAGTTTCTAGCATATATATTAGAAGTTCGGAAGATTTTGGTGTTTATATTATGCACATTTGAAATTCCATATAAAACTTGGAATGGAACAATAGCGGGAAGGAAATTAGACATGCTCGGTTATTTTCTAGCATATATATTTGAAATTGGGAAGATTTTGGTGTTTATATTATACACATTTTCAATTTCATATAAAACTAGTTAGTTTTAAGCATTTATATTCGAATTTTGAAGATTTTGGTGTTTATATTATGCACATTTGCAATGCCATATAAAACTTGGAATGGAACAATAGCAGGAAGGAAATTAGATATGCTCGATTATTTCTACCATATACATTTGGAATTTGGAAGATTTTGGTGTTTATATTATGCACAATTGCAATTCCATATAAAACTTGGAATGGAACAATACCAGGAAGGAAATTAGATATGAGTGGTTATTTTCTAGCATATACATTTAAAATTGGGATAAATTTTTTTTTTGGTGTTTATATTATGCACATTTGCAATTCCATATAAAACTTGGAATAGAACAATAATGGAAAGGAAATTAGACATGCTCGGTTATTTTCTAGCATATACATTTGAATTTGGGAAGATTCTGGTGTTTATATTGAATAATATGCTTGGTTATTTTCTGGCATATACAATTGAATGTGGGAAGATTTTGGTGTTTATATTGAATAATATGCTCGGTTATTTTCTACCATATACATTTGAAATTGGGAAGATTTTGGTGTTTATATTATACACTTTCAATTTCATATAAAACGAGCTAGTTTCTAGTATATATATTTTTGAATTTCGGAAGATTTTGGTGTTTATATTATGCACATTAGAAATTTCAATATAAAACTTGGAATGGAACAATAGTGGAAAGGAAATTAGATATGCTCAGTTATTTTCTAACATATACATTTGGAATTTGGAAGATTTTGGTGTTTATATTATGCACAATTTCCATTAAATATAAAACTTGGAATGGAACAATACCCGGAAGGAAATTGGATATGCACTGTCAATTTGAAATTGGGAAGATTTTGGTGTTTATATCATACACTTTCAATTTCATATCAGACGAGTTAGTTTCTAGTATATATATTTTTGAATTTCGGAAGATTTTGGTGTTTATATTATGCACATTAGAAATTTCATATAAAACATGGAATGGAACAGTAGTGGAAAGGAAATTAGATATGCTCGGTTATATTCTACCATATACATTTGGAATTTGGAAGATTTTGGTGTTTATATTATGCACAATTTCAATTAAATATAAAACTTGGAATGGAACAATACCGGGATGGAAATTGGATATGCACAGTCAGTTTCTAGCATATACATTACAAATTTTGAAGATTTAGGTGTTTAGATTATGCACATTTGCAATTTCATGTAAAATTTGGAATGGAAGAATGGCAGGAAGTAATTTAGATTATTAAGAACACTTAAAACTTGGTGAATGAGCGTGGTGGGTGCCCCCCCCCCCCCCCCCCCCCCCCAGGACCCTGGATAATTTGGGACTGGTATCAGGTATGCGGGGAAGGTAGCACTGTGTATCGGGTCTGAAAAATAAATTGTTTTGATTTGAAGATTTGCCTGAAACTCTGGATTCAGAGGGTGGGAACATGAGCGACCACGAGGGAGGGTAGAAAATAAGAAAAATTAAGTATTAACCAAAAAAATTAAAAGCTTGGTACACAAAATATAAAAGGTGGAGTAAGCACAAAATAGGTAAAGGGAAATAAGGAGTTTTTGGAAAAGAGTTGGAGATACTAAGAAAGTCTGTAAATATCAGAAATATATATTAACAAGGTAAGAATAGGAAATAGTGAGTTGTTTGCCACTAAATATGGGTCTCTTGTCTAACCAGGGTAATACAAAGTTAACTAATGCTTAGGACTGGAAATTAGTTCAGTCTGTTAGATTAGGTATTCCCAAGTTGACATGGTTAAGAGGGAACATCCATCAGGGGGAAAACAGTTGGCAGGTAAAAGAATTTATAATATTGATTGATCATAAAGTAGATCAAAACAGGAATTGAACTGAAGTAAATTTTATGGTAAGCAGAGAAAATCTGATTGGACAAGGATGAGTCTATGACCATTCCTGTTAGTTGGGTATAATTCTTATCTGAATTTCAGATAATGATAAAAGTTTAAAAGATTATTTGAAGTTACAGGAGAGAGTCTAGAATAAAAATGTTGGGCTAATTAGCTAAATTCAAATAAATGAAATTTAAATACTATTGGGTTTACAGGAATGAGTATATGACCATTCCACTTAATTGATATATTTATCTGAAGTTCATGATAATGAAAGATAAGTTAAATATTAATTGATTTTGCAGGAGTGAGTCTATGACCATTCTTGTTTCAAATGTATGAAAAGACACGAGTTCTGCTAATCGGTCACTCATATATGGCCAGACTGAGACGACATTTGAATATGGAGAAAGGAATAGATCAGAATTTCAACATAGAAAACGTGCAGGTAAAATGGTGGAACGAAAAAAGAATTAATTTTGAATAAAGTATAAAGTATATATAAAATTCATGTTTTAAAAAGAAATTTACTGATATCCTAAAAGGGACTTTGGATTTGATAATTTCTGGGTTTATAATTATCTAGAAATAGGAATAATTACACAGAAAGCTACTATAGGATTTCCCTAAATTCACAAGATTATGGTTAAAATTGTTATAATTTGCATAGTCTGTCTACTTATATCAATATTACCTCTCTACCCTGATACCAAATAATCATGGGATATATATCTTTATTATGTACATATGAATATTTTACCCTGGTACATAGTTATCATGGGACTAACATATATTCTACCCAGATACATCATTATCATGGGACTAACATATACTATACCCGGATACATTGTTATCATGGGACTAACTTATAATACCCTGGTACTTGGTTACCATGGGACTTACAAATATTTGATGCAATATTATCTACCCTGGTACTTTGTTATCATGGGATTAACATATATTGGATAGAATAGTTATCTACCCAGACACGGTGTGATCAGGGGAACAACATTATGTTAGATTATGGTATCAATTCTGAAGAATTTATAAAGTATATATAAAATTCATATTTAAAAAATGAAAATAACTTGTATCCCAAAAGGGACTCAGGCTTTTTTAATTTCTGGTTTTATAATTTTTTAGAAATAGGAATAATTGCAGAGTTCTACTATAGGATTTCCTTAAATTCATACGATTGTGGATTATATTACATACAATTTGCATAGTCTGTTTACTTATTACAATATTATCTTTCTACCTTGATAACAGATTGTCAGGGGATATATATGTTGATATATATATATATATATATATATATATCTTTATATATATATTTTGTACATATGAATATTATGTCCTGGTACATAGTTATCATGGGACTAACATTATATTATACCCAGATACATTGTTATCATGGGATTAACATATTATACCCAGATACATGGCTATCATGGGACTAACATATAATACCCAGATACACGGTTATCATGGGACTAACATATATTATACCCAGATACATTGTTATCATGGGATTAACATATTATACTCAGATACATGGTTATCATGGGACTAACATATTATACCCTGATACATGGTTATCATGGGACTAACATATCTATGGTATACGGTATAGAGGCCTACAGTAAAGAAGAAAGTTAAGACCACGAAGATTGGTACACAGCAGCCCAAAAAGGAGCTTCAGATGTCCAACTAAGACCGAAGTAATGCATTCCTAAGATTTATAAGGCCAAATCAAGAATCCTTCCAATACTAAGGGGGTTGGGGGTGCTGGTGGGGCTCTCCAGATTTGTGCCAATTCTGGAGGGCAGAACTTGCAGTCCTGCCTTGGCAGATAGCTCCCACCAGCGGAGGAAAGTGTTTTGACCTAAGTTTCTTACTGGGCCAAACTGGGGGAACAATTTAAAGGAAAATTTAGGTGTGAATAACAAATTAAGTTCAATTGGATATAATAATATAATTATAATTGGTCAATATGTCGTCAGATAAGGTAAAATATTATAAATGTTTTTCTGAGAGTGCTTTGTCTAAATTTTGGTTCAATGATTTATTGGATAATAGGTCAGGAAATTGTGTAATTGGCAAATTTATTTGGATATTGAAAGTGAATGTTGTGATTTGAAGCCATTTATGTGATAAAGTTAATTTGAATATGATTGGAAAATTTATTTGGATATTGAGATTGAATATGTTGTGACTGGAAGCAAAATTTGGGAAATTTAATTTGAATATGATTGGCAAATTTATTTGGATATTGAGATTGATGATGTTGTGATTTGAAGCCGTTTATGTGATAAATTTCATTTGAATATGATTAGAAAATTTATTTGTATATTGAGATTGAATATGTTGTGATTTGAAGCCATTTATGTATAAAATTTAATTTGAATATGATTAGAAAATAAATGTATTTGGATACTGAGATTGATGATGTTGTGATTTGAAGCCATTTATGTGATAAATTTAATTTGAATATGATTAGAAAATTTATTTGGATCTTGAGTGAAAAATTTATTTGGATATTGAGTGAATATGTTGTGATTTGAAGAAAATTATGTGATAAATTTAAGCTTAAAGTGATTGGAAAAATTATTTGGATATTGAGATTAAATATGTTGTGATTTGAAGAAATTTATGTGATAAATTTAAGCTTAAATTGATTGGAAAAATTATTTGGATATTGAGATTGAATATGTTGTGATTTGAAGAAATTTATGTGATAAATTTAATTTGAATATGATTAGAAAATTTATTTGGATATTGAGATTGAATATGTTGTGATTTGAAGTCATTTATGTGATAATTTTAATTTTAATATGATTGGAAATTTTATTTGGATATTGAGATTTCATATGTTATGGCTTGAAGCCATTTATTTTATATATTATTTTGAATATGATTAAAATCCTGGTCTGCAACATAATACAGTCTTTTGGTTTTTGTTTGTTTTCCTATGGTTCAATCACAGAGCGAGAGGACCATAAATGATTTTTTTTTGCAAACATATATTATATAAAAAATAATGACTTTGTTGAGGATTGGCCGATAATAATGAAATTGTATTGTACACGTAATACAAATAGAACAATGATTTTTTTTGGCATAGATAAGTTTATGTGAATGGTATAAATAAATTGTTAGGAAAATTGCACCCATTGACCCTGATTTCGTCACAATGTGCATGTGCGTTCACGAGTACCAGCTTGTTAAAATATACAATTTGGCCTTGCTCTGTCAGTTCTTGGTCGATTTACATGATTGACAACTCAAAATTTAGGTTTTGAAATCCTCTCTCGACGATGTAAGTCAGATGATCGATATATTAATTTTCACCTTACAGCATACAAGAGAGGTCAGCCGGTGCGTGAAGGCTATGATCGTATGTGCAAAGACGTGCCCCTAAATCTTGTAAAAATTTTACAAACAATCATTGCTTTATAAGATAAAGTAATGTCAATTGTTACTGGTGGGTATACCCCATTACATGTATAGCACTCATAGCAGTGCCGTAGCTAGGGGGGTTTCTGGTTTTTTTTATAGTAGTTAATAGTTTCAACACAATGATTTCAACTATTTCATATGGTTTTCAATTTTGGAAACCCTCCCCCCCCCCCCCCCCCCCCCTAACCAAATCCTAGCTACGGCACTGCATAGGGCTAATGAACGTCAGTTTCGCGCATTTTGGTCTTTGTCAATAAATAAATAACCTCACTTAGCATGAACAGTTATCTACATATGTGCTGTAGTGGGGTATATCCATCAGTAAAACTTGTCATTACTTTAACTTATAAAGTGATGTGCGTATGTTATATTCTGACAAGATTGACAAGTCAGAGTCACATCTTTGCGCAAATGACATGAACATCCCCATAGGCCCCCTGCCAATCTCTCCGACCAATGATTAAATATAGTTTCCGGCAAAGTTGTACAGTTCCGGTGTGTACTTTTCGGGAAAAAAACAACATGGAGATCGGCAATCGGCCTAAGGGGCGATCCATTTGATTTTTGTGGGGTGGGGTGGGAGATTTTGGAAAAAAAATTTATTCACCCACCCCATCCCAGAAAAAAAAATTATTCATTCACCCTACCAAAGAAAAAAAATTTATTCATCCACCCTACCAAAGAAAAAAAAATTATTCATCCAGTACTGCTGTCCCACCCCACCCCACAAAAATCAAATGGATCGCCCCTAACAAGAAAAAAAATTTATTCACCCACCCCACACCAGAAAAAAAATTTATTCACCCACCCCACACCAGAAAAAAAAATTATTCATCCACCCTACCAAAGAAAAAAAAATTATTCATCCAGTACTGCTGTCCCACCCCACCCCACAAAAATCAAATGGATCGCCCCTAAAGGCCTTCGCGCATTGATCTCTCTTCAATGCTGAAATACGAAAATTAATATATCATACATCAGACTTACATATTTGAAGAGAAGAGCTCAAAAGCTAAATTTTGAGTTGTCAATGAAGAATATCGGTCAATAATTGACAGAGTAGCGCCAATGTTTATCTTTTTGTTAGAAGCTGGTACTCGTGCACGTGCTCATTATGACGCAATCGGGGTCAATGGGTGCAATTTTCATAACAATTTAGTTTTACCTTGGAGTAATTATAATTACTCCAAGGTTTTACCGTTCATATAAACTTTTCTATGTCAAAAAGTCCATTGTTCCATTTGTTTTATGTATAGAATACAATTTCATAATTATCAGCCAATCCTATGGTTGTTAGCTATATAATTTACTCTTAGACAAGTGCCTTCGGCTGGGAAGTGATGCTGTCCCTCACTGTTGTAGCTATCCCTCACCTGTGCAGCTGTCTCTCACTTGTGCAGCTAACTCTCACCTATGCAGCCATCCCTCACCTATACAGCTATCTCTCACATGTGCAGCTGTCTCTCACTTGTGCAAATACCACGTGTGCAGCTGTCATTCAGTTGTGCAGTTGTCTCTCACTGTTGTAACTATCTCTCACCATGTGCAGCTATCTCTCCCCATGTGCAGCTATCTCTCCCCATGTGCAGCTATCTCTCCCCATGTGCAGCTATCTCTCAAACTGTGCAGCTATCTCTCAAACTGTGCAGCTATCTCTCCCCATGTGCAGCTATCTCTCACCATGTGCAGCTGTCTCTCCCCATGTGCAGCTATCTCTCACCATGTGCAGCTATCTCTCCCCATGTGCAGCTATCTCTCCACATGTGCAGCTATCTCTCACCATGTGCAGCTACCTCTCACCATGTGCAGCTATCTCTCACATAGCTGTCTCTCACTTGTGCAACTACCATGTGTGCAGCTGTCATTCATTGTGCAGTTGTCTCTCACTGTTGTAACTATCTCTCCTCATGTGCAGTTATCTCTCACCATGTGCAGCTATCTCTCACCATGTGCAGCTATCTCTCACCATGTGCAGCTATCTCTTATTTATACAGCTATCTCTTATTTATACAGCTATATCTTATCTATGCAGCTATCTCTTATTTATGCAGCTATCTCTTATTTATGCAGCTATCTCTTATTTATGCAGCTATCTCTTATTTATGTAGCTATCACTTATTTATGCAGCTATCTCTTATTTATGCAGTTATCTCTTATTTATGCAGCTATCTCTTGCTGTTGTAGCTGTCTATCACTTGCTATCTCTCAATCATGCAGCTATCTCTTATTCATGCAGCTATCTCTTATTTATACAACTATATCTTATCTATGCAGCTATCTCTTATTTATGCAGTTATCTCTTATTTATGCAGTTATCTCTTATTTATGCAGCTATCTCTTATTTATGCAGCTATCTCTTATTTGTGCAGCTATCTCTCGGTTATGCAGCTATCTCTCAGTTATGCAGCTATCTCTTATAAAAATATCTGCATTTCACCCATATAGACCCCTTTGTACAAAACCTTGCAGGGCCTCAATAAGTAGGTCAATAAATAGGTCAACCTTGCAGGGCCTCAATAAGTAGGTCAATAAATAGGTCAATTTACCGATGGTTGAAAACAAAGCTCTAATTCTCCTTCCCGAAAATCCCCAATTATCATTCGCACATAGGTGGCGCTACGAATTTCGTGTGGGTCTGTAACTGACAGCTGATAACAAGAAATCACTATTTTGAAGATATCTTAAAAACTACACCATTTATCAGAAAACTGAAAACAGTTTTGAAATCAGTGAGATTATACGAAGATAATAAACAATTTTTGGAAGAAATGACGTCGAGATAAACAAAACTTAAGTGTCTTTGATGTGTAGTGAGGCAGTCACACCAAGCCAAGGTGACGAGTTGTTCATGTCTCTTCTGTCAGACAACCATACGCTTTCACACCATTGCATCCAAAATCATTTGAATTTTATGATCAAAGACCTTTTTTGTCATTGTTTCCCAGCTCAAGCTTTGAAGGGGAATTGTTTGTAGCCTTTGTGTCATCTAAAATTGTTGCTCCGAGGCTCTCAGGTGTCATGTCTTCCTGACAGCTCCGTCCCGATTAACGATCATTTACGATAATAAATATTGTACAGGGAAATACATAACCAACATATTTAGATTCCTCGTGGAATTTTAATACGTATAAAAAAAAAGTTTGTTCAATTTTGTGGATTCTAGTCGAAATAAATGGGAAATCATTGAGTGCTTCTCAGTACTGTTAATATTTGACTCACCGGAACGTGTGGCGACACCTAGTGGCCGACGGTGTATGACGTACGAGTTTGGAAAGGCAATACAGAAATATAGGCAATTTGTGGGTAAAATGTCACATCTAACATGATTCTGACAAAAAATAAGCGATAATTGTGCCATTCATAATATGCTAAAAGAGCAACCCTTCACATAAACTTGCAAAACAAAAGTGAAGTGGGGATTAGTTTAGCGTCACTTCCACCAGAGGGCAGGCAACGTGGTGACGGAACTGCGAGATGACACGCTCTTATCAGTGGCGAATTTTATTGCAGCCCATACCTCACACAGCAACTTTTTTTTTTTTTTTTCAAATCTCGTCACCCTTCCTCTCTGATCACGTTCATGCTTTTTTTATATATGTATGTAACTATAATTTACTGACAATGTTTAGTTGGATAACCTAATGATTAACAAAGACTAAAATGCGTGAAATTGAGGGTTGCTAACCCTATATATATGTAGTATAAAGAATAACGACTTTTAACAGAAAAAAAGGTGAAATCTTCTTATTGCCGTTATTGGGCTTCTATTTGAGCAATATGCATATCAGAACATACAGAATTGAACTGGTTTTTTTTTGCACACGAAGAATATATATAAAAAAGATAATGACTTGAAGGAAATCTTCAGATTTTGGTTCAATTTGACTGTACTATTTCAATGGCTGACAGAGATTTGTTTTCAACGCCAATTTGCAGTTGCCAGGGTGTGAAAGCCCCGTATGTGTGAAAGTGCCCATATAACTGCCCCCTCCTCATACAAATGGCCGTCTGGTGGCAGCACAGTCACCAACCTGAGACATCTTAATGTTGCACAGAATGGAAAATCAAATAAGCGATTACGGGAAATATGAGATAACAAAGTTTCCATATCAAATGTCTGTAATAACTGTAAAATAAATATACGAAACACAGTCTGCAATGGAAACAACAGTATTACAGGAAATATAAACAAGAACGCCTCCTTACCAATCCCGGTATGTACTGTGAAATCATGCACAGCAGGGGATACTATGGATACTATAATGCCTTTTAAGGCTTATATAAAAAATCTGAAATTAAGAAAAAATTGCAGTCCAGGCCAGATTCAAATAGGGTCATGCAATGTGCAAAGTGTTGCCAGTAAAGAATATAACATGTGTTGTCATTTTACAGACCAGACAATCTGGTGGAAATAGGTACACATACTTTCTATGATGAATCTATACAACTAGTATCACATTATGGCTCTTTCAATCATGAGGTTATATTCCTAGGCGACTACAACTTCCATGTAAATAAACCAATGAAATCAGATGTCATAAAATTCAATGATATTCTGTCTATCTTTGAACCAACACACAGACTAGGGAACACACTATTTCTAAGTATTACCTTCAAAGGAAATGAGAAACTCAAGAGCCATCTGGTGGATGAATATATATTCGACCATAAAATGACCATAAAGGTTCTAACCGAAAGCCAGTACTATAGATGAGTGACCAAATCAAACATGAGAGATCCCTAAAAAGAAGGTTGGAGAGAAAAATGAAAAAGTTGATTACACATAGACAGGGAATTATATAATAATGAGAGAAATAATAATAACTCCCTACTAAAGTCATTTCAATCAAACTATTTCTCAAAACTGGAAAAAGAGAAAAATAAAAATGACCCAACAGGAAAACAAAAATGACCCAAAAAAACAGGTCATAGACAGGTCATGCACAAGACAAATGACACACCAATGCCCAAATATGAGTCAAATCTCTCTCAAGCAGAAAAAGTTCAATGACTTCTTTCTTGAAAAAATAGAAAAAAATTGCAAGATATGGAGACTGCATCAAGCCATGTAAATCCACCAAAAGGTGACACTACGTAAAATAGAGCTCACCCCGCCCCTTGCAGCACAGTATTAGACAGGTTCATACCGCTGTCGATAAACAATGTCCGTAGGCTAGTGAAGAAAGCAGTAAAAAAGTCATGTGAGCTGGATCCCATCCCTACTTGGTTATTACATGAGCTCATAGATGATCTTTTGTCCATTATTACTGCCATTATAGATAGATCATTAATGGATCGGTCAGTAACTGATAACATGAAAATTGCTATTATCAAACCTCTGCTGAAGAAACTAGGTCTGGAACTTACTGAAAAAAACTATAGACCTGTCTCTAACCTATCTTGTGTCTCCAAACTCACTTTGGGGGCAGTAGCTGACCAATTGATTCCACATCTAGAAAAAAATGTCCTTACTGATAAGTTTCAATCAGCCTACAAGGAGGGTCCAAAACGACATCTTGCATGATATAGATAATAAAAAGTAGGTAATCCTTCATTTACTAGACCTCTCTAGTCATACTTGATGGACAGAAAGCAGTGTATAAAAGTGATGGACGGTAGATCAACGCTTAAACCGATAAAATATGGGGTACCTCAGGGATCGGTCCTTGGCCCCATCCTTTTCACCATATATATGTCCCCGTTATCTGATATCCTGGCAAAATATAGCCTAAATAATTATATTTATACAAACGGCACCCAGATTTACATACCTGTTGATGACACCTCTGAACATAACTCCCACATTAGTAAAAATAAACTGGTGAAATGTGTTCATGAAGTTAGGGCATTCTTGATCTTAAAAAAGATGAAAATAAATGACGGAAAAATTAAAATGCTTGTATGCTTTGACAGATATAGTAATGACAGATATTTAACCACTGATGTAAAAGTGAGCAACACGGTGCATTACACTAGATTCCAATATGGATATGAAAGCGCAAATCAAGAAAATGTGAAAAAAGGGATACTATCACACTAGGAATTTGGCATCAATTAGACACTGTCTAGACGAAAGGACTGCCAAAACATTAACCCATGCCTTTGTTACATCTACACCCAATTATGGAAACGGTCTTCTTGCAGGTCTATACAAATCTGAAATAAAAAAACTGCAGTACCTGCAGAACTCTGCAGCCCGTGTAGTGGGAAAGATTAGAAAATTCAATCATATATCTGAAAAACTGATATCACCATCATCATCATTATCATCATCATCATCATAGGTGTTGTCAAAGTCGTGGTCTCAAATGTTGTATACCTTGGGGTGTATTGATGAACTATATCCGTATTATAATGGTGTTGTATCTTTTATGTTGTGTTGTATCTAAATCTATGTGGAGCTGGTATCAGTATGGGCATGGACCCTGGGGCAAGGTCAAAGCCAAAACAATCACAAGAACAACTTTGCTTGTGAATGCTCTCTTCTTCAAAGTTATAGCAATATTGATATGATTTGGCACATGGGAACTACTTATGAGGGGATTGGGTGACCGTGAAGTGTTTTCAAGGTATTTTTTCAAAATCACCTAATGTGAAATTTGTCAAAACACTAGATATAACATTTATTTAAAAACTATTTAAAGCTCAAATAGGTCACAAAAATATACAGAACTTTATATTATGGATGTATGATCTAGAATTTGATATTATGGATATGTGAAGTACATATAAAGATCATTTGTTTGGGTGAATATGGTTGACAAGTCAAGACCAGTAATATTGTTTATTTAATATTTAATTATGCCCTCTTCACTTAGCATACGTTTTTGAACTAGACTTTGAACATAGGGGTAAATGTGAGGAGGTAGTAGCAGTGACATATTTAAAGGCTAAATAGGATTTTGACATTTGGTGATATTTTCAAGGTCACTGGAGTAGTCATATAAATACAGTATTTTACACAATATATTTACCTCCTTATAGCACTAAAGGGATTGACTGTGTAGTTGGTTAGTAGTATCACCTTGAATGCATTAGATACTATGCTGACTTAAGCTTGGTGCCACTCTCAACATCTACATCTACATCTATAAGTTTACTCAGCAAAACCAATTGGCATCCTGCCGAGAGTGCAAGGTTGCACTAAAGGGTGCAGCTGGTACACACCAGCTGCTTGTTGCCAACCTTTATACTCTGGCAAGGGAGTTCCTGAAGGATGCCGAGCTACCTGGTTCCAATGTAGTTAATTGAGGGGGAAGATTATTCCAGTCAGTCACTGTCCTTGGAAAATAGCTGTATTTATAAGGGTCACAGCTTGTCGCAATTTCGATATAGCAATTTCCTTGTTTTTTTCCGTGTAGGAGCTGATTTAATTTTGACATGTTCTGGAAGTTTCAAAGCAATTTCACCATGTAT
This sequence comes from Amphiduros pacificus, assembly GCA_949316495.1. Lineage (NCBI taxonomy): Eukaryota > Metazoa > Annelida > Polychaeta > Phyllodocida > Hesionidae > Amphiduros > Amphiduros pacificus. The sequence continues at coordinate 22,354,429 of OX439005.1, forward strand.
AGCCGTGTACAATAAAACCAGCCTCTGTGTCCTTCTTCTCCCTGCTAGTAAATCCCATTTAAGGTCTTCCAGGATTTTTGTTACAGTGCCTGTTTCTGTCTTCCAGTTGCCAGACACAAATCTAGCTGCTCGTCTTTGAACTGATTCTATGCGGTCTATATATTTTTGAGGTAAGGGTCCCACACACTTGATGCATATTCTAAGTGAGGGCGCACAAGTGTATTGTAGGCAGCCTCTTTGATATTTCCTGGGCACATATTGAAATTCCTTCTGACAAATCCGAGTACTTGATTTGCTTTGCAGACAATGTTGTTGATATGTTCATCCCATTTCATATTTGTTTGGAGCTCAAATCCAAGGCAGAACAGAAATAAGGCAGAACAGAAAAGAAATGTGAGCAAGGAGGAATACGCTCTCGAGGACCTCAATTTTCATTTTGGAATATTTTCTGGATGAAATATAGAGGAATATGATGGAGCTGTACCTGATATAGGCTGTAGCTCTTACATAAACAAGAATTTTCAACCAAGTATAGACAAGCTAATCACCGATCAACTTTGAGACTCTACCCGAGAAGCATCAGCTGGTTAACATCATTTGGGTAAAAGAGTGAGATTATGAGCAATATCTCCTGAGCAATATCTTGAAGTGCAGACAAGGCACAGGAGGGAAAATGAACCCAGACATACTGCGTGACAGTATATTACCCATGTTAATATATATTGACATAATTGACACGAACAGGAAATCCAAACTCGACCATCATTCAAAACCATGTCTTACGGAGTAATAGAAATCCTATAACTTTTAAGAAAAAATTATGAATGGTCAAATTTGATAGAGAGAGGTATATTAAAAAATAAAAGATATTCTAAATGACTTCTTTAGCCATGACGAGTCAAATAGTAAATTTAAAACCAACACTAACTGTTTAAGTCCTCTAAAGATTAGACAAATTATACAAAAAGAATGGCGCAGGCATCCACAAGGTTAAGGTTGATAATACTGGAATACTGGAAGAGGAAACTACATTATATATTTGTGTGATCGAATTGTACCATATACAAAGAATAAACAGTAAAACAGTTCAATGGCATCTAACCAGTCAGAGATTCCACATTGTGTGGAAAATGATGATTGGAGTCATATAGTGGCACGAATGATCAATTTTGGATTGACATATTTCAAGTTACTCTGCATTACTTAGGTAGTATCACAATTACTACATCTGCAGTCATTACCTTATATTTGATACCATTATAGATTTGGAATTCCCCAATTTGTAAACACTTGCCTTGCTCACAAAAATATCATCATATCGCCTACGGGCCATGGCGCAGTTGGTTAGAGTGCCAGCTTAATAGCCCCAGTTCCTCTGTGGTGATCCAAAGATTGTGAGTTTGATATAAAGTATATATATATATATATATATATATATATATATATATATATATATAATATATACATATATAAACATGCCCTAATGAATTGGAACTGCAAACTGATGTACATATGTTCAACCGAAGACTTACTGAGGGATATTTTGACATGGAATATAATGAAGAATCATTGGTGGCAAAAAAAGTACCAGGACACCACATAGAGGTAGGGACAAAAACCTGGACAATTTTATAGACTTTCTGAGCAGCTATCCAATCAACAATGATCAATGGAAGGGTATGGATAATTTGAATAGGGCAGAAAGACAAGCTATGAAGACTACAGAAAGACTCCTTGGTAATTAAAGAAGCTGATAAAGGATCTGCTATTGTCATTATGAATAAAACATACTATGAAAGGAATATCGTAGAAATGCTAGAAGACAACAACACCTATGAATCTATTGATAACAATGTGGACAAGGAAACATTAAGAAAACTTAGTTTATTAATTCAAAATTCTGAAAAAGATCTAACACAAAAAGAAAAGGATTACATGGTAATGGCATTGGAACTTATATCAAGTATTTTCAAATTGATTAAACCCACGAATGTATCAAGTCCCATATTTGCAATGAGGTTATGAGACAAATTCATCTCTTCAATATGTGATAAAATGGAAAAAATGCCATCACTAATATGATGGACGAAGTTGTGAGAAAACGTCCAGAGGAACTACAGAGCAGATGTTCAAAAGTATTCATTATAGAAGCTATATCACTGATACTGGACAACAACAGTTTCCAATTTGGAATAAATCATTATAGACAGAAAGTGGGTGCAGCCATTGGGAAGCAAATTTCCACCCAATTATGCCACTCTGGTTTTGGCATTTCTTGAAGAAAAACTGCATGAGACTCTCTCCGAAAACCATAACCAGGAAAGCAAGGAAAGAATAGAAAGATATCTAAAGAGATATCTGTATGATGTATTCATAATATGGGATAATATGCATGGTGATATAAATGATTTTTATCATCTACTAGATCCATAACAGAACTAGTCCATAGACAGGGAGTACACAACAATAAAAGCTTATTTGTGGATCAACATATTTCTGAAAATGCCAATGTTTAAGGTTTTACCATTATATAAAATGCCTCTAAATAGCACGAAAACAAGAAGAATATTTCAGACATAAGTTTAAAGCATACCTTAATAGATAATATTGTAATCAATTTCTAATATGTATCTTTATTTAGGCGAGGGCCCTGTGGAAGATATGTTTAAGTAACATAACAGGTAATGTTGGCCAAATGGCATGTGTAAACCCTCTGTAAATAAAGTGTATTATTATTATTATCATTATTATTATTTATCTTAAGTGTAGTTAAATTGTAAATATATTTTGTAGTTTGAATCATAACATCAGCACAATGCTTGTCAAGACATGTATATTTGCCTCTCCTGTAATAGCACTAATCCAATTGGATTAGAATGTTTCTAATTTAAAAGATTTTGTTTACCTTAATAGTACTGCAATGGAGTTTCAATTCTAATCAGATTATGATTTAATAACTTTGTTTAACTAGCAAATTTGTTTACCTAACAATTTCACCAAGTCAGATCACTTTGTAAGCTTCTGAAGAGGGGACAAGGCATATAGAATTATACACTTTTTAATAAGGAATTTAAGAGCCCCAAAAGGCCTAAAGCTTTATATCTCCAGTCATATTTTATTCATCCATATATATATATTATATATATTGCAGAACACTGGATTGAGAGGCTATCGCTCAGTTCTTGTGCAATTACTTGTTCGTTCTGCTTGATTGTGGATGTATGATGTATGGATCAACAAGTCCATCATATATTAAATGCTTGATCCTTACCAAAATCAAGGTTTAAAATATCACTTGCAGAAAGCTTGGCAGTTGAGGCAGCTGCCTCTTGATTTAAGAAATTCTTGTCCATCTTATGCTGCATAAATGCTACTAATCACGAATATCCAGTACATTGTACAGTTCAATCATAATTAGGTCGACCATATACAATTCTGACTTTTGACATTCGCATTGAAGAATCGTCACAAACTTAAGATATAAATACAGACCAAATAGTTGTATTTTGATATCCAGAATGTCTATGGGTTGATAGTATTGCAGAAAGTAATTGATTTTAATCTTTTGTCATGAAGTAATTGATTCCAATCCATTAGCACAGTGATAGTTATGTAAATAGTAATAAATGTGACAAAATAGTTGATGTAGGTTTGCAGTATCTATGCCAAATATTGGCCCAAAATCAGGAAATACAATTATGCTTATCTTCGGCTGATAGAATAAATAATGGGGTTGATAATAGAATTTATAGGTACTGTTATCAGGATTATCTTTTCAATGGGCCAATGATATATTTCTATCCTGCTAAGCAACATAATGCTTATAATCAGAACTGGGACAGAACATATAATATTTGTGGTAGCTACAAATATAATTCGAATAGAAATAAACTTCATTTGTTTATTTAGTTTTGTACTTCCTGTGTCTAATTTTGTGATTGTGTTAGCTGTGTTTTTGACATAAATAATAATCTTGATATAACATACTATGATTGTAATGATTGACATACTGACCAAAGCAACTGTAGTGATAGAGAGAAATACAGAAATATTCGAGTGTGAAGTATCTGTTAATAGCGTCACACACAAAGCATTTGATTGGCCAAAGGCTTGGTCTTCATTAATATTTAAAGTTATGAAAGACATCATTGAAAAAGAAACCGTCCAAACTATTATAGTTATAACATAAATCAACATTCTCCTCATTTTGTTTATTTCAGAGTATTTAACAATTATAGTGAAATATCTTATGTATGTTATGCCAGCAAGTAAATAATTGGACACTAGAAATGATACAGATGTTAAGATAGTAGTAGCCTTGCAAACACCACTTGAATGCCAGTCATAAAGAAAAAACATATCTCCATGCTTTGTATCAGTGATAGCAATCATCATGATAGAGAATGTCATCAAGCTATCAGATACTATCAAATTTTGGAGCATGAAACGGTAACACGTTTTTTTCCTTTTTGAAGTTTTAGTATAAATATTTAATAAACCCATCAAATTAAAAGCAATGCCAATGATGGCCACAAGCCAAACCCATGACTTGGTCCAAATATCACCCAAGAGATTATGGTCACATGAGAAATGGGTGGTCTCTTTGAATATACATTTTTCTTTATTGTCTAACATGCAGCATAATCTAAAGTCATCTGTCACTAAGCTTAATTCGGGAAATTTATTTGAGATTGATTGTTGTACTATGGTAATGGCATTGGAACTTATATCAAGTATTTTCAAATTGATTAAACCCACGAATGTATCAAGTCCCATATTTGCAATGAGGTTATGAGACAAATTCATCTCTTCAATATGTGATAAAATGGAAAAAATGCCATCACTAATATGATGGACGAAGTTGTGAGAAAACCAAAGTAGTTTAAGAGATGTAAGTCCTGAAAAACAATCTTTTGTGATAAATGAAATATTATTATTACTAAGATCCAGAAAAAAAAGATTAGAAAGACTCTGGAATGGTCTTATTATCTCCATTTTGACATTTACGCATATATACTTTATGTTATTTTTTGGAAGTCTCAAAACTAAAAGGTCAAACAATGATACAAAGGAAAATACATTTAACAGATTGTTTCCTGCTAAATATAACATTTCTGTCTGAGGAGTGATTTGGGGCACATAAGTAAGCTGAGCATGCAAGCATTGAACAGCTAAGGCAAGGCAAACACACTGAGCAGGACAAGGAGGATAATCGCACAAGAGTTCATCATCCCCAAGAAGGCAGTTTGCTGTGCCATCACATACCTCAGACATGTGAAGACACACAGAGGAAGGTGCTTTACATTTGAACATATTGGAACAGTGATACTGGTCACATTGAAATTCATCATCACCTGCAGGACAATCAAGTTTGCCATCACATACCATCCTATGGGGTATGCAATATGAATTTGAACATTTGTATGTATTGCTGCACAACATATATTTACAATTATTCAAATGACCTCCATTTCTACAAAACAAGAGGTTCCCTAATTTGCCCAGATCATAATAACACATGTCAGAAATACGGAAACATTTAGAATGACCCACAAGGCAGGGAAACATGCCACGGGGACAAATATTTGTAACATTATGGTGAAATTCTGACAACATATTTCGGTATTCCAATTCGTCTTCAGCAAATAAACAATCTGGTACTAAGTCATTAACATATGTCTGCAGGACAACTACGCCATCACTACATACAAAAGGATTATCAGTGATAATTATGTTTGAAAAATTTGAAAGCTTTCCATAGCCATATGGTAAGCAGCCACCATGTTGATGCATTTGATACAATTTATCACAAGCAAATAATCTTCCACTAAAATAAAAGGCATGGGAATTTTGATCTGGACAATTTGTTTCATCCTCTCCGTCTGAGCAATCTATATATTTGTCACAGATACTTAATTGAGAAATACATACACGATCCAGACATGTATATTGTCCATTCAAACATGTCACTTCCACAGCATCTACTTCACAAAGCAAACCATACTTCCCAATATTGTTGAAATGTGTAATATGATTTATTATTACTTTGTTTTGTAAAGGTGGTTGGTTGTGCAAACTTCCATTAGCATCAACTTCCTGCCAGCATTCATTCATATTGGATATGGACCCTTCATCATATTGGAAACCAAAGCAAGCATCATTTTGAAAAACAAATGTTTTGGGACACAAGAAATGGGACACATTTGTTTTTGTTTCATTATAAGTCATATATGAACAAACCCAATGGGCAATAAGTGGAATATTACATGGAGCCTGGATCCATAAAGGTTTTTGTTGAAAGAATAATATCAGGAGACTACATTCCAAAGAACTATTGAAAACAGGAAGGACAGATTTTCTTGCTGAATGCCATAAATGGAGAAGGTCTGTTAATTTTAGAACATGTGACACACGATACTGATTGTTACTACCTATCAAAACTCTTTTCCTCGTTATTATATCAATACGAGATGGAGGTGCGAATGTTCCCATTTGCTTATTCCATTTATGAAATATATTTGGTGAATTGTCATTCCATTGCAATATCATCTCCTGCAAAAAACATCCATATTAATCCATATGCTGATTAATGTGTAGGTCTGCCTAACATATTATTTAAATATTATTTACATATTATTAAACTTCTTTATTTTAGTCAACTATAATTGAAATATCTAAGACAGTCACACAAATGAATCTGTTGACTTTAGCTACTATGTGCACCCTATGATACCAATGATAGATAATTTCTTGTGAAATCCTTTAGCTCTACAGGTTTTACTCAAATAAACCAAAACCAATTCCAAAGTAAAAAATGTAATAAGAATTCAATGTATAAACATTTTGTCATAAAGGCGTGATTTTCAGAAAAATATTATATATAATAAAGATATGAAATAGCAGATATCAAATTGCCTATACATATGAACATACCTTTTGTTTTAAGCCAATGTACACACCCGGCAGCATGCTATAAATGTCCTTAAGGTTGGATATGACTTCATTCATCTCTTCCTTTGAATGAACACTCCAGAGAGTTTGGCCCAGCTTGGAACATTGATATTCTGCCTCTTTCCATGTTACTTGATTCCATTTATCATCTTTTACCAATTTAGCTTTCGGTGGATGATAAGTATATTTCTTGGACCTTCTGATCAATTCTTCTTTAAGTGCAGATGTAATATTTGTTGCATTTTTCCTCTGTGTTTCTAGCAAGAACAAACACCCTGGACCTTGGACATGTACAAGTGATCTTTCATGATGGCACAAAACCATTTTCAAGTCTGTTGATATATTCCATTTTGCAAAAGCCAGAAATTTAATGTCTTCATAATCATATTTATGAGTCATTCCCAAATAATTATTATGACAGTGAGAACCAAATGCCATCAAATTTACAGAAACAAGTTCTGAACATTCCTTGCGTAGGTGACTTTGTCTCACAGAATAATCATATTCACAAATATTGCAATCAGCTTTTGTATCTGTTATTGATATTTCATTGAATAATGTGTAACATTTGTTAATGCATTTGATGCTTAAGATACAGATTGATAGTGTAGCTCGGTGATAATTTCGTAAATCAATTTTTGCCAATAATCTGACAGCATGAATGCCTCTGTATGTATATATCTTACTTTTTATGACTTCTGAAACACCGGCAATGTCAACCTTGAAAATAGGTAGTCCTTTAGGTTTGCCATTCCAGGATGTAATTCTGATATCTTGTGGAAAATTGTTATTATTAAACATGATGGAATGATTATAGATATCAATTTGTGTGTGATTTAGCAATAATTCAAAAGGAATGAATTGCATTATGAGACAAACAGTTGAAGGATAAATTATGTCATAGAGCAACCCACCATAATGTAACGGTTGGTGCATGGCAACAGTTACATTGGATGCGTAATTCCATATCATAGGCAATGCGCCACCAGGAATTAACTTAACATAAATCACAGCACATGATGTTGCTGTTATCTGAAAATCTATGTGGAAGTCAGAATAATGATTATAGTGATATATGACAAGAAGAAATGCATTTGATGAACTAATGATAGGGAAATTGTTAACTTCATATGTGGCCCCACACCATGTTGCACGAGTATTTATCACTGTGTTATTTACTTCAAGCAAGACCATGCCTCCAAACATACAGTCATTAATGTTTGAATTATTGAAATAACTATCTTTCACCTGAACTGACACATGATATTCTTCAGGTGCATTTATCTCATAAATGTATTGCACTGTGTCAATTAGTCTCGTTGAAATAATATTTAAATCAACAAAGTTATGTTTATCAATATTAATAAAATGTATGGGCATTAATTCATTGTTTAATGCTTGAAATAATAAACGCAATATTTGTGGATTTCTATTAGCTGGTATATATAACTGAATGTAACATTGAAATGTTGAGCAAAGTAATGTATTTCTATCAATGACAATCAGTTTAGATTTGATACCAGGTCCATCAAATATGTATAAATATGGAAGAAATAAGTTTGGTTTTACTGTGATTTTAACTTTGTAAAGTTTAACAACACGAATTAGCCAATGATAAAGAATGTTAAGCCCATCCCCAAACAATGGTGTAAGTCTCAACATGAAATGCAGATGACTATCTTTAGGTATAGAATGTATTTGGTTTTCAAATTTGTTGATGATTTGATAACTTAATTTAAAGATTAATCTAAGATTACAGTAAAACTCAATTCTGCTTGTCCTTGAAAAGATGGACGTTGGTTCCAAAGTTCCACAATATTTAGCAATGACAGGTCCAGTGGGAAATTTGCCATCATGAATAGTGACACCATTGGCTTTGCAGGTTGAGTCACTGTACATCGTAACAAATGAAGTAAATGTTACATTTAATGCAAAGTCTTCAGGTACCACTATGCTTACTGTTTTAGAATATGGAGTTAAAGGTCCTTGATATGTCCATCCTATTATAGCATAGGGAATTGTAAATGTATGATATTGTGATCTTTTTCTGTACAGATGTAATACTTGATGATATATCTTTAATATATATTGAGGCAGAAAATCATTTCCAATATTTGGAATGGCTGTTTCCAAATCTATTTCTATGTAAACCATCCATGTTTTAGAATTATTGACATCAGAATAATTATGTCCATGGCACATGTCCACAAAGAAAAATCTGGTTATTATGAATAATATGAAACACTCATTCCTAGTGACATTATTCCCCATGTTGAACAACTTCAGCACATGACCCGATGATGAGGAAAATATCATTCATGTACTTCACCATTATTTCTAATCTCGCTGATACAAAATATACATGCAAGGGTAAAATGATAGGCCCCATAACAGGAATATAGGAAAATAAAGGATGGTGAATAATTACCATTTGAGGTATATTTTACATTGAAAACAATGCATATGGTATTCCCTCTTTGAATATTATTGCATAAATCATTCAGATAAAATGGCCTTTGCATGTATCATGTGTCCTAACATACTGTGCAGTGTAGATATATTGCATAATACATAGAATCTGTTACATCCAACTTATACAATAAGCATAATACAAGGTAACTTTACCTAAGAATAATAGATGTACAATTATTAAGTAACACAAGCATATCAATGGATTATATAAGAATTAACATGTCATGCAATCTCCACCCCTTATGTCAGCAATGGTAAAATCTTGTAAACATATGTAAACATCCTGTGTCATAACATACAGCGTAAATTTATTCCAGTAAAAAATAAAGCTGACATTTATATCCTGCCGATTCCAGAAAATGTCTGCTCATAGTGGTTGACAGCAACTGGCCAGGACTCAAACCAAGAATCCCTGGATCTTAAGGTGAATACCAATTAAGTTATTTCGGCCAGACATGTCTTATTGATACTATCAAATATGCATCTACATTGTGATATTTGTTGATTCTACACATTTAAATATTGTTTCCTATTGCGATCAAAACCAGAACATTTAATACAAGTATTTCTTTAGTCAATGGTACTTGACATCAAATATAGTCAGGCTGATAATGACTCTTTGGTGATGGGTTTGTGAATTTGGTTAAGCTTATGACAGGCAACATGTTACCCTGGGAAACGTGTTGTTAAAGCATTCAGGAAATCACAGAGGTCACAGGTAATTTTACACAGGTTTGGGGTATGCTCAGATGACATGTGGTCACAAAACTGTGATATAAGCAAGTACTAAAATCAGCCAAAAATAACCAATCATGGTTATTGTGTTTTGCTGAAAGTGCCTGGCTGTACATTTGAGCATCAGGTGGTCACATGTATACAAGCATGTGACATCTATTGTGGTTTGTCACGGTGTTAGGCATGTACCCATGGACAAACATTAATGAACAAACAGGACTCTGTTAGCCAAATCACCCATTGTACCAATCTAATGGTGCCCAAATCAAATGTTAGCAAGACTTGACGAAGCAGGAGGCCACTGGCCGTGGCGCAGTTGGTAAGAGCGCCAGCTTATTAGCACCAGTTCCTCTGTGGTGATCCAAAGGTTGTGGGTTCGAACCCCTGCTGTGCCGGGATTGAACTCATGATACAATTTCCTACATGAGCTAAGGCCCGTGCCTAAAGGGTTAACCCGTTGTCCTTGTAAATCTGTGACCGGGTGAGTTGTCATGTCAAGGACCTGCGACATGACAATTCAGTGAGGCAGCACTATATCTGCTACAAGTAGGTCTCATCACGAAATGACTGTAATACTGTTGAAAGTGATGTAAAACCCCAAACAAACAAACAAACAAAAATTGACGAAGCAGGTGTTTACGCAAGATCATTGGTCAGCTAATCAAAGTTTGTTGACAAAGTGGTCAATGGATGATTTGGATTTTAGCAGAAGACTCTCCCACTTTCAGGACATAGTCATTTGACACACTGTTATCTGCTTAAAGGTGAAGATCAACCTGAATGTATTGGTTGTCAAAGGGCTTTGACTATTAAACATATTTTAATTGAGTGTATCGATTTTGATATTATACGAACTCAAAATTTTAATGTACAAGGTTTACATACGTTATTTGATACTGTAGATACTTCTGTGATAGTATCGTTTTTAACTCACATAGGACTTTATAATCAGTTTTAAGTGCAGAGCTTTTGTTTATTTATGTCGACTTACTATCAACCACTGCAAAACATCATACTGATAAAGTCTTTTAAACAAATTATACATTTTTATTATATTTGATTGATGTTATATAAATGCTGTTGATAAATTCTTGTGTTATCTACATATTGTATTAACATTTACATTTTGTTTCTAGTCAATATTACGTTTCTGTTTTTACTGTTTTGGCACTGAATGACCTTATTGTGTCGATGTGCCGTTAAGAAACCATTCATTCATTCATTCATTCTCTCCCACTTTCAAATGACACAGAAATTTATGTAGGGGAAATATGATGAGTAATAACTTTTGATTGCAAAGTTTGGAGTATAAATATTTATATTATGCACAGAAAAAGTGTTTGAAAACCTCATTTCATGAATGCTTTAAATGTAGCCTTGAAAGACATGTTGTGCAAGGCACAAGAAGTTCTTGAACACTTCTGTGTAATATATCAATCGGCAGGTTTAATTTGTGTTTGTTTGGGGTTTTATATCACTTTCAACATTATCTCACTCATTTCGTGATGAGACCTACTTGTAGCAGATATAGTCACAGATTTACAAGAACACCTTTGAACTCAGCTCAGGTACACCTCAGCTCAGCTTCACTATGGGGTCACTCAGGGATCTGTCCTGCATCTTATTCTTTCGACAATTCACATGTCCCCTCTGGCTGATATTCTCTCTAAGTATGGGCTCAGCTATCATATTTATGCGGATGATACCCAAATCTACATTCCTGTAGATCATTCATTTGGCCAGTCTGTAGACACAGGTAGATACACACTTGAAAAATGTGTATACAAAGTAAGAGCCTTCTTAATATCTAAGAAGATGAAGATCAATGATGGAAACACAGAACTATTGGTACGAACCCATAGGTATGGTACCAATGTCACAAGTTATCTTCCAAAATATCAAAATGAATGAACCCGTACACTTATGTTGAAAGAAAATGAACATTTAACTGAAACAACTTTATTTTATATGAATTAGACAAAAAATACAATATAAATGAATGAAAGGTAAAACGCATAGGTAGAATAAATATTCAGTAACTGTTGCTTTTGATAAAGTTAATAACATATTTCACTGTGAACACGTTGGTATGAATTTTTCTGGTATTTACTTCTCTCCTTGGAATTTGTTGACTTGTGAGCGGTTCTTAGTTCCTTGTGTGAACTATTCTTGTATTTCTCAGCAATTCCAAGTGGAATCTCTTGGTGAATGGTGAAGATGGATCAAAGTGGTTCTCTTGGTTTCACTGGGAATTCCAATCACAAAATAACACATTATGAGTGGATATTTCCACCAAGTCCTTTCACATTTTATGTGGCACGCACAAATATCTATTTCTAATGAGATACATAGTTTCAGTACATACTAGTGACTGCAAAAGCAATGCCATATTCACAATGTAAAAATTATATTGAAATTACATTTAATTATAAAGATAATTACAAATGGTATGTAGTATAGCAGGATTTTGGGTCAAATCCCTGCCTCACTACTACGTGAATGTTTTGAATGTTTCTTGAGACAGATCCACTTCAGAACTGTGAAACATACGCAACTTACCCACAATTTGGCACAGAACCAAGTTGGTGGTTTTGTTGACAAGGTCAAGGCCGAAATTTACTCAAAGTGGGTCACAGTATTGTCGCACCCATTTTGCTTGTAAAATTAAAATAATTTAGACACTTCAGAAATGGATGTTATGATCATGTTTTAGTTAGTTTGTTTTTGTCAGATTAAGTTGCATGGCAAGAGCGGATTTATTCTATGGCTTGTCATGGTTTTGGGGCATTTTTATATTTCTATTGTTAGCCAGTCAGAGCATTTCCTGCCTCACTGCTGTGGGCGTAGCCCATGTGATAGCCCAAATACCTATACAAGGAGGAGTTTGGAAATTGCTCACTGCAATAGCCAGACACACCCAGAGAGGGTAGGAGACCATGTCACCACCACCACCAGATTTATAGCACATCTGCAGAGTCACTGGGGACACACTGCCAAGGCTTCACATGTTGGTCAGTAAAATAGTTGAATTTATTTAGATAGTGTTGACAATATTTAGGCAGTGTAGACTTTAGTAAGCAGCTTAGAATAATTTTCCAGGCAGTTCAGAATTATGGTCTGTGGTTCATGGTCTATTGGTTCATGGTCTGTTGGTTCATGGTCTGTTGGGTCATGGTCTGTTGGGTCATGGTCTGTTGGGTCAGGATTGTGACCCAGTCAGGATTGTGACCCAGTCAGGATTGTGACCCAGTCAGGATTGTGACCCAGTCAGGATTGTGACCCAGTCAGGATTGTGACCCAGTCAGGATTGTGATTGTGAATTCAAGGTACCATATGAATGATAGCAATAGGAACTAGGTAAAATAGGAACTAGGTAAAATAGGAACTAGGTAAAATAGGAACTAGGTAAAATAGGAACTAGGTAAAATAGGAACTAGGTAAAATAGGAATTCTAGGATTTGATATAGATTTTATTTCAATTTATTTTAAATGGAAATTTTACACAAATTACAATTCTCACATGTAAATGCAAAGGCAGGAAATAAATTTGCTCTGAATCTGATTTTGTACTTAAAATGTAACTTAAAGGTAAATTTTGTTGCAAGTAAGAATTCTCAATCTAAATTCATGATTTCACAAACTGAGGAATTTATGTGGCACTTATGTGGAACTTGACAATTCTTACTAATGGTCTAATGTGAAACTTAATCTGAAACCAAATGGGGAATTGGGAAGGGAAAATGAAAACTATTTGCTGCACATTTAACTAACACACGTTATTCAATCTCAGAGGGGGACAGGAGCCACCACCATTACCCACCAATGATGCAGTGGGGCACATAAAAGGCCCTTAGTGGGTAAGGATCGGATTATAAATTCATAATAGTGCAACGCATTGTTTCAATGCGATTCATTTTAGCTTCTTTGCATTTGGCAGTAAAAAATATAAAACTTCAATTATTCCGAAGTATTACTTATGGTTATTCACAATGATTATTATTCACACACTGGTGATATATTAATACAGTTATTATTCATATAGTGGCTACTATTCTCTGAGAATATTTGGTAATAAAGGGTACAATTAATTATATGATTTAGTGATACAACATTCACTTAATGCATATAATGCATCTGAATATAAATATTTAATAATGAATTATGATAATTGGAAAAAGATATTTATCCCCAAGGACAATTGATGATAAAGACTTTCATTCAGTCAGCAAGTAATTGCTTGGAGCAAAGTATAGTGATTATTTGTACATATTAATATTTATATACCATATTTAGTCAATATTTGTTACAATAGTCATGATTTACATGACTGTACTGATTATTATGTTATCTTTTTGTACAGCCTTTTTGCTTTGTTCACTCCATCTAATAAACACATCAACCAAAGTTTAAATCTCCTGTTATGTTTCCCTTATAGTCGGTATCCTACAGGTAAAATGAACTGTAACTCACATGATATTCCCATAATGTTTGGTGATAGGCATGGTGTGTTAGCCTAGCATAAATGCTATCTGGCTTTTGATAATACCTCTGCTCCCTCTGATCATAGCCAAAATTTACTTGGTATATATACTACCATGGAGTATTGATCTGACATGCAGTATGTGTCACATGACTACCTGTGAATGGATGCATGCAGCTATCCAATAAATCATGCTCCACTGAACACACCACTTACAACTTTTATCAATGTTTTACCAAATGCATAATTGCATATATATAACTATTGATACTTTTGTGTGACAACCAAGGCTGATCATACCATTGGCTCCATCATATTGTGGAGCACACAGATCACACCAAGTAATACCGTGGTAGACTTGGTGTCAATTTTTTACTCAAAATTGGACATGAAATCCCAGATTAAAAATATGTGCAGGACGGGACACTGCCACATTAGAAATGGTAATGGCCTACTTTATTGCATTCTTGATTTAAATGTTGCAGTACCTACAGAACTCTGCAGCACGTGTAGACGACAGACAGATCATACCATCTAAAGATCTCTTCCCAGTTCTGGTGCCACGATATGTTTCTGGCATTTTACATGCCACTTCCTTCGGTAAGATGCATTGGTTGTATTTTCCCATCAGATATTTCATGGATGGCGAAACCAAAACCTGTGATTTTGTAATAAACACTTGTCCCTTTTCATTCAGTCTGAACTCCAAACAATTTCTGGTATGAGATAATGGCAGGTCAATGGTCACCTTTGCCAATTCCCCTCCATTTTTTGTCACACGGGAGGTGTCCTCCAGTCCTCTGAAATTTCTTTCCATATACTTTTCTTGGACTTGGTGATATTGATGAACTTCTTGTTAAGGGTTAATGACGTGGTAGCCACAGCATTTATCCCGTGGTCTTGCCTGTTGTGGTAAACCAAGTGTTATGTTAGATGTGCATCGTCTGGCTCAATACCCTACTTTACATCAATGCCAAGCCCTCTTACACTATCCCTGATATTAAAGTGTCTTTGTCTTGCCAAATGTGGCAATAATGAATAGTGTCAACCCAATACATTTTGAGTATTGTACTGTGAAACTACCTCCAAGTCTAACTTCAATTGCTTTACACCAGATGAGGGCCAGACCCACTCAGTAGGTCATCTACAGAAGTCACACCTATTGGAAGAAAGGTCTCGTGTTTAATTTTGGGACTTTATGATGGACAGTTCCCAAACAGCCAAAGTCCACTGTCTGTGTATCCATTCTTATCAGCTTCCCTTAGTACACAGCTAAAATGTTGTTGCCACAGTTTGGTACAAGATGGTTTCTGACCTGCCAAGAGCCTTAATTTGTGTGGCTTGGTTTTCATCGCTTACTTTATAGAATACCTCGGTGCTGTCAACATTGCCAGCTATGACAAGGATTTTAAACTTGTCCATAAAAACCGGCATCTTTCCAGATGAGTGGAAAACAGCGAAAGTTGTTCCAATCCACAAAAAAGGATGTACACAAGACCGTGGAAATTACCGGCCAATTTCAATATTATGTACCCTCTCTAAGCTCCTGGAGAGACATATTCACCAATCATTTTACAAATACCTTAACAGTCACAATTTGATACATATTGCCCAATCTGGCTTCCGCCATCTGTTCTCATGTGAGACAGCACTCACTCACATAGTGAACAAATGGGTATCTGCCATTGATGATGACTCCATGTGTGGAGTTATTCTACTTGACTTGAGAAAGGCATTTGATCTCATAGATCATGATATTTTACTGCAGAAACTGAAGATATACAAATGTTCAGAAAAGACCATGAAATGGTTCACATCATATCTAAAGGAGAGAAGCCAATGCACCACCTTCAAAGGCAAAATATCTGAAAAAGCCGAAACCAAAACAGGTGTGCCACAGGGCTCAATTCTGGGTCCTCTCTTCTTTATTTTATTTATTAATGATCTGCCCATGTCTATTAAAAACAGTAACACAGATATGTATGCTGATGACAGCACACTCTCATGTGCTGCAAAAACAATCCCAGAACTCAACCAAAAACTATCTGAAGATGGGGCCAGTGTCTCAGCTTGGTGTACAGAAAACTGCATGGCAGCAAACTGTACCAAAACCAAGTTAATGTTGCTCACAACTTGGCAAAAGAGAGCAACATTACAGGACCCCACACTCACTGTTGAGATGGACGGTCAACTTCTAGAAAATGTTGAAAATGAAAAACTTCTTGGAACCACTATCAACAACAATCTGTCCTGGGAGAAACACATAGACAGCGTAATAAAAACTGTCAATAGGAAACTGGCTCTCCTCAGAAGAATAAAATCCTACTTACCTCTAGCTGCCCGCAAACTGTTTGTGAATAGTCACATTTTACCACATCTTGACTATTGCTCGACTGTCTGGGGATGCTCCCCACATGTCAGTAATCTTCTTACCATACAAAAAAGGGTAGCTAGAACAATATTGGATGTAAAGGATCTAAGGGCACCAGAAAACCGATCCAGCAAACTATTCCAGACTCTCAATTGGATGGCCATCCAGGAGAGAATAGACTACAGAAAAGCTATCATGGCTTTTAAAAGTCTAAATGGCTTAGCCCCGAAATATATGACTGATATGTTTTCATATGTAGGTGATACTCACAACAGGCAAACACGAGCTGCTGCAAATGGAGATTTAGCAGAAAAATCTGGCAAACACAAGGACATATACCAGCATAGTTTTGTGCCTAGTACAATTAGAATTTGGAACAACCTGAAATCAAATATAAAGGATTCTATGAGTGTAAACAGTTTTAGATCAGCCTACCTGAGAGACTATTTTAACCACTAGGTCGCCTGCTTTTATCAAGTTTTTATGCATTTTATCCTTGTATATACTGTACATAGTTAGTTTATCCTAACCTAGTAGCTCTATTAACAAGAGGGCCCTTTGGAAGATAAGTATTAAGTTGCTTAAAAGTGTAACCCTCATGAAATAAAGATTATTATTATTATTATTATTATTATTATTATTATTATAACATTCATACAGCTCATCAATATAAAAAGCCTTGGCCCTGACAGAAATCTCTGTTGAGCATATGAGCAGCATTGGTTTGAGAACACAGCCCATCATTCTTGTCTTCTCTGTGAGGTTAATCAAATTATGGATCTCTTCATACAGACATCACTGGTCACCAACCACCCCACACCTGGCATTTTATGTTGGGAAAACTGGTGTCTTGGTCTTCAAATCTTGTATTTCCCGCAGCTATTTTCTGACCTACACACATGAAATCAGCCATATCCTCACCACTGGGCTCATCTGAAGTGGTGTATGCCCATTCATCACCTTTTCAAGTGTCTATCCACAAATGTGTTTGCTCCAAGAAGGTTACTCCTTCAACATATTGGTGTCTATGTGTACCTCATTCCCGTCATTGAAGATGATTGTGTCACAATTGTATTTAGGTATGGTAGCCACAAGCTTACTCCTGTGTGAAGACTAATTATGTATTGATTTCTTGATCATTAACCTGTCAGATAAAAGGAAGACTAAATAATTATGTATTCATTCTTTATCACTAACTATCAAATTCTATGATCACTCACCTATTAGTCCACGTGCCGTGGTACAGTTGGTCAGAGCACCAGCTTATTAGCACCAGTTCCTCTTTGGTGATTGAAAGGTTGTGGGTTCGACCCCCGGCTGTTCCGTGATTGATTTGAGGCCCGTGATTGATTTGAGGCCCGTGCTAAAGGTTTAACCTGTTGTCCTTGTAAATCTGTGACCGGGTGGGTTGTCATGTCAGGGACCTGCGACATGATAATTCAGTGAGACAGCACTATATCTGCTACAAGTAGGTCTCATCACGAAATGACTAAAATAGTGTTGAAAGTGATGTAAAACCCCAAAGAAAAATATCACTCACCTATCAAGAATGATGAAGATTAATTATATATTCACATGTTAAAATCAACTTCTGGAAAAAATCTATTCCTCAGGACTCGCCTATTAAAGGATCCATACATAATCTAGATTTGACTGCCAACTATGTCAATGTCGCATTCGTCAATCGAAATATTGCACAGGACTCAGATTTATGCTTGTTTATTGAAGGGTCTTGACATAATCTAGACATGTCTACCAAGTATGTTTATGGCCCAATATGTCTATTGGTCCAATATTTGGGTTTTATCAGAGAAATGGGGCTATTCCGTTGGACTCAGATTTATGTTCGCATAAAAAGGTCCAGACAGGGTCTTGACATGTTTGCCAAAGGTGTCTAAACACCCATCAATCAATCAAAATTCCATCATATCATTTCAAAAACCTTTGAAAGTTACAAATGCTCAAAAAACACATTTATCGGTGCGATAAATGCTTTTATGGGAGTGATAAGCAGCAAAATACGTACCGTGGTTTGTTTTTGTGGCGGACTTCTGACGGAAGTAGAAGGGATGCGCGTGCAGCTGGAAGCAGCCAGGAACTGCGCGCGCAGCCATTCTTTCTTTCCATTGCGATATCCAACGTGTTCGCACGTATTTAAGTTTGGGAAGCATTATCTGTTGTATCTCAAGCAAAAAACAGCCATCGGCTCTGCAATTTCACTAAATTCCAAAGACATCTATCTTCTGAAGCGAAAGTAAGAACAATTTTTTGAAAATGAAAACTTTTTAGTGAATTTTTTCGGTGTTCCTGCCTGAGTTAGTTTACCGGGCGAAAAACACGTGCAATGCATTTTGGGCTAATG
The DNA here is from genome assembly GCA_949316495.1 of Amphiduros pacificus. Lineage (NCBI taxonomy): Eukaryota > Metazoa > Annelida > Polychaeta > Phyllodocida > Hesionidae > Amphiduros > Amphiduros pacificus. The sequence goes on from OX439005.1 coordinate 22,373,800, forward strand.
GCTGTTTTTGCTAATATATTTTTATGACTATAACGGTTTGAATATTCTCCTCTAGCCTCCCCTGAGTCAGTTTACCAGGGAAAAAGGAGTAAATATGGAGAAAAACTTGGCCATAGTGTGTGGGCACTCCTACATCACCAACTTGAGGGACTTCTGCCCCTCAAGACAGAACACAAACCTCAACCTTACCCTCAAGACCAGAGAGGTCGTGTTCATCACCAAAAGGGGGTGGAAGATGGAAGGAGTTGAACATGACTACACACTGGATGGGCTCTGGAATGAGGTAAGACGCTCCTGTTCCAGGAAGCACATCGTGTTCCTCAACGTGGTCGGGAACGACCTGGACGGGGACATGCCAATCCACCGGGCAGCCGACAGGCTGATTGATCTGGCCCAGGAACTCCACAACGAAGGGGCCAGGATCGCGGTGATTGGCATGCCAATCCACAGAAACAAGCCGAGGAACATGTCGGAGGATGCACATGGCTGAAAGGCTAATCCGCCCCAAGGCGGGGAAAAAAACAAACGTTTGTTTTAATTTCCCGCACATCTGGTGGTGGCGACATCAGAAACTCAAAGTGGACCCCCCTCTGGCGAGGGATGGCGTACACCTCGCTGATAACGGCGTATACCGCTATTACAACAGTGTAAGGAGGGCCATCCTGGAGGCGGACAGGTGTGTGGAGGAGCATGACACGGGAAGGCCGGCAGAACAGAGTGACTAGGAACTGGCGGGATGCCAACAAACTTACAGTTTGGTGGGTAGAAATACATTACTAATCATTAACTTGGACAGTATTGAGGTTATAATGGCAGACTAGAATGATTATTTCATAACAAGAACTTAAAAATATATTAACTATATTAGCATAACAAATTCACTCTATTGTCACTTACAGTCAAATTAAACCACCATGAGGACTTATATATCTTAATTGCACATATGCATTGCATGTAGTTGTAATTGTAAATATCTGGAGATGTTTGTAGTACTGTATGTACTCAAGATATTCAATTATGGTGAGTGTTGTGGTACTGTATATACTTAATATAATTTATGTATTGTAGGAATTGTATTTACCCAATATCTTAATGAAATAGGTTTTAATGTAGGAAATCAGTCACTATTCTGTTTGGCTACTACATAAAAGAAACTAGAGCGTAGACCTTGCATATAGTTAAGCACACTCAAGGTCAAATACTATCAAAAAAACCTTCGGGCAACACACCAGGGATTAGGGGCAAGCCTCCCTAATTCACAGTATATATATATCTGCATATTAACGGGGGGCTGGAGGCAAGTCTTCCTATGCACACCCAATCCATTATTAGGCGGAGGCAAGTCTCCCTAATACACCGCCAGTATATACATGTGGGGGCTAGAGGCAAGTCTCGCTATTGCATACCCATTTTTTCTACTTCTATCAGAGGCAAGTCTCCCTGTCACACATATAGCGGCCAGAGGCAAGTCTCCCTGATTCACCGCACAATATCAATAGTGTGGGGCTAGAGGCAATTCTCCCTACGCATACCCATTCCTATTCATTGCAGAGGCAATTCTCCCTGTCACAAGGCGGGAGTCAGAGGCAAGTCTCCCTGATACACCGCACATCTAATACAATACAGGAGTTACAGGAAGGTCTCCATAAAACACATTACAACACTATCAGAGGCAAGTCTCCCTGTTAGCATCTCATGAAGCACAGAGCCATATGACAGACCAAATAGTCGGCATGTGTTTTGTAACACGCTGTAATCAGCAACTTCCAATTCATCAGAGGCAAGTTTCCCTGTCACACAAATAGCGGTCGGAGGCAACTCTCCCCGATACACCGCACAATTTCGATAGTGTGGGGCTAGAGGCAATTCTCCCTATGCATACCCATTCCTATTCATTGCAGAGGCAATTCTCCCTGTCACAAGGCGGGAGTCAGAGGCAAGTCTCCCTGATACACCGCACATCTAATACAATACAGGAGTTAGAGGAAGGTCTCCATAAAACACATTACAACACTATCAGAGGCAAGTCTCCCTGTTAGCATCTCACGAAGCACAGAGCCATATGACAGACCAAATAGTCGGCATGTGCTTTGTAACACGCTGTAATCAGCAACTTCCAATTCATCAGAGGCAAGTTTCCCTGTCACACAAATAGCGGTCGGAGGCAACTCTCCCCGATACACCGCACAATTTCGATAGTGTGGGGCTAGAGGCAATTCTCCCTACGCATACTCATTCCTATTCTTGCAGAGGCAATTCTCCCTGTCACACAGATAGTGGTCTGAGGCAAGTCTCCCCACCACATTTTTAAAAAAAGTATATTCGATCACATGAAAAATAATCGAGCGTTACGAGCAGGTCAGGTACAGTGTTAAAAGAAAATTCTTGATTATCATTATTACTTCTATTATTGATGATCACCATTACTATTGTATGTGAGCGGAAATATGGAATCATATCAATCCCTAACAAATCCAGGACACTCCTAGGAGAGTTCCGTAAAATCAGGTGAAAACAATATCAGACAATAATGACTATTTTCTAAAGGCATCAATATGTTTCAGTGGTAAAGGCCAGAGTCAAAAGACGAACTAGGAACGTGCAGAGGTTAGGGGAGTGGGAGATGGACCCCCCCAGTGAAGAGGCTCCTGCCCCTGGCAGTTTCCGGGGCGAGGCTGAACCGACTCCGAGCACCTCCACCGCACCAGACACTCGAAGTCCACCAGAGGCGGCGACAACCCCCATGCCTCAAGTCATCGCAGAGGCGGTAGCGCAAGCAATCCCGCAAATTGTAGCGGAAGTGACCGCCAACCTATCGGGCCCCTCTAGGCCTCAACCCTCCCAGGCAGATTCAGAGAGGGTGCAGGGCCAAGGGGAAGTCCCAACACATCTAGAATCACAGAATGCCAGACCAGATTTCAACCGAAACTCCGGGGCATCAGTGGATCCTCTTCAGTTCCAAATCCAGGAGCCCATGGATGCAGTGGACCGCCACCTGGCGCACCTCAGTAAGAACCTTTCCTCGTCCGACTCATCGTCGGACGAGGAATATGAATTTCAATATGTTATGACAGAGTCGGAAATCGAGGGCATTAAAAAACAGAGTTTGGTAGACTTTCAAAAAATATATCGCAGAACACATTGGAAATCAACAGGGGGGCCACGCATAAATATCACATACGGGGACGACCAATATGATATAGACACAAACCAAGCACGTGCCAGTACCTCTGACCTCACATTTGAGGAATGGGAGTCCATTTTTCTGGCGTTCCACAGTGAGCATGTAAAATTTCACCCACAGGATGGGCCCCGACTTCCACGTTATCACGAGATAATAAAGAAATTACATAAAGCAAATATGGACTGGAGAAAGTACGACAATCACTTCAGAATCAACAGGGCCAAGCGGCTGGCTAGGAATAAAAACTCCCGCCACACGGTACCGTGGCATAAGACTGACATAGAGTTGTATCTGGGGTGCTCCCGTATGGAAAGAGCCCCTGCGGCACGCACAGATGTTACAAGTGTGGTAACCCGGACCACCCCACCCGACTATGTGAGTTACAACAAGATGGCCAACAGAAGCCGGATGTGACCCAAAGTTTGGAACCCACTCAGGACTATAAGCCCTTTCGTAGCGGGGTCCCCAGGAAGGGGGACACACATAACAAACATTCCCCAGAGCCAAATCCACGGGACCTCCCAGGGCGCACCAGTCGCTCCCGGCGCACCTGAAACCACGGGTAGTTGGCTGGAAAAACACATTCCCAAACCATCAACAATCTCCCCTATTTCAACAAAAGCACTATCCGACTTGTTAAATTACGACCCGGACACCCGGGAATTTTTGATAACAGGGTTCATGTATGGCTTTCGTCTAGATCTAGATAAAAGCATTCCCCAAATCATTTTGGACAGACAGCTTTCTGCCCAAAAAAAAAAATTTAAAAAATCATAATTCAGCACTTGCCCACCCACAAGCGGTAGAGGAAAAATTACAGAAGGAAATTGATGCAAATAGATTGATTGGCCCTTTTGAACCAAATAACTTACCACCACACATCATATCCCCGATAGGTCTAAGACAAAAAAAGGAGCCTAACAAGTTCAGATTAATCCATGATCTATCCCACCCAAAAGGGGGAATCTCCATAAATAGTAACATAGAAGACTGGAAAGCCTCAGTGTCGTATGCCACAATTCAGGACGCCATCACACTCATACAGAAGTCTGGCCCAGGGGCAATACTGTTTAAAATAGATATTGAACATGCCTACAAGCTCCTGCCTATACACCCGGAAGACATACTGGGCTTTGGGATAAGTTGGGGAAATAAGGTCTATTTTGATTGTACCATGCCTATGGGCTGCTGCACAGGCTGTGCCACATTTGAATATTTTTCTACGGCTTTGGAATACATAGCTTGGTCCCGAGGCTGTTACCCGGGGGTCCATGTTCTCGATGACTTCCTTTATGTATCAGGGACTCAATTAGTCGAGGCAAAAAATAAACTGGAAATATTCAAAAATCTATGTGCCCAAGTAGGGGTACCGCTGGCTTCACATAAAACGGAAATGGGCACAAGCCTCACATTTTTGGGCATACACCTTGACACAGAAAGAATGCAGGCTAGCCTCCCCCTTAACAAACTAGAGAAATGCCGTACCCTATTGGGGAAGTACATTTCCCAAAGTAAAATAACTGTACAAAACCTTCAGTCACTACTGGGGTTATTGAACTTTGCGTGTTCAGTGATAATCCCTGGGAGACCTTTTCTCCGTAGGTTATACCAATTGCTCTAGAACATGAAAGACCCACAACCCCACTTCAAAGTCCGGCAAACAAAAGGTACACGGGAGGACCTAACTCTATGGCAAAAATTCCTGGAGAATCATAATGGGAAATCCCTATTCATAGAACCATCTTGGTACAAGGATGAACAACTGCATCTATATACGGATGCATCAGGGGCTATTGGCTATGGGCTATACATGAACGGCAAATACGCCCTAGGGTTATGGCCATCAGAATGGAAGGCCTATTCCATAGCACTTCTGGAATTTTACCCCATACTCCTCAGTTTTAAGTTGTTTGGCCAATCCCTGGAAAATAAAAGAGTGTTAATACACACTGACAATCAATCGGTACAAGCAATAATCAATAATCAGTCCAGCACAGATCCACACATCATGGTCATGGTAAGGGACCTAACCCTCCACCTTTTAAGACACAACACAAAACTAAAACCAGTATATATATCAACAAAGAACAATATAGTAGCCGACTCTCTCTCCTGACAGCATATGGAGCTCTTCCGCCAAGTGGCCCGTCGAGGCAGATTCCCGGCCAACCCCAGTTCCCACCCAATGGCTACCACAGAATTACGATCTCACCTCCTGGGCCTACTAAGAAGGATTTCTGGCGCCAAAATCTTTAAACCTATACCTACGAGCCTGGAGAACGTTACAAGATTTCAGAACCAGGGTAGGGGACAAGGGGGAAAATATATCTAGTCACACCATAGCACTTTTCATAGCTCACCTGGATTTAAACAATTATGCCCCAGCGACAATAAATACATACATCAGTGCCATAGCCTATGCTTATAAGCTGAGCGATCTCCCGAGCCCAACTAGCTCATTTCTAATCCGGAAATTGCTGGATGTAGTCGGAAAGGGAAACCATACACCACAAAAACAACCTATCTCCCCCAACTTATTGGGAAAGCTCCTTCAGCAGCTAGTCTACATGACAACATATGACAACACCATAATGAAGGCCATATTCACTGTGGCCTATCACCTATGTGCCCGAATAGGGGAACTCACCCAATCAGACGGAAACTATAAGAACATAATAAAATTCAACCAGCTCTCCATAACATATAAACAGGGCTCAGTGGAAAAAATCAACATTGAGTTCCAGCATTACAAGCACAAACGTACCCCACAAAACCCAATAATAACCCTACTACCAACAGGCACTCTTATATGTCCAGTATTCCATCTTATGGCATACCTTCAGAACAGACCCAGAATACCTGGGGCACTGTTCCTTACAAAGGGGGGAAAACCCATCACGAGCAGGGCAGTAGCAAAGGCCCTCAATACAACACTGGGAAGATTAGGCATGAACACATCCCTCTTCTCAACTCACAGTTTCCGCTTGGGCAGGGCCACAACGGCAGCCTCGCAGGGCGCATCAGACACACACCTCCGCCTTTTGGGCAGGTGGCGCAGCAACGCTTTCCTGAAATACATACGCCCCACAACCCTCACCCTGTCAAAACCTTAAGTGGCACTGGTGGGGCTCTCCCCGACTGCTTCGGGGAGGCAATCCTGGGGTTGCTTGGCCTGCTTAACCCCACCAGCAAGGGAAACCCAGGCAGCTTCCGGGGTCCCAACTCAGGGAAGAAACCCTCCAAGGTAAAAAGGGGCAAGTTAAACCAGGAATAAAGGGGAAGAATTGTAGGGGATGGGAGTAACTTGGGGAAAAAAGGGAAGCATGTCAAACGGGGAGTGCATTGTGGGGAGGGAATTAAACAAGGAGGGAAAGGATTGATATGTCAGGGAGTAAATAAATTTAATATGGTAAAGAAAGTCACGGTTAACCCTCAGGTTGTAAATAAGTTCACGGGTAACCAAATTTAGTAAGGTGAAAAAATCATGTACAAGTGATCAATTATGAGATATCTGGTAATGGACCTACCCAAATATGGGCTTAGGTCAAGGTCACGTGGGTATCAAGCGGCAAACCGTTACAAAAGGACTGTTACAGTAAAGACTGTTGCAAGAAACATAGCCCGAAGGGCCATATGAACTGATGCCGTATCAGGCAATGATATATATGCAGACAGGGTACAGCTTTACTCCGTCTGAGGTAGAAGTAAGTCATTGGACATAATAACATAACCACATATATATATTGCTATGTAAAAATATATATTTTTATTATCAGAATAAAGTTATTGACATGGTCTGTCGCCAAGAACTCGGTTGTTGTTGTCAGTCACTCCCATGAGGCGAGGAATTAACATAAATGTATTTATTACGAAAAAGGGATAAATCTACTTTTGACAGGGTATATATCCTTTTCTATCCTGGTGTAACCCATGTCTTTAGGGATATATACAAGAAGGCATATTTTGAAAAAAAGGTCAAATATCAAATGAACGTCATGCTCGTAGACATGAGTCACTTTTATGGATTTACTTCATATAAATATACACGTTTTTACAGAAAACATAAAACCGTTTTTGTCTTATTCTTCTCAATCTAATTGTATCACACAATGTTATTGTATTCTTGCGGCTTATTCATGTCTGTGTCACGATCATTTCCAGACTACCAGAACAATAAATACAAGCAAACTGTATTTCTATCAGAACATGTTTATATTTCCTATTAAAACATGAATCGTTGCAATTTGTGTATTATCAGTGATAATAGAATCACAAAGATTAGATTGTAAAACCATACGTAGGTTATAGACATTGCAAAATATTGTTTGATTTGTTTACATATTAATTAGATCAATTGAAGACTATTTTCGATCTCTTGTTATTCAACTTGATATTTAAAGTTTCATAAGAACTAATAACAAAAATGTTTGAAAGCAATTTGTAACATATCTGTACTGTTTATGTTCTGACGTTTCCAGATTTGATATCGGAAATGATTTATGGATTTGATAAATGTATGCCAAAACCCTAAACCTTGATTCAGTTGAGCTGTCACGAGATATGGGAGTGACCCGTATCTATTTCCATTTGGCTGCCAAGAACAAGATGTCCTCATACAGTTTATCAACAAACCGATATTAAAAGGTTAGACCTTAACAGATATGATAAAAACAATACAAATTCTTTATGTCAATGACTTCCAAACTTGGACACCGATAACGACTTTCAATTTTGATAATGATATTACATATCAGTAATGTAAAGACATTCTTGAACCTAGAATTTTGAAATTACGTTTGTATGGCAACTATTATAAGTATCATATTACTGGGTGATCACATCCTTGATGATGTTATCGAGTTGCTGGATAGATTCCAACTACAACAAATAGAACATAGAAACATTAAGTAAGTACTAGTTTCAACACTCCTCTTTTCCTATTGTTCTCAACAACAAGTAAGTCTAAACACAACGTCAAAATAAATGTATATCAATATAAATGCATGGGAAATTAGATTTCTTGTTTTGCTAGATTAACGTATTGATTCCCCAAAACAATAAGTAATATTCGGATAGAATAACTAAATCCTGCAATTAATTCCTGGCATTATTTACAAATAAAACTTATCATTTTCATGTTTAATATGCACCAGGGACATCGAATGAGAGTGCAAAATACTAGAATACTGATCTATACAATGTTTTAATTAGCTCTGAGAACAGTTGCCGCTTTAGACAGTTAAATGTTTGTTTCTGGTCTCGAATCCTTTGAAAAAGTAGGTCGGTCGGTCGATAATAAAAAAAGATCGACATTCTTGCCATTTAGATTCAATGTGGTTGAACAGAAAGCCAAAATACTTTCGCACTAAAAATAAAGGAGATTCGTTATGTATTTTAGAAAGAAAGTCAAGATGTTTGATGCGTCTGGAAAGCATGTCACCATAAACTGTGGGCTAACGACCATCAATTTCCTGCATTTGGGTCTTTGACAGTCAATTTATTATCCAACAAAACATGGATAGTTGTTTTTATACGTGCTATAGTGTGGTTTATCCATCCGTAACACTTGACATTACTTAATTTTATAAAGTTATCATTGTATGTTATATTTTTAGAAGATATTTTTAGAAGATCAGTCTTTGCGGACTGATCTCTTTCCTATACTTGAAGATGAAAATTAATATATCGATAATCTGACTTATATAATTAAAGGGAAGCGCCCAAAAGTTAAATTTTGAGTTGTCAATGATGTAAACCAGCCAAGAACTCACAGAGCACAAACATGAAAAACCCATGATTCGATTGTGAAATTCAAGGCCTGGAGATTATCAGGTTAGGATTTTGATGAAATATTAATAATCCAGTCATTTCTTAATAACGTAATCACAGGGGTATACACATAAAAAAATGGCTCTAAAATCCTCAATATCAGTCTTTTTTTAAGCCAGGGAGATATTATTGAATTCCTAGATCTCATAGTCTATGATTTTCTTTTTCCTAATCATTTAAAAAAGGACGATCGGGAAACCAGAAACAAACAATTAACTGGCGTTGCCCTTAAGTAAATATGGAAATGACGATTTCAGTTGTTCATCTTACAATATAAACATTACAATCAACTATAGTATTTATACAAAAAGAAAACAACTACAAAGTTTTTATACATGCGAGGAAGTAATGGATGTTTCCTCTGCCAAATAGATAGGGTTATCAGTTGGTACACATTGCAGTTAATGGTTAATTCCAGACCAGCTAAACATGGTGGTCACCAAGACGTCAATATTCAATCCATCTCAGTCACGTGATAAAAAATGATTATAATCATATAAAATGAGATAACTACTTTTCTTCTCTGAAAAATATAAACCTTTTCACAGTTTTAGCAAGCTGAAAGCATGAGTAAACCACATGAAAAAACGTCTTGTTATTCATCGTGAGTCCAAAGTGCATATATACACCGAAAGAAATTTATGTTACCATGGTAATAATGGAACCTTTAATGTTAACCATTAGTATAACTTAACATGAATGCAACACATACCAGCTTAATAGTTAAATGCATTTACAATTTTGCAAACCGAACTTAAATATGGAAAAATATCATGAAGGAACCGGGAAAAACATAGATGCCTACAGCAGGAATGAACCTTAATCTGACAAATGACTGTCCAACTGGCAGAGTGGGAGCCGTGGGTTCGAATCCGTCAGTGGTAAAACACCCTTCATACTCCTAATCCGCCGCTGAAATAGTTGTAAAACACAATTTCCCATTCTACCTGACAATTTCTCAATACAGATTTGTTATTACTTGCTGGGACCAACACTTTTCCTTGATTAGATACGTGCATACCTGGCAGGTGCAGATAATATCACCACAAAAAAATTTTTATCAACGCAAGTTTTTATTCAAATACTAAAAACATTAACTCAGTAGGTTAATTCATATAGAAATAACTCAGTTGGTTAATTTGTCAAAAGGTAAATTTTGAATATATAAAACAAGTTTTATAAATGTAAACTTATCATATCTCAATCAAGACAAGTTATTTGGCAAGAGTGTTATGTAATATCTTCCTATATAATCTTTTCCTACAAAAAATAATAGTAAAACATCAAAGATTGGCTTTGGAATTTTCTGCAATATTCCTGCCAACTATCTCTGTACATGTCTGTTGTTATTCATAATTTGATTCGGATAGTTTTTCACTTTGTATTTTGTTTTATGGTTACTATGTAAAAACTACAGTATTTGATGTACTCCTTGAATAGCCATTGATTGTTTTTTGTGAATCAACTGACTACAAATAGAATCAACAAACAACTGACGTCTTTATACCGTGGTTGCTGATTATCAGACACTCAATAGACTGATGATGCATAGGAACATATAAATTCCACTAGACATATTTATTTTCATTTTACACAAGACACGTTTGAAAATCAAGCAAATATAGGATTCCATAACAACTGAGATAATCAAAGTCATTAACCATTTAATAGAGTTATTTCCCCCATTATTGCGCGGATGTATTTGTGTGTTTAAGTTTCTCGGGAATGTCCATAACAGTCTAGTTGTGATAAATATAACTACTAAAAGTAAACAGCCCCATGCGCACTATATGAATAATCAGACAAAATAGACCTCAGACGTCTGGAATATGATGTAAAAATATGTTTTACATAATTTTAATATCAAGGCACCACACCTCTTTTCTCAAATATCGTTGAAAGAAAATCCTATTGGATTTTAAATCATGGAAAAGGACGAGACTATAATTTTATTCAGACGATACTTTTATTCAGACGATAATTTTAGTCTGGCTTCATTTTTCAAAATGGAGCTAGATTTCTTTTCAATGCAATGGGTATTGGCATTGTTCTTTGTCCATAAATAAAGGTAATAGGTTAGTTGAACGTACATAGTTTGATATAAAGGTATTTCTATTTGCTAGATCACTTTGATTTATATTTTCTCCGTTTTCTCCTGAAACATTGTCTCACTAATTATTGAAATCATGAAAATAAGATATTTATTTATTTATTTATTTATTTATTTATTTATTTATTTATTTATTTATTTATTTATTTATTTATTTATTTATTTATTTATTTATTTATTTATTTATTTATTTATTTATTTATTTATTTATTTATTTATTTATTTATTTATTTATTTATTTATTTATTTATTTATTTATTTATTTATTTATTTATTTATTTATTTATATATTTATATATTTATTTATTTATTTATTTATTTATTTATTTATTTATTTATTTATTTATTTATTTATATATTTATTTATTTATATATTTATTTATTTATTTATTTATTTATTTATATATTTATATATTTATATATTTATATATTTATATATCTATTTATTTATATATTTATTTATAAATTTATTTATTTATAAATTTATTTATTTATTTATAAATTTATTTATTTATAAATTTATTTATTTATAAATTTATTTATTTATAAATTTATTTATTTATAAATTTTTTTATTCATAAATTTATTTATTTATAAATTTATTTTTTTATAAATTTATTTATTTATAAATTTATTTATTTATAAATTTATTTATTTATAAATTTATTTATTTATAAATTTATTTATTTATAAATTTATTTATTTATAAATTTATTTATTTATAAATTTATTTATTTATAAATTTATTTATTTATAAATTTATTTATTTATAAATTTATTTATTTATAAATTTATTTATTTATAAATTTATTTATTTATAAATTTATTTATTTATAAATTTATTTATTTATAAATTTATTTATTTATAAATTTATTTATTTATAAATTTATTTATTTATTTATAGTGCTGATAAAATAATGATAATAAAATAATGATGATTATAAAATTGATAATAAAATAATGATGATTATAAAATTGATACCAGATAATGTCTGTTCATAGTGCTATTTATAGTATCACCTTATAAGGCTGGGTGCTGCACTTTCCTCCCACCTCCCTTTCCCGTTATCCAGTACATGTGACATACATGTGACATACATGTGACATACACCTCCTGGAGCCTTCGGGTCCAAATTTGGGCCACGATATTTTGCTCACGTTCGCCCGATACGAGGCCTTATTTACAATGCTCTGTGTTGTACCGCACACTTTTCATTATGTCTCACTACAGGGTGGCCCAACTGGGCAAACAACATTTTTCAGTTAATGTCAAGACCTGAACTGACCTGAGTAATAATATGTTTGAGCTTGTATTGATAACGGTACCCCCACTGTTCATTTTATGCCCATTGGCCCATTGGTCAAGTCAATATTCAATGATTATACCAGACGTCCATTTTCGGTTTATTTACTGCACTGTTTTTGGAAAGTATCTGAGGCCAGTGTTAAAGGTTTAAGATTGAATTAATTGTAAAATGATTTTCTCTCAAATCTTTTGAAAATATATGAACATTGCACAATGAAATGTATGCATTAAGTGTTGTTTTCGGTATATTCTGACAAACTTTAGGCCATCACGCTTTAGTGCTTTCACCTTAACAGATATGGCTTCCATTATCACAAATGAACAGAGTACGTGCGACTGCATTCGCCGCTGTGCCCAATTCGACTTTTAGATCTCCCACTTTGATTCCATACCGATCACTTTCTTTTCAACGTTTGGTATTTTCTCTTTAGGGAATAACACGTCGTGATTTTTCATATTCTTTATTTATGCGTCTGTCACTAGTTTTTTTGTATAATCCTCTTATTTCCCGTAGCAGAAAAGGCCTCAAAATGTGTTGGTCCTTGTTAAAATTTGCTTCCTTAGGGTAACAAAGCTCATCAGCGAGAATGAGTGACATAGCGCATGTAACGGGTAAAAAGTAAAGTAAAGCTGACATTTATTTACCGCTCACTCCAGACAATGTCTGCTCATAGCGGTTGATAGTTACTGGCCAGGATTCGAACCTGGAATCCCTGGGACTCAAGGCAGATACTCTACCAATTGAGCTATTTCGGCCACTATCGGGTCTATAGCAGTGGGAGGAGAGGACGTCAAGAAAACACCCTGCAGAGCACTTTCAGTGACATGTAATATTGGCTGATTTCTACTTCCATTCACCAAATCAACCACACAGAATGCCATTTTTTTTTTAATTATCAAAATGATTTAACCCAATTGATATTTTTTTAAATCATTTCAATTCATGACTAATTTTCTCATATTTTTCAGTGAATATTTCTTCTTTTTTAGGTATTATTATGATAAGAGCAACTTATTGCTGATTATTTTCTGAAATTAGATTAATATTTGATTTATCTAATATCTCAAAAATAAATGTGAGGTCAAATTAAAGTCTGTCAATTTGTCACTTTTGTAACCCTACCGATTTAAGCTATTTCTAATCATTTTAGCTTCATAATAAATCTTGAAATTGACGGACTTTTTTTTCAATTTGTTTTTAGTATTAATGTGTTTTTCTGTGCAGTATTCTATATATTTTCATAAACTAACCCCCAATAAGCTGGCATTTTTATATTATTTAAAAAAAAACTTAGTATTATAGTATTTTCCTCTGTTTTCCCTTATAGATTGATCACAAAACTATAAATTGCTCTCAAATAGTTAATTATGAACAGATTTTGGTGAATAAGGACTCTAGGAGCTCGTATTTGAAAGATGTAGATGATAGGATAATAAAACATGTAGATAATTTCGTGGAAATAGGCTTTCTATTTTCAAAGTCATTGAAAGGTCACTTCAAGGTCACTGGCAATGTTTGATCAAAATAGCCTAAGAAGGTTGACATTCGATCACATATCATTTGTAGATGTATTCTGAGTAGTAAAAAAGTTATATCCCTATGTCTGCCATTTCTAGTGATGATTGCAAATTTATAAACCTTTATATTGTATATTTTATGTAAACTTCATGGTTAAATGGATTTATTTTACATAATGATGATCAATTCATTCAGACAATCTCTCAGATGTTATTAACTATAAATGACAGAAATATCTCAGGCGATGTCAAGAACAATGCCGTTTATCATATCACAGAATGATACAAATGTGGGCAGGTACTGTGAGTTATAATTTATCTTGGGAACAAATATTGAGATCCTCCCCTGAAAAAAGTGTAGATAAAGTGAGAGAAGTGGAGCGTGACGGAGATGACCGAGGTTAGACCGGTGTGTGAGGTGAGGCCGAGGGGGCAGGGTGTCTCAGCTGACGTGTGTAGACTACCCACATCCCAGTCTTTCAAACAAGAGGGACAACTGTCTTGGCCACATGCCATCATAACAGCAGATATATATACAGGGAGTCCCACTGCCCATAGCATCACAGTCTCACAACATCTGCAACCTAAAACATCTCACAGACTGAAATCCTGCCAAAACAGTATATATATATATATTATATATAACACATGTTTAATAGGCAACAGGAACACAAAATACCAACGGCATAAGTTAATTTTCTGATAAGTAAGCATAAGTATCAGGTCCAGATTATTACATAAGCATGAGTCAGTGCAGAAGAAAAAGCAGCAAGAGGGTTGCCATCATAGGGGCAGGGTGCAGTGGCCTGGCTGCCATTAAGAGTTGCCTGGATGAAGGCATGCATCCAGTATGCTTTGAGAAGGAAGAAGACATCGGCGGGCTATGGAACTATGCATCTGAGAGCAAACCAGGAAAGGGAAGTATATACAAATCGTGCACCATCAACACAAGCAAAGAAATGATGGCGTTCAGTGACTTTCCAGTGCCCAAGCACTATCCGTCCTTTATGCAGCACTCCCAGGTGTTGGAATATTTCCAGAGCTATGCAGAGGAATTTGGTTTGAGGAGCTTCATTCGCTTTGGTACATCAGTGGAAAATGTTCTCCCCACAGCAGACTTTGAAGAGAGTGGACAGTGGGAGCTGATTACAAGGCGTTCAGAGGACACTCAAGGAGAGGTTTCTATAGACATATTTGATGCTGTAATGATATGCACAGGGCACCATATTCACCCCCATATTCCCCATCTCCCTGGACTCGACAATTTTCAAGGCGTCAAAATGCACTCACACTCATACAAAATTCCTGATATGTTCGCAGGCAAAAGAGTGCTGATAGTGGGTAAGTTTTCATTTTGTTATCACAGAACTTTCTTCCACTAAACGTCTATTTGGTCAATCAGAAATTGATCATCTTGTTATGCATCATTTGGTCAAACATACCCAATGCATGGCAAAAATGGTCACAGATAGATGTTTGGCTGCAACTGCTTCAAAATGATCACAAAATGGTCACAAATATATGTTTGGCTGCAACTGCTTCAAAATGGTCACAAAATGGTCACAAATATATGTTTGGCTGCAACTGCTTCAAAATGGTCACAAAATGGTCACAAATATATGTTTGGCTGCAACTGTTTCAAAATATATCCGGAACAATAGATAAGAATTTCTGAGAAAGACATTTTTTGGTCATCGAAGACTGACTTGGATTGAGTTAAGCCTGGTCTAGATTTTGTTCCCTTTTCTGGTGCAATGGTCCATATTGTATCAGGATGATGTTCATATTGGCAACATAGAACATAGATATGCTCATTCATTCAGGTTTGATGCCCTCATCATTATTGTTGAATATGCAGTTCCTTGCCATGTAACTTTGAAATACCATAAATGGATACTAAAATTGTCACAGTCTAAACATTTTTGTCATGTCTATGAATTTTCGGTACAACGTCATACTGTGGCGTGGATAACATTATGGTTGTGTTGATTGTTGTGGATAAAGAAACAAACACTATATTTACAATGGCGTTAGATCAATTCCAGTTTTATCATATTTATTATATAGATTTTTTACCAAGACCTATGCCCTACGGCAATTAAACATGGCCTTTTTATGCCAAGTACATCAATAGTTATCAGGCTCAAATACTGAACAGTAGTTTGTGTAAACTTTTTCTACACAAGCACTTTAATCATAATCACAGTTTCCTTATGGGTGAAATATGTGATTTGGCCTATTATTTCATAAAATGATGAATTTACGGTGTTAAGCTGTCATATTACAAGAGGAACTTGCTGGTGTTTAGCTGTCATATTGCAGTAGGAACATGCTGGTGTTTAGCTGTCATATTGCAGTAGGAACTTGCTGGTGTTTAGCTGTCATATTGCAGTAGGAACCTACTGGTGTTAAGCTGTCATATTGCAATAGGAACCTACTGGTGTTTAGCTGTCATATTGCAGTAGGAACCTACTGGTGTTTAGCTGTCATATTGCAGTCGGAACCTACTGGTGTTAAGCTGTCATATTGCAGTAGGAACATGCTGGTGTTTAGCTGTCATATTGCAGTAGGAACTTACTGGTGTTAAGCTGTCATATTGCAATAGGAACATGTTGGTGTTTAGCTGTCATTTTACAGAAGAAACCTGGTGTGAAGCAGGTGTTAAGCAGGTGTTAAGCAGGCACGCTTCAGTGTCATAATAAGTCATTGGATCTAATGGACAACTGACCCCTTTGGTATTCAACCATTTGATTACTTCTTTTAAAATAAAAATTTCTTATTTCTGTTATCCATAATGCTTTCCAATATTCATAGAAATCAGATTGTATCCTAACTTGACATGTACAATATATCAAATTTGTATCATGACTGTCTGCATTTCTTTCCTTTGGTGTGACTATGTTTATAATTTGAATATGTCATGAATTGATTAGATTGAGCTATATGGACATAACTGCCTTTTGTTAAATGGAATATCTCTCACTTGTCAAACCTTAATGTTATATGCAGACCAACATGGCCTTGTGTTTTAGAAGCAATCCCAATTTGTCAAATGGTTACCCTTTTAAAGGCCTCGATGAAGTAGGTCCTGCGTGAAGTTAATGTCTTTCTTTGATCTTTTTGGGCCTGGATACAGCAGTTAAAAGCAATTTCAATGAATGGTCAAGAGTTGATAGCGATCGGATTCCGACCTACATTTTGGATCCTCCTTCTTTTATTTCAGTGACATATAAAGGATAAGATTGAGAAGAATTATTATATCACTGTGTCTATTATTCAATATATGTCGCCACATTATGACCAATGTCACCTTGACAATGTCTCAGATTTAACGGAGTTATATAACATAACCACGTTGAGGTAAAGTCCATTGACAATTGGTTGAGGTTAGTTTCTAAATTTGGGGTTACATTTTTTTAGATCAAAGTATATTTCCCCTTAGATTTAGATATCATAATATTTTGATATATTAAATGATGTATAAATATATAATTGGATATAATTCAACATGGTGGCGCTTTGCCATATATTAGAGTTATGAAACATGTATGTTTGGTGAAGATTATATATATATAAATATATATATATATATATATATATATATATATATATATATATATATATATATATATATATATATATATATATATATATACGCTACAGAATATGCCATAATAAATTTATTTAATTGCATTAAAATAAGGGGGCAATGTAGAATATTGAAACTGAAACCTGTTTTATTAATAAGGATAGAGGCTCCCTTATTTTCACTGTACAATGCAATCTTCTCGAACGTTGATATGATGATCATGGTATGTTTTCATTGAACACATATGGGGTTAAAATGTAGGAAAAGGGACCCAGTCATGCTTAAAAGAGAAGATCAGTGTTGTCAGAATGAACTGCCTTTGCTATCTTATCTGTTCTTCCAGAGACGTCACGTTATAGGTATGAATACAGTTTGTGAGGCCAAGAAAATAAGATATTGTTTCTATCATCACTCTTTATTTATTTATTTGTTTATTTATTTATTTATTTATTTATTTATTTATTTATTTATTTTTATTTTTTTATTTATTTATTTTTTTATTCATTCATTTATTTATTTTTTTTGTACATCAAAATTTCACCCTTTTTCGTTTTATCATCGTTATTATCGAGAAAGTAGTTAAAGTGATACAAACTCAGCTACAGAGGAACTATGAGGATGACAAAGAAAATATTGATTAGCTGGCACATTTTTCTCTTAGGCGGTTAATTTACGTAGTTTCATTCCTCAATCTAGTATTAAGCAGGCGGGGTTAAGCAACATAGAATTTTTTTCTTCTGGCCTTAAAGTCATTTAGGGTTGAACCATGGACAGACACTATGACAGGTTACGTAGCGAAGCATGTCGTGTTTCCTTGTAATCCATGACATACCAAACCCATAACCTCTTCCTGAACCCCTTCTTCAATGGAGAATGTTCACATGTGCATCACAGTACTGATGCACATAGAGGATTTGTGAGGACCTGAACTTTTGACTGATTCTCTTAATTTCTCTAAAGCCATTACTACAAGACACCTTTGAATTAACCTGGCCTTATCTAATCAAGTCCGGGTCATCTTCTGAGGTATTCTCAGTGTATTGTCCCTCTTGGCCACTTTGACGTGATTTGAAGTGATCGTGGATATGCCTTTTCAGACCTTGACACATGATACCCTGTCATAGAGTACCTTATTTTGTGGTACTCTCCATCAGAGTTGTTCTGTATACTTTCTCTACAGGTCAGCAGTTAAATAGAGTAAAAGCGTGTGTTCTCATGGCATTTTCTGATATCATGGCCTCCATTAGTGATCAGAATAGTAGCTGTCTTTGTATTTGGTATTCATCAGCTTTTTAAGCTCCATGAGTAGACCTTGTCTGATATAAGAGTTAAATAAAAACTGTAATGTTTAATATGACTTTGAACCCTTTAGAATATCTTACATGTGACTTGGGTGAATAAATTAAATGATACTGCAATGATACACATGTTATAAAAATGATATCTTTTTGGTGTCTCCAGTGAGCTTCTAATTGAGCAATACTGCAATGATACACATGTTATAAAAATGATATCTTTTTGGTGTCTCCAGTGAACTTCTAATTGAACAATACTGCAATGATACACATGTTATAAAAATTATATCTTTTTGGTGTCTCCAGTGAACTTCTAATTGAACAATACTGCAATGATACACATGTTATAAAAATTATATCTTTTTGGTGTCTCCAGTGAACTTCTAATTGAACAATACTGCAATGATACACATGTTATAAAAATTATATCTTTTTGGTGTCTCCAGTGAACTTCTAATTGAACAATACTGCAATGATACACATGTTATAAAAATTATATCTTTTTGGTGTCTCCAGTGAACTTCTAATTGAACAATACTGCAATGATACACATGTTATAAAAATGATATCTTTTTGGTGTCTCCAGTGAACTTCTAATTGAACAATACTGCAATGATACACATGTTATAAAAATTATATCTTTTTGGTGTCTCCAGTGAACTTCTAATTGAACAATACTGCAATGATACACATGTTATAAAAATGATATCTTTTTGGTGTCTCCAGTGAACTTCTAATTGAACAATACTGCAATGATACACATGTTATAAAAATGATATCTTTTTGGTGTCTCCAGTGAGCTTCTAATTAAACAATACTGCAATGATACACATGTTATACAAGAAAATCAATAAATCTTTGTGTTCGCTTTACAGGTCTCGGCAATTCTGCTGTTGATATTGCAGTCGATACCAGCAGAGTCGCAAAACAGGTAAAGTGTATTTGTACCTTCAGAGTTTAAATAGCAATATGGTTTTTATTTTGTTCTGTTTATGCATATCTACTGTGCAATAATTGCAGTAAGTATTTACATATTATCCTTACCCTGTCTCTAGGTTTATGTGAGTACCAGACGTGGAGCCTGGATAGTGGGAAGGATGGGTCCTTTTGGCCTGCCAGCTGACATGCTTGCCAACAGTCGATGTATGTTTAAGATGCCCAGAGCATGCCTACAATGGATGGTAGAATGTATTGCCAACTTTAGATTTGACCATGATTCATATGGGGTAAAGCCCAAGCATAGGTATGTTGGATTTTTTCAAAGCAAACTTACAATTAACTGTTTATTCTTGAATTATTTGTTCTTTATAATAAAAAGTAAGCGTAACTGATAATGCATTTTCTTTAATTTAAGGTCATTACAGGCTCACCCGACTATCAATGACGACCTTCCCATTCGAATAATGACTGGCCATGTACAAATTAGGCCTGACATAGAGTCATTCACAGAAACTGGAGTCACATTTGCTGACCAGACAACAGAAGAGATAGATGTTGTAATCTTAGCAACAGGATACGATTATAAATTCAGATTTGTAGACGAGTCCATTTTGGGTATGAAGGGCAATGAGGTTGAGCTATACAAGTATGTGTTTCCCCCGAGACTACAGCAACCCACCCTAGCCGTGATAGGACTGGTACAGGCCATAGGAGCTGTGATGCCAATATCTGAAATCCAATGTAGATGGTTTACAAAAGTCATCAAGGGTATGTACCATCTTAGAACAATACAATAGCAATGGCGGTTTGTCCGTCCTGGGTTAAAGTCATTTTTCCTTATGCAACTGTTCACTTGATGCAGATACCCACACTATATGATACGCCCACTAGCCCATGGGACTACAGACACATATTTTATGGTGGAAATATGTGTATATAACCTCTGGTCAACCCTCAATTGACCCGAGAAAAACCCTCTACCTTCAAAGGCCCCTTTGTGCCTATGAGAGAATGTCACATTAAGTTGTGTTCTCCTTTAGAAATCTTGTTAGCCCTGCTCTTTGTATTAACATACACCTTTTTCAGTGCCATGCGCTAATTTGCTTTCTTATATATACCAAAGTTACCAGATTGATGGAAAAATAGAAATTGCAGTCAACATGAAACCAAATTTATTATAATTATAGTGGAAGATAGAATATATACATTTGTTAAAATCTTCCACAAATGCCTGTATTTCTTTATCACGACCCTTTGTTGTATTTCCATAAATTTTAAAGCATCTTTAAACATGGGGCAGCAGTTAAGTCCTAATTCAAATATCATTAAAATATGAATATCCCTGAAGCAAAATAGGTCATATATTCCAATGCAGTGTCCAAATAATGAACCTGGAGTGACCTTTTTGTGTTAACATACATATACTTGAAGAAAGATGAAATATCTTTAATGCATACATGCAGTAAGTGGCATTTTCCTCGAAAAAGGGTTAGTCAACAAATTATGATATGACAATACATAAAGACATTGTGAGAAAGCCACTTATTTTGATATAATTTTCCTCATAAGTGTAATATTTTATGAAAAGAAAAACAGACGATTTTTAAATTTCAAACTACCTGATGATGTTACTATTGTTTATTATTATTATGTATGTTATCCTATTTAAGGAGAAGTCAAACTTCCGGAAGTAGACACCATGTTGCGTGAAATCGAGGTCAAGCGAGATTACATGAGAACTCAGTATTTGCCCTCAAGGCGGCACACATTGGAAGTATGTTTCCTTCTACAGATCTAATATTGATAATAAAAAAATGGTTATTTAGTATTGAAAACAGATTGGATGACTTTGCTATGATAAGAATAGGAGCAAATCAACATAGTAAATTTACTAATTTAATAATTATGAATTTGCTTGAATGGTTTCAATATTATATATTTTCCATTTCCTCTTTCAGACATTTTGGATAGAATATATGGATGACATTGCAGAAAAGATTGGTGCGTTACCAAAATTATGGAAATTGGCTCTGACAAATCCCGGTCTTGCTGCAAGATGCTTCTTTGGACCGTGTGTGCCCGCTCAATATCGTCTTATGGGACCTCAGAAATGGGAAGGAGCGCCGAGCGTTATTAAGAATGTTTTCAGCAATCACTCCAGTGGCATGAAGAGGCGTCATTTGCAGCACAATAAGCCTGTAGTGGACAGCCACATGAAGACTCTATTATTTGTCAAGGAGTTGATCCTCGTAGCGTTCTTCTTTGCAATGATGGGCTTTCTTTTCCAAATCTTCTTCATTTTATAATGTAAACGACCTTGGGATTCATGTTCATGGGAGACTGCACTCTGTATAGCACTGTGATTTATTACGCCATGCTCCTTGTAGTATTGTCCATTCAAGTGTCAATTATACAGTGGGATAAGTATATTAACTTATAATAAAACTGTTATGTGCCTCATATCACCATCAATAACATTTGTTACTCAAAGATCCAACCAACGTAGTGACATGCTGTTTTAACAAAATTATTTATATCATTCATTTATTTTTGATGATATATTTTCTAAAAGCTTTTGTAATATGCAGATGCTAAAATGGTGCTTAACATGTAGATATGTTCCTTATATGCGCATGTGTGGAGTCTCACATTGCCACTGTAAATAAACCTATTTATATGAAGGATTTTGAGGTCACGGGTCGTGGTGCATTTGTGAATGGCCTTTAAAGTACCAGTTTCTCTGTGGTGAGCCATAGATCGTGGGTTCGCTTCCGAGTTGTATGGGAATTGAATTCATGATACGATTTCTCATACGAGCTGAAGCCCATGCCTGAAGGTTAACTAGTTGTCCTTGTACATGTAAATCTATGACTGGGTGGCTTGCCATGCCAAGGACATGACAATTCGATGGGGCAGCCATATATGTGCTACAAGTAGGTCTCGTCATGAAATAACTGAAAAGCTGAAAGTGACGTAAAACCCCAGATAAAACCAAGAGAATGGATTGCTGGGCAAATAGCCATTATTATCGTGGTCAGTCTTTTTATCGGGGTTGGGGGGTCATCATACCCTCTGACGAATTATTCAAAAGGCATAAGGTTATCGTCAACTTCACTGGCATCCAATCCAAAATCATACGATTAAGCATGCATGTAAAATGGTGTTTATATCCTTAAGAAAGTGTTGTTTCTCTCTCATTTGGTGGGGGAGGGGGAATGACCAATATGTGAATCAAGATATTGATCTATATTCACACTGTGAACCAATACATTCACAATATGGACCAACATATTCACATTGTGGAATAATTATAAAAACTAATAAATAAACATTAATAATGTGATATTATATAACTACATACTTATGTATACTGGCACAAATACTAATTTAATATCGTGGAAATAATGCAAGATTATATGCATAGTATTTTGATTAAGGTTCATATATTTTTACATATAATTATTACATTTTTGTACTTTTATAAAATATCCTTGATTTTATGTTTACAAAATCAATGACATGTTTATGTCAGTCATGATCTGACCACATATAAGATGTAAATATATGTTACTTAATTAAATAATATAATACCGGTAAATTTACAGCTTATTTTCTGCTAAAACTGAGAAAGATAGTATTTTTATACATTTGCTATAAAATATACATAACTATTTCTATGTATTGCATAATGTATATATATATGGATGTGATTTGTAAGTTTTCTATACCATATGGTGCTTATATTTTATCAAGATGATATGATCTACTTTTAGTTTTTGATTAATAAAACCAGACATCTATATTAAGCTTGAACTTCCTTCTTCGTTCCCACTTATTGTTTGTGTATTCATGCATCATATAGAACAGACGTGTTGCCATCCAGAATGATTGTTTTTCTTTTTGGATTGTGAATCAGATGACCCCAGTTATTCATTTAAGCTTCCCCAAATCAGGATTTCACCTTTTAACTTACCCTCCATAGCAGGGCTTCTCTATCATATCAGTCCCTGCCACCAAAGCTATAGATGTGCGCACTGAATCGAGCGCAGAAAAATCTGGCTGTCAACTCATTGGTAAAAGAATATAAATAGATTCGTTTTGTAACGACAGCCCAACGGACGGCCCTGGTATTCTTGAACCAGTGTCCCATTTTGTCCAAAACTATCAGAAAATTGATCAACCAAATAAGAAGAATCAGTAGCCAGTTGGATCTAGGTCTTTTATTTATTCTGTGCATACATAATAAAAGAATACAAATAAGCCAGGCATCCCAGTAATTCAGGAAGTAGGTTGTGTAATTCAGGTTGGGAAAGGCTGGTATGCTAGAATGTCAACCATGGAGAATATGAAAAGCTAAGATAGTGCAGAAATTGTTTGATCCATGCAGTGTCAATTTATCCTTGTGTTATGCACAACTAAGGCTATATGAGATAACCTTTGGTGAAAATATCAATCTGTGTTTAAATTTGTAATATCTGTGTTTTTCATGTCATTAAAGCATTCATGAAATCACAGAGGTCACATGCAATTTAACAGAGGTTTGGGGTATGCTAAAATGATATGTGGCCACGAAACTGTGATACACGCAAGCTATCTCACTAAAACCAACCAAAATTCACCAGCCATGGTTATTGTGTTTTGTTGAAAGTGCGAAGTACAGGCTGTACTCAACCAGGTGGTCACATATAAACAAGCATGTGACCTCTATTGTGGTCTGCCATGGTATTAGGCATGTGCCAATGGACAAAGTTTAATGGACAAACAGGGCTCTGTAAGCCTAATCACTCCATTGTGCCAATCTGAAGGTGCCCCAAACATGTGTTTGCACCAGATAACTGGTGAGCTTTGTTGACAGTGTCCACTGAATGATTTGAATTTCAGCAGAAGACTCAGATACTTTCAAATGGCACAGAAATCTATGTTGGGGAAATATGATGGGTAATAACTTTTTATCACAAGGTTTGTGGTAAAAACATTTACATTATGCAAGGAAAATGTACTCGAGAACCTCATTTTATGAATGTTTCAAAGCATGGATATTTCTGTTTTATTTTATCCAAAGTTTCCACTTACTCTTGCCTTACATTTGATATTTCTGCAAAGAACTTGTATAAACATAGGCCAATGCCTTCGAGCTATGCTGGCCACACCTTTTAATTGTTTGTGAACATTTAACAGAAACTTTTCATAAAATGATCATTATAATCATTTACCCAGTTATTGTTTATTTTAAAAGTCTCATACTAATTCTATACTTAGATTAGTGGAATGAGTTGCTGGCTGTTCCTGGTGTGTATGCATATGCAAAGTTGCGCCATATTGAGAATATTTGCTGAGACAAAATTCCAAGAATTTTAAATAAAGGACCTGTGAAGCATCAAATGCTCGATTTAATAACTTCATAATCTTGGCACAGAGAATTGGACACAAATGTGGTGCAAACCAAATATTAAATGTATATTAATGTATATTAAACTTGGGCTTAACTAGTAAAAGAAAAGTAAAAGGATAAGACAAGTAGATAAGACAAAATTATTTAATCTTGTCATATCTGCACATTTTAGCACATACCGAGATACAAGTATAATAGTGTGATTAATTGAAAACGTTTACAAAATCAAAAATATTTCTTTGATTCCAAGAACTGCCACGAATTCGCCTTCTTGAAAATATATTGAACGGCTGTTGACCAATCAAAATACCACTTGCCATCAAGCTCACACCTTCTTGAAAAATCGCCAGTTTTCGCAATTATCTATCAAATATCATTCTGGCCATTAAAAGGTAGAAAATAACAGGTACCACCTATAAGTGATACATAATTATGGCACCACCCTCAGGCTATTCATTGAAAGTTTCTATGTTTAAACCAATATGGCAGCCATTCAGTCACTGCCACATTTCCTTTTTGAAAAGTTTCAAACTGAAGCTCAATTGCGATTATAAGAATGAAGCACTGGATGTTCCATGTGTGTGATATTTTCAATGAGTGATATGTGTTCAATGCCCAGATGGAGCCACGGTGTTGCACATAGCTATTGAGGTTGTTTGGAGAAATTATAATAAATGGAAAAATGGTTAATAGATGGAATTGGTCCCCAAAAAATAATCACCATACTGATAAATTGTGAAGAATCTCACCCAGTAGTTTGAAAAGGGGATATGGAGTTTAACAGAAATAATGATCAGATTCCCCCCATTTTGAACTGAGGCTCTAAGAATCAATCTGAGGGTTCCAGATATCTGATATGAGTAGGTGGAGCCACGGTATTGCATACTTGACAATTCAGTGTCAGTGGTTGCTTTTGATTCTGTTTCCACAACTCAGTGATAGCTTATGATGTGTTGAAAAAGAAACAAGATATTGAGCCTCAATTTATTCTCTGAGAATACAGCATCTCAACAAAGTATATCTAAGAGCTCCACACAGTAGGTTTAGAGGAAAAGGTTGAAGTTGACAGAGAGGTATTGCCCATCTCAGAAAAATCTAATCTGATCCGCGTACACATTTCAAACTATTCCGGACGCTCACAACAAGGCTGAGGAATGTTCGTTTTATTTCTTTTTTTTTTCTTTTTTCTTTTTTTTTTTGTGCGTGTTTGGTTTTTTTCATAAATATTATCGCTAAAGCGTTAGAGATTTAATAGAAATTCTACACCATCATAATCAAAATACTATTACACTTTCAACTGTTACGAAATTAGTATCATTTTATGACGATTTTTATACAGTTTTGATGTTTTTAGTAAGCGGTCAAGAAGTCGTCATAAAGCAAAATCTTCCGGATGTCAAAGAAAAGGTGGGCACCCGAATTCGTGGCCTAAACAAAACATCAAGTTTAAGAAATTTGAAAATCATGCCAAAATATATATGGTTTATGAATCATTCATTTGAGAACCTAACCCTGTTTACTCCTATGATGAAATGAATATTGTCGTGGTAACGTACAACTCAAAAGTAAAACGTTTTAGATTTGTAAATAACTCGTAAACATTAGTTTCTTCCCATTTTATTTCTTGTTACCACTTTATCGATCCACCCTAATAATTAATGGTCTACCCCTAAATGGTGCTTCTATATGACAGGTTTAGGCCAATCTTCATTGTCCTCTTTAGATATATACACGCCATTCACGCAGACATTCCAATGGAGAAATTGTGTTCTGATATGAATCCTGTTTTCAATATAAATAGCAATTGGATAAATTGACTTACATCATAGCGAACATAGCTGCTAAAATTTGAATGTGAGCGATAATATAGATGGTAAATAAAACTGCATTTGGCCTTAAGCATCTGTGTTTTAATCAAATAAATGTGTCCAAAGAAAACAAGTTCAAAACAGGAGTATCTTAAAGTATGCAAGTGGTAACATTTAAAAGGGTTTTACTTGATTGAGCTATGTTAACAAAAGGCTAAACACACTATTTATACAAAAGCACTAGGAAAAAGTATGTTTATTGATTTAATAAACCAAAGTTGTGTATTAAATGGGCAAATTTAAGATAAAATATTTGTAAAAACGGCAAACTTTGTTAACAAATATCATTGATCATGTTGTTGCTCTGCATCCATATTTATACTAAATGGTTATACTTCAGACTCAAAGGTAATATGATATATGTTAAACCTTTTAGGTACCAGATACCTTGATCAACACCCCCGTGCTGTCATGTTTTATTCATATTTCAAGTATACAAATTATTTTGTTTAAAGTATTTCTCCAGCGCATTTGACGGTCTTCAGCAAACATTACAGTTGGTTATCTGAGAAGAGAGTATAGAATTAAATAGGTGTGAACACAATATACATATGTATTGAGCACTGAGTGGTGGACGTGACCACACAGAAACTATGTACACTGTGATTTGTGTGATTAAGAAAGTGCAAGTTTAATCTACACCTATACACTACTCAAACTGCTGCATTGACAGTGTATACATAATCCACCAATAACGTTATAGTCTTAATTATACCTGAAAATGTCATCGGGTTCCTTAACATTATTCATTCTTTATCACAGAACCAGAGATATTTAAATACATAATCCACCAATAACGTTATAGTCTTAATTATATCTGAAAATGTCATTTTATTCAATCTTTATCACAGAACAAGAGACAATTAACACATTTAAATATCTCTGACAGAACATTATATGCAGTAATTAAAGCTTTGTTGAATTATATTTACATTAATTTGCAAATGACCTACATCTGAGGTGTACGCGGTATCTGCTCCTTTACCATAATGTTTACTGCAGATTTGTCACTTCAGCACATTCAATTTAAAGTTGAAATCATGAATGTTAGGATTGGTGCCATGCAGTGTAGAATATAGGATCGCTTCTCTCCCGTGTTTACTTCACTCCTTGCTTTGACCTCTGCACTGCATGAGGATTTTCAAAGAAATGCTTATGTTTATGTAGCAACTGGGGTGAAAATATGAAATAATCCAATACAAATGTACTCTCCAAAGCAGCTCCTGAGTTTGCTACATCGCCATGCAAAGTAATGTAAGCGTAACACCTTTAAAAGGCTCAACTAATCTTGTATATATATTTTGTAATATTCCACATGTCTTTTTATAATGCTACGAACTTAATTTATCAAATTAGCACACTTCAATGTAACTTTTCCAATAATTTCTGATCATATTTTCTCATATCAATTCCCCTTTCTTCATTAGATGAGAAGATCCTTGCTTATTATGTTTTTTATTGCTTTCTTTTGTTTGCCCATCATAAAATGTTTGCCCATCATATTGACCTTCTTTTCTTCATCAGGTGAATAGAAACACACTTTTGATGAAAATTTGTTTATTTTTTGTTTTTGTTTTTTGTTTTGTTTTTCAAAATGTGACAAAAATAAAATGTTTGCAAACCACTAATCATTCATAATAGACCCCGAATATGCTGGCGACGACAAACATGTCGGCCTTCCTGTAGGTGACGGTAGTGGAGCGATCACTCCCGGTGTCCCACACCGCCCTGCTGGACGCCTGCACGCCCTGACCGACATCCTGCCCGATCAGTACGTGCACCACCACCTTGTACCTGTTGTACTCCAGCTTCTTCACGTCAGTCTTTATCTCCTCTGAGGCTAGCCTCGACAGCAGACTCGCCTTCTGCGGGTCATACCCTGTCTGCGAGGCTAACACCCTCTCAAGAGCGCTCTTTGCAGTGACTTTGATTTTTTCTGGGAAGAACCTTCCGGAATCCTCTGGTGTCATTCTGTAGGAGTTTTCCATGCTTGAAGTTGTTGATGTTTGAGATTGACCTCCTATCATGTTCCAGGTCTTCATCTTGGAATCTCGCCATCTTGTCAGCCTCCTTTTCACAAGCAACATGCTCTTGAGGCTGATCCCACTTTTCCCCCCTGGTATTGCCCCTGATTTTTGTCCATCGCCATCTCCCGGCTTATTTGATTTTGCCAGAGCCCTAAGCATAGTTGTCCTTGTTTGAGATCTGTCTCTCACTAATCCTGTATTGTCACCTTTGTTGCTTAACGCAGGCTTTGTTTCAAAACATCCAGTGCTTGGTTTGCCAGAACTCCTGCCAGTCACTGAACCTTGGGTTCTGTTGTGTTTTCCTTTTCCGTCATTTCTGGCTCTTGATGTAGCCAAAGTGGGTGCACGGTTCCCTAATGAATGGCTGCTATTCTGCTCTGAGACTGCCTCTGGGGCGGAGCTTTCTGTGGCCATTGTAAACCTTTGATAAGTTTACTTTACAACTTGGCTTTGTGTTATTGGTTAAGTTGGTCTTTCCACCATTAGTGAAACCCTACATTATTGGGCCGGTGCCATTTGTTACCCTCTTGTGTGCCATTCAATAACCACTCTGACTTTCAAAGCAAACAACCAACACAATCCTAATTGCCCCTTAGTCAGAATGTAACTTATTCAATCATACACATCCTTCCATCAAATGATCCAGTCTGAAATAATATTTTGTGTTTAAAGGTTGCTTACACTAAAGTAGTTCCGGGAGATTTCACCTCCAGACTGTTGCCGGGAGACTTGTATAATCTCTATGGCACACTTGCTTCAGTTGGCTGTCTCATCAAATGTTGTGCACTGAAATTATATTACAGTGATATCCTTCACACTGCCACAGCTTGTAACTTTGAATTTCCACATGAAAAATACCTTGCATTAATAAGTGCTTGATCAGTTAAAAAGTGTAGGTCAAATTCAGTAATGAGATCTTCTCTTGGGCAAGGTTGTTTATTTATTTAGGCAGTGTGTTCACAACAAGTCACATCCATATAAGAAACGTGAACTTTTCTCGAATCACCAGTGTTTTGCAAGTCCTGATGAACAGAGCGTTTCAAACAAACAAGCGTTGAAATATCAGTGAACGGTCAAGAGATTAACTCCCCCCAATATTCAATAATGCAGCTCAGACATTGTCCACGCCTGAAAGGTGTAATAATACCTGCCTGGTAAATATCCAATAACGTACACGTTTCCCTTGAAGCAAGGCTCCATAGAATTTACATATTCCACCTTGTTCGGATAATTGTATCATCTAATCCTTATTAATCCTGAACCTATGATGTAAGAAGATCCATTTCAACATCCATATTCATATTGTATGGCAATAACAACTGTGAGTGTTGTGTTGGATCTTGCCTTATCAACAGTCGCATTAACAACTTTCACAATGCCATTCAGGTGTGGCTTTATTATATTTTTGTCTCAGGCAAGATAGGAGTTATACCATGGTGTAATACAAATCAAAATCATCATCAGATAGGAGTATTGTCACAGGCGAATATTCCATCAGAACAGGATATTGTTATCTACGTCTTATTGATATCGATATCTGAGCTGATAAATATAAATCCATCATCAATATGACACATGCCCTCTCTCTAATAGTGAAGGACATATTTCATTGATCGTATATAAATAAATGAACAGCAAAAAGAGTAATATTAAATAATAGTATTTTGTTGGAATTTTATTACATATATATATATATATATATATATATATATATATATATATATATATATATATATATATATATATATATATATATATATATTATGCCATACAATACTGTGTTTGAATATATGGCATGCATAGATAATGTCGCCAGTGACAGTGTTTGTAAACATGGACAGCATTTAATTTACTGTCAGAGTGTGAGAACAAACACAATCCTTTGCGGACATTGAGGATCAGGACAGAGTCGACAAGTGGTCTATCAACAGGAGCACTTCAAATATCTCTGATTGAGGCCTTTCTCATTGTTGTAAATTCACTAATACAGACACTTGCAATAGTGCTCGGATCCTTATATTTGTTATTTACAGTTGAGTTTCAAATACTGCACATATCCTATGAATGAATGCTTTCTCTGTATTTCTTCTATATATTTGGGATCAGATCTCAAACAATTTATGAATACACATGGAGAGTACAGCGGAATAGATCTGGGAAATTAAACAAGATAAACCACTACTTTGGTGTCAAGGGAATCAGGGCGTAAAAACAAATCATAAATTTCTTTTCAGCATAATGATCCCGAAGGAAAGCGTAGCAGAGTCATCTCTCAGTGTTGGAGACATGTGGGGCTTTTGTGGGCATAAGTTAAATAATTTTCCAAAAACCATGCTGCTCTTTACCTTCATCTGTGGCATCATTTAACATTATGTACACATAGTTTTAAATACCTATTTAGCAATTTGATTTTTTTTTCTTTTAACGACCATTTCAGCACTGTTTAGACTATATCAGGTCCAATGGAAGCCTGTCACTGGGACTCAATGCCCTACTGATCATTCAGCATGATCATTGCAGATATAATGTAGCATGTAGTAGGTTGCTGATTTCCTTGATGTCATATGTAGCATGCGTAATGAGAGGGATTTATTGCTTTATAATATATTTTTTGATGTTGGAAGTATTCCATATGGTCTCAAATGCCATTGTTATTGTGCATGACGCAAGAAAAAGGCAAAATATATATGTAACCCTGGAAGATTCAAAACGATTCTACATAGTACACAAGTACTCTCCACAAAGCTTTGTATAAAAAAAGTATGACATTGTATTTTTTTGTATAATGTTATGTTGCAATTGTAACTTTCTTCTCTGAGCCTCAGCCATGACCTCGTCATGGTGATTAGCAATAAGCTAAAGGCAAATAAATATGTTTAAATCAAGGTAATAAACTAGCTTAAGAAGTGTGAATGTTCTCCTGGGTGAATAGCAAGAATTAAAAAAAAAAGAATTTGCTCAGTTACCTTTTTAAAATTGCTATTTATATTTTCTCATCATTTTGAAGTTGCCGTAAATGAAGACTACAGTGACTGGCAACTGTCTGAAACTGGCAGTTGAAACTTGGACATTTTAAGACAGCCAAATATCTAGCATACCTTTCTTTTGTGCATTAAGTTATTAATTTTTATATATTCTACGTTTGCAAAAAAAATTCAATTCTATGTTTATTTATGCAGTTGAGGTGTCCCCCAGTCTGTGACACTGATCATGATATATTTTACCTTTGATACAAAAGTTTGTGCATATAGAAACAACTATTAAGAGAAATAAAACTTGGAACTACTTTCTCAACCGGAGGAGCCATTTCCTGGGATAGTGATAAGGCGGAAACACAACAAAGATGGCCGCTTTGTTTATAATTTGAATTCTTTTAATTTTTTATAATTCTGAATAATCTAACCAACAAAAAATGTTCAAATGTTAACAAATGAACTCAAATACATCTCAAGCCAACTTCATATTTGATATTAAGAGATGTTAATACATCAATCACATTTACAACACACTGACAGTTTTTGAGCACATGGCCAGTAAAAGTAGGACCGGATGAATACTAATCTGGGTTGGCCAGAGGTAATAGTTTGCGTGTGCCTCTGGTGGACAGTGTGACTGACAGCCAGGTCTGTGATCTGCAGGCCCCTCAGAAGTACATATCACTCCAAATTCTTGTTATAATACCCATCACTAATTGCAATTGAGCTGAGTGTTGTGCCTCACATGTCATCATGTAATTCCGCTGTCTTTCAAAATGTTAAAAGTGATTAATTGTTTTCGCGGCACAAGTGATGGCCGGAAGCCATGATGACTAAGGTAGTTAATATCACAGGTTGCTAGAGTAATCAAATCTTATGTAAATATATAATCTTGTGCCCTAAAAATATTCATGTAAAGTTTGATAAATCTGAAAGAATACACTTCAACTGGTTATTCAGGGATACAGAAGCATATTTCCATGGGATATTATCTTTCCAAAACATAAATAAAATGGTTTTAACACTTCAAGGAGGAATTAAATGTGAGCAAGATCTTGCCCATGCCACATAGCAACTATTTCTTATTTTTTTCTATTTTTATTTTTGAGGGGCACAGGCTATTAAAATTGGATTAGTCAATCAAAAAAATGTTTGGAGCTTTAAATGATTAAAATCATTTCAAAATTTTGTCAGTTTTGTGATCAATAACTTATAATACAACTATATTCAAATTTAATACCACTGTGATGTCATTTTTAATTGCTTTAGGAGCAACTTTATTTTAACCCTCAGTCTGTCTTATCTGTAAATAACAATTTAAAGAGAGAATCCTGTTTTGCAGCAATATATTTTATTATAATACCTTCCCCATACATTGAGATATGTAACAACAATACCCCACTTGTGTTCCCCAGCATTTTACACAATGTACAATTATTTTCCTGTAATTTATACACAAATGGGCTATTTCCTGCAACAAATTACTGAAATGGGATACAATAAAGAACATTTTATTATACATATATGTATATATTTGGTTCTCTCTTCTTCTTGTGATTTATGAACTTCAACATGTAAAGATAAATATTTATGGGTCATCTTTGGAAATCATTTAATTGAACTAATAGGAATAAATTTATTCATTTAACAATTTAGATAATCTTATTACATTTTAAACTGCATTCAGTTCTCAGTTTTGAAGGAGACTTCCAGTGAGGGTGAAGAAGAGGATACAAATATAATGAAGAAACCTGCTCAAAAGAAGAGTGCCATTGTGAAAAGTGAAATTGTCAAGAATAAAAGAAAGACCGCAACAGTTTTGAAGGAGACTTCCAGTGAGGGTGAAGAAGGATCTAAGTCTTCTATAGTCAATGTGTCATCCAGGGGCATATCACTGGTTGTGTTGTAAGTAGAGAGATCTGGGATGGCACTTCTACTGGTGTGAGTGGTTGGTGTTGTCACAGTGCTGGTGCGCAGATTGGAGCTATTTACCGTGGATTCTAGCTCAGATTCTGTGGCAACTGATAGTGTATCATCAACAGATGAATTGAGTTTGGACCTCCGTCGCCGAATACTTTTCTCCAGTATACTTTGATTAGATCTATTCAAAATTTGTTGTTTTCTCTGCAAAGAAATGAAAAAGGTCTTTTCAATCTGAACATAAACATTCAATCTGAATCTTTTAAACATAAATCACAATAAAATAATATGACTGCCAAACACACATCTGGTTTGCTGACCAATCACAGCATTCAAGCCTTTGGTAGGGTTGATGAGATTTTTTTTCATCCAATACAGATTATGATTTGATTCTTGATGGTTAATGGACTTTTTGTATCAAGAGGGACATAGATTAACCACAGAAAACATGTGTTGGGCCAGGAACATTTTGTGGTTCCCCAAGTCAAATTTGTGGGTTTTAATATACATAAAATATACCCAATTATCCTACATGATTCACTCAAGGGGCATCTCCTTCAAGGTTCTCACCAAATGTTAGGAGGCAAATCTACACAATATGAGTAAAGACGTCTTACACTTCAATCAGATTGGAAATGTTAGATATTTGTTTTCAGAGAAAAAGAAAGACATAGGTAACTGTCTAGATTGTTTTAAGAATGACCATCATGCCATTTACTTGATGATTATTTCTGACACTGTTCTTTGGGTCACTTTCAACAAGACCCCATTCTGTATATTTCACTGTTAGATTGATAAGTTATATGGAGGATTAAGATATAAAATTACCTGTCTTACAGGATAGTTATCAACTGTGGAAATTTAACTAACAGATAATAGATTACATTAAATTTGGATTGTAAGACAAACGAATGCAGAGAAGGGCCTCTCAGTGTGAAAACTTTAACAAGGGCCCTAACTTTTTGTGAAATCTAGGTATATGAAGACTGATATGCCCCCAAGTTGTTGTTTTCAAAAGATGAACTCAAAATTAAGATGTTTAATCAATATTCCTCTTGCTTAATCAATATTCCTCTTGCAAAAGTGTCTATTAATTCCCCAGATGACTTGAATTATGGCAAATCTTTTCCTTTAACATTAAATAAATACTTTGCAATTACTTACTCTTATACTTTTTACTTTTTTTTCTTAGTACTCATGATTACATAATAAATAAAGTACTATGCTTTCATTGATTGAAGTATACCTTGTCTTCCCTGAATTGGATGAATTGGGTTCCCTTGAGTTGATGTGGGGGAGTTTCCATGCGGATCTCTACCAGGTCATCCCTCTCATTGTAGCACACACGCTGAGTGGCCCACCACGCCAATTGTGGCTTCACGATGCGACCACTCCGAGTGCGAGGGAGCGACTCCAAGTCCAACACATCTGAAATATTGCCAAATCTCATGGTATTTTCATTTTTTAAAATAAATTAATGTCTACATTCGACCCATTCAAGCATCATTCATTAATCCAAATTAGTCCAAATGAATAATAACATCAAATGTAATTAGGTACGAGGTAAATTACTTACATATTTATTGAAAGAATTATGCACCATTCAGAAAAAAATCATAAATGGGTGATAAATGTATTTGACCTAAATGTCAAATTCATATTTTGCTTGATGCATCATGACAGGTGTCTTTAAAAGCTTTCTGAACAGTTCTCACCTTGAGTGTCTGCTGGCTGAGATTTGTTTCTTGCTTTTGTGGCTTTCCCTTTCAGCTTTTTTGTTTTGCTTGTTGCATTTAGAGATGAACTAAAAAAAGAAAAGAAAAACTAAATTATTTCTTGAAAGATGCTGACAGACACCACAAACAGGTAGGTTTGAAATGGCGGCGGACTAATAGACCAATGGGAATGCTATACTTTGCAGGACTTTGTGACATAACATCATAAATGTTTGACAGGCTGACAACTTTTGGCGAACACTGGGTGTGTTGCCAGTGTCTAAAACAAGGAAACAGGTATTTTAATTAGAATTAATTTGATGTGGTTAGTGATAAGAAATTAAATTTGATCCAAATACATAGTTCAGTAATGCTCCAGTCCCATCAAAAAGTGTTGGACATAATTCAACCTGCTGGGTCATTAATAATAGGGTTTCAATTGCCAAGAAGCTGTCCTTATAAAAACAGCTTCCAAAGACTGTGACTGTCTGGAATAATCTTCCCCGATTGGAAACTGGAAGCTCAACATCTCTCAGAAACAGCCTTGGCCGGTGTAAAGGCTGGTGCCAAGCAGCTGGAATGGTCCAGCTGCACCCTAAGTGCAATCTTGCACACTCTGCACGATGCCAATTGGTTTTGCCCAGTACATTTACAGGTGTAAATTTAGAAAGAGCAATATTTAAAAGAAATGTATAAATGTGTCATGCAATCTAGCAGGTGAATAAGTTTACTGAAAGCATGGCTCACCTGCGTAAAATTTCTGGCTTTTTCTTATCTGTAACAGATTGTCTTTTTTTCTCGTATTTCTTTTTCTTATTTTCTGTGGATGATTTTCGTTTTGGGGTTTCCATCTTGTTTTCCCTTGAATCTTTCTTTGCAGCTTCTGGTTTGCTTTCTCTGCTATTCTTTACTTCTATATCTGGTTTCAACTTTTTTATCAATTCCTCCCAATTCCATGGAAACCCATCATAAAATGATTTAACCAATGTCTTAGGAATCCCTAAAATAGAACATGTAATTTTTTTACACATGTGATTTTTGCACTTTTTCAATATTAAAATAGTATTTTCAATTTGAAAAGCATCTTTATTCACAATAATAGCAAATAATCTGTTATTCACAGGAACAAATTTGCTGTGTTTTGAAATTCTTACCCTTTATTTTACATTCCTCTGTATCAATGTTTCCTACAAGCTTATACTGTGCTCCACTGCCTGTTTCTATGACGTTCTGGCTGACATGTTTAATAATAGCGGAGCTATGCCAGAAGGTTCCTCCCTGGTCCTGACTTAAATATACAAACAAAAATGACAATCATACCCAAAATACATGTGTGACAGACAAGAAAATATCAATCAAAATCAACACAATAAAATGATTACCAGTTGGAGCCAAATATCTATTTGGTCATATATAAATGTGACTAAATAAGGTGACCATTCTGTTGCCATATTGTGCCACGCATAAAGATGCATGACAAAATAATATTATTCAAATTAATTCATTGCACGTGATCTTATTTGGTTCAATATACATTTTACTAAATGGATGTTTGGTCAACTAATTAATCAAGATTGTTTAGCATTTAAATATGAGCATGAGGATGAGATGGCTAGGCCTTGTTTTACTCACAGTCTGTGCCCTTCCACACAGATTCCCCGGGGACACGCCTGTATCACCCACTGGTCTATCTCTACCGGGCCCATCCTGTCAACAGCCACCTGCCAATATCAAATATCCACTTTAATCAATTGTTAGTTTGGTATCTAACTTAACTTTCTTTCCTTATCTGTCAGAATGAAAAACATAGGCATCAGAGATGCATCAACCCTAAGCCCTGGTAACTCATTGCACAACATTCGCTCCACACAATATTTGTGAACAAAACGTCACTGCACCAAGGCAAATTGATGCAGGGGTAAAAAAAACCCATAAAATCTACTTCCTTTGATAGCTTAGGTGTGTCAAGTATCATGAAACTGTCATCATTTACTCTAGAATTATTGAGATGGGCCGGTGACCTTGAAAAGCAGGTTAAGGTCACCGTCCATCAAACTCATCTGGAGTCTTCCCAGATGCTTATCCCAGAAGTCTGAGGTTTTCATCAGATGCTTATGCGTGTCAAGTTTCATGAAGCTGCCATCATTTGTTCTCGAGTTATCGCGATGACAAGGATGATTTCACATAATTGTCCCTGTGACCTTGAAAAGTAGGTGAAGGTCATGTTCCATCAAGAGAAGTCTGAGGTCTTCACCAGATGCTTGTGTGTGTCAAATCTCAAAAAGCTGCCATCATTCGTTCTTGAGTTATTGTGATTCTTGGGATTTCACATAACTGTCCCTGTGACCTTGAAAATTAGGTCAAGGTCGCCATCCATCGAATTAGTCTGAGGTGTAAAGTTTCATGAAGCTGCCATCATTTGTTCTTGAGTAATCACGATGACAAGGATGATTTCACATAATTGTCCCTGTGACCTTGAAAAGTAGGTGAAGGTCATGTTTCATAGAAAAAATTCGGAGGTCTTCACCAGATGCTTGTGTGTGTCAAATCTCATAAAGCTGCCATCATTCGTTCTTGAGTTATTGCGATTCTTGGTATTACACATAATTGTCCGTGACCTAGAAAAATATGTCAAGGTCGCCGTCCATCAAACACGTCCGAGGTTTTCACCAGATGCTTTTGTGTGCCAAGTTTCATGAAGCTGCCATCATTTGTTCTCGTGTTATCGCGATGACAAGGATGATTTCACATAATTGTCCCTGTGACCTTGAAAAGTAGGTGAAGGTCATGTTTTATAGAAACAATTCTGAAGTCTAAACCAGATGCTTATGGGTGTCAAATCTCATAAAGCTGCCATCATTTGTTCTTGAGTTATGCGATTCTTGGGATTTCACATAATTGTCCCTGTGACCTTGAAAAATAGGTCAAGGTCACCGTCCATCGAACTCATCCGAGGTTTTCACCAGATGCTTATATGTGTCAAGTTTCATGAAGCTGCCATCATTTGTTCTCGAGTTATCGCGATGACAATATGATTTCACATAATTGTCCCTGTGACCTTGAAAAGTAGGTGAAGGTCATGTTTCATAGGAAAAATTCTGAGGTCTTCTCCAGATGCTTATGTGTGTCAAATCTCATAAAGCTGCCATCATTCGTTCTTGAGTTATTGTGATTCTTGGGATTTCACATAATTGTCTCTGTGACCTTGAAAAATAGGTCAAGGTCGCCGAGGTTTTCACCAGATGCATATGTGAGTCAAGTTTCATGAAGCTGCCATCATTTGTTCTCGAGTTATCGCGATGACAATATGATTTCACATAATTGTCCCTGTGACCTTGAAAAGTAGGTGAAGGTCATGTTTCATAGGAAAAATTCTGAGGTCTTCACCAGATGCTTGTGTGTGTCAAATCTCATAAAGCTGCCATCATTCGTTCTTGAGTTATTGTGATTCTTGGGATTTCACATAATTGTCCCTGTGACCTTGAAAAATAGGTCAAGGTCGCCATCCATCAAATTCGTCCGAGGTTTTCACCAGATGCATATGTGTGTCAAGTTTCATGAAGCTGCCATCATTTGTTCTTGAGTTATAGCGATGACAAGGATGTTCGCTACAGACATACAGACATACATACCCACGCCAGGAGTACTGCAATACCCTCAGCCTGATTACATCAGGGGCTGAGGGTAAAAAATTGTATTTGTCAATAACTTCAAAAAACTGCCATAATAAAATGATATCTGACCCATATTTAATGGTAAAATTTTATCATTTGATAATCTCAGTGTTTG
Source organism: Amphiduros pacificus (assembly GCA_949316495.1). Lineage (NCBI taxonomy): Eukaryota > Metazoa > Annelida > Polychaeta > Phyllodocida > Hesionidae > Amphiduros > Amphiduros pacificus. The sequence goes on from OX439005.1 coordinate 22,413,257, forward strand.
ACCTGCAGTGTTCAGATGAGTTAAAATCTGTCCATACAAGGGTAAACTTTGTAGACATGCAAGCTTGGCTTATGGTAGTAACAAATGGTGAGATTCTAAAACTGAAATGTTATTTCTTAGAACTGTAGGTGTACTTGTTGCCAAAATATTTATGTTTTCCATTTACAGCATGCAGAATGGTAGTCATCATATCAGCTGTCAAATCTGAAAAGACTATTCCAGCATGCATTGGACATGACACAAGAGGTTGATCACAAAAGTTGAAACTCAAGCAGTGATAATTTGGACACAGATATATTTGTAGCACCAGTTTAATATACTTCACCTGATTTTTCAATAACTCTGTAAGAGTTTCTTGATCTTCCGACTGGGAGTTCCCAACCCCAGACACTTGATTAGAAATTTCAGATTCTGAATCATTTGCTGAACCCTCATTGTCCTCTTTTTGACAGTCTTCTTGGCTGCTTTTATCTGCTGCAATAAGCGTGTTGAGAAAATATAAACTGGGATTTACATAAATGTTAAATCTAACATTTTACCAATTTGATGTAATTATGAAAATAAGTGTGCTTGCTTTGAAAACACACAATTCTATTCTATTAGGTTACTATATCACTGCCACTGCTTGCCAATCTAATGATAGAAATCGATGATGAAAGCTGTCAAGTAATATATCAATGTTTATAATTGAGTCCAAAAAGTAGAAATGGATGGAGAGCATCATTCCCTTCATCAGAGCATAAGATCTATGCAAAACATTTAGTTACAATGTCCTGATTGTTATATAAAATCTCATTTAAGGGGGGTGTTATCAGAACCAAGGTTTTAATTTTGTTTGAGAAAGCAAAATTTTGGTTTTTTTTTCCTTCAAAACTTTAGATAATAGTAGGGGCCTGATTTTCAAAATTTCTTGTACAAAACAAGGACTATCTGGCATTTAGCAATAATTGAGTTGATGCTTTACGAGTCTGGCTGACTTCTACATACCTCCTTCCTCCTCCATGCTCCCCTCTCCACCATCCTGCTGTCTCCATACTGCATCTTTCTCACCCTCCATCTTTCTCCTTGACTTTGGAGGCATCAAATTTTCATCTGAATCAGTTCCCGTATTTTTCAGAGATTGTCTACCTCTTTTTAACCTCTCCTTTCTAATTTGCCCCATTTCATCTTTTCCATCCCCAGACTGCTTATTTTTTGGTTTTGCAACTGCTGATTTGTCTGTATCGTCCTCATTTCTTATGACCATGACGTTTCTACTTTGGCTGGTAACTCCTTTAATCGGGATATTCTTAACTCTTTTCTGTGACAGTCCTGCTGATTTTGACTTGAATTTCTTCAAGGGTGTAGAAACCACAAAATCTTCAACATCATTATCAGATAATTCTGCATCATCTTCTTCTTTTCCAATGTTATCTGGACACGTTGCTTCAGAAAAAATGTCTGGTCTGGATGTGATCTCTTGAACAATATTTTTCCTGGGAGACTGCATTGTAGGAGATGCAGGCATGTTGTTTTGTTTCATGTTTGTGATTTCCCTTGGGCCTCTTGTTTGATTTTGAAGATTTGGAGATAAGCCTATAAAAAATATATATATATATATATATATATATATATATATATATATCCATTTTTAATAATCAAGAAAGAGCTTTACAAGGAAAACAAAACAATGGTGCAGAATGTGAGTGATTGTCTCGACAAATCAGACCGGCTTACATGCTTTCACAAGAAGTATCAGGAATGTTTTGTGGCTATGTTAGCTGAATTTGTGAATTTTGGTGCAAATAAACAGTTAACATAAAGTGATTTCTGGCGAAATTGTCTTTGAATTAAAAACATAGGCATCAGAGATGCATCAACCCTAAGCCCTGGTAACTCATTGCACAACATTCGCTCCACACAATATTTGTGAACAAAACGTCACTGCACCAAGGCAAATTGATGCAGGGGTAAAAAAAACCCATAAAATCTACTTCCTTTGATAGCTTAGGTGTGTCAAGTATCATGAAACTGTCATCATTTACTCTAGAATTATTGAGATGGGCAGGTGACCTTGAAAAGCAGGTTAAGGTCACCGTCCATCAAATTCATGTGAAGACTTCCAAGATGCTTATGTGTGTCAATTTTCATGAAGCTGCCATTATTTGTTCTTAAGTTATTGCAATGACGTGGATTTGACATGATTGTCCCTGTGACCTTGAAAAGTAGGTAAAGGTCATGTTCCATCAAGAGAAGTCTGAGGTCTTCACCAGATGCTTATGTGTGTCAAGTCTCATAAAGCTGCCAACATTCGTTCTCGAGTTATGGCAATGATAGGGATTTCACATAATTGTAACTGTGACCTTGAAAAGTAGGTGAAGGTCATGTTCCATACAAAAATGTCTGAGGTTTTCATCAGATGCTTATGTGTGTCAAGTTTCATGAAGCTGCCATCATTTGTTATTGAGTTATCACGATGACAAGGATGATTTCACATAATTGTCCCTGTGACCTTGAAAAGTAGGTGAAGGTCATGGTCCACCATGAGAAGTCTGAGGTCTTCACCAGATGCTTATGTGTGTCAAATCTCATAAAGCTGCCATCATTCGTTCTTGAGTTATTGCGATTCTTGGGATTTCACATATTTGTCCCTGTAACCTTGAAAAATAGGTCAAGGTCGCCGTCCACCGAACTAGTCTGAGGTTTTCAACAGATGCTTATGTGTGTAAAGTTTCATGAAGCTGCCATCATTTGTTCTTGAGTTATCACGATGACAAGGATGATTTCACATTATTGTCCCTGTGACCTTGAAAAGTAGGTGAAGGTCATGTTCCATCAAGAGAAGTCTGAGGTCTTCACCAGATGCTTGTGTGTGTCAAATCTCATAAAGCTGCCATCATTCGTTCTTGTGATTCTTGGGATTACACATAATTGTCTGTGACCTTGAAAAATAGGTCAAGGTCACCGTCCATCGAACTCGTCCGAGGTTTTCACCAGATGCTTATATGTGTCAAGTTTCACGAAGCTGCCATCATTTGTTCTCGTACTATCGCAATGACAAGGATGATTTCAAATAATTGTCCATGTGACCTTGAAAAGTAGGTGAAGGTTATGTTTTATAGAAACAATTCTGAGGTCTTCACCAGATGCTTATGGGTGTCAAATCTCATAAAGCTGCCATCATTTGTTCTTGAGTTATGCGATTCTTGGGATTTCACATAATTGTCCCTGTGACCTTGAAAAATAGGTCAAGGTCACCGTCCATCGAACTCGTCCGAGGTTTTCACCAGATGCTTATATGTGTCAAGTTTCACGAAGCTGCCATCATTTGTTCTCGAGTTATCGCGATGACAAGATGATTTCACATAATTGTCCCTGTGACCTTGAAAAGTAGGTGAAGGTCATGTTTCATAGGAAAAATTCTGAGGGCTTCACCAGATGCTTATGTGTGTCAAATCTCATAAAGCTGCCATCATTCGTTCTTGAGTTATTGTGATTCTTGGGATTTCACATAATTGTCCCTGTGACCTTGAAAAATAGGTCAAGGTCGCCGTCCATCGAACTCGTCCGAGGTTTTCACCAGATGCATATGTGTGTCAAGTTTCATGAAGCTGCCATCATTTGTTCTTGAGTTATCGCGATGACAAGGATGTTCGCTACAGACATACATACAGACATACATACATACCCACGCCAGGAGTACTGCAATACCCTCAGCCTGATTACATCAGGGGCTGAGGGTAAAAATTCTCCCTTATCAATGCAGAGGCTATGTTGACATAGTCAGCATAGTTTAAAATGCTGAGAGATAGTTTAAAGTGTTACAAAAGAGCCAGTGGTTCGAATTATGACATTAATCACTATATTAATAATTAGACTGAAAATATGAATTTTAGTGTGTGCACTCTGCAGCTGCCAACAGCTTGTTTTGAGGTTTTGCTGATCTCTCTTCAGGGCTATGCCGTACATTTTTGTTCATTTTGGAACGGGCAGAAAATACCATAGAGATAGTCATAGTGATGAGTTATGTGACGTCATAGTGGTGTTTATGAGGCATTATCTCATGAGATATCTTAATTTTTGGATCAGAATGTTGGTTCTGTTTGGTGGTGCCAGAAAAAAAAAAATAATCACTATATTATAGATATTGATGATTTTTTCAAATAAATGTGTTTGAGGGTTTTACCTTGAGGTTGTGCAAATCCCTGTGCCATGCCTGGACTCTGGTATGACTTGATAATTTTGACTTTGGATATAATGCCTCCCAGTTTGACTTGACCAGTATGTTTCTTTAATGGCAGGTTTACGGGTGGGGCACCTCCAGCACTCACTAGACTCTGGTGAAATGCCTTAGCCATTGGGCTAGCAGCAAACAAGTCATCCAGTGCCTGGAAGGGATTCATGTCTGCTGGCTTGATGAAACTCATCTAAAACAAAATGATAAAACAGTCAAATTATGATGCAAATACTCTATTTCTAAATTTCTATTTGTTTCTACATTATCACATTTGTAAAGAGAATTAAGTGCATAATTCCTTTTATTTTCAGCTGACACTCTTGGGTAATATCTTAATATAGGCCTAAGATCTTTGCTGACTCCATCATCCGCATATTGCTTTTTGCCAGAAAGCCCATTACCAGGGAACTCCAGGAGGCAAATCCACCACATTTTCCACCTACTTCAGCCATTTTTAAGCCGGCCCACTGGGAGTATTATAACTGATAAAAATGTGGCACAAGTCCCACTGGGACCTAACATCTGGCACCGGACTACTTTTCTGACTGACATATGTATGGATATGTCAAATTTTACAGAAATAATGACATACATAATGTATTCTATCAAGAAATTAATTGGAATTTATATCTTAAAAAAGGAATAGAAAATAGCAATTGTTTACTTTACAAATTTAAATTTCTTTATTCACAAATAGTCTTACAATAAATAATACATTCTCCAATTACAATTATCACTATTATCTATTCAAAATTTACATTCACATAAATTATTATTGAAAACCATTATTTTTTAAAATTTTGCATGCTATTTTAAAGTTGAATTGCACTTGGTCTCTTAGATAGAGACATTCTCCTTGAAGAATTGGTATCTGAAAAAGATCAAACAAATTTAAATATTATTTGAAGTATAAAGAAAACCCTTCAGGGCCTCTTTTTTGGGCCATATTTTATCTAGGTCAGAGGAAGTTAGGCAGAAACGGAGGCCCCAAATGGGAGATTTCAAATGAAAAATATTGTGACATTCATTTACATGTCTAAAACAGAATAAATATAAATAAAACTGCCTAATATACATGAATAGATAACAATTATTGCATACCAAAGCACTCATCTTCACAAAGTATCAAGAAGTACACTTACCAACTTCGATCTGTGCACAGGTGGGTGACCTGATGACTACGATCAAGTCAAACTCACTTGACCATCCTACAAATGACACTGTCCTCCTCACCCACAGATGTAATTTATCCAATCTCCCAATGACCATAGTGGTCCACAGCTTGAACCTTTGCTCCCATAGAAAATTGATGGGCCATGATCACAAACGTTTACTCACATTCACCCATTGAACATTTGGCGCCAAAACATGCTGTGCTATTGCGCAATTGCATATACATCCACAAAAAGTAGTCCTGAGAAGATTTATTAATCAACAAGCAAATTTACTCCAAAATATGTTTTGACATTTGATTTAAGCAATATGCTTGAGTTTTACATCATTTTTGTAATTAGTAAGAGTATATAACAGGAATTACATGATATGTCCCAGGCGTAGTGATATTGACCTAGTTCTGGGTGTGAATTCAACATCCTGTCCTAATTCAAAACAGGGATACTCCAGAAGTATGATTGCTTTTCCCTTAACTCAGCTTATTTTTCACCGATTTTGAAAATAAAAAAAGGGAGGAACTTATTTTTTATACAGCTGTCATGTGGAGTCAGTCAAGTGATCATTAAACCTATATTTTTTAACAAATTTACCGACAGTCAGATCTCTTATCAGTGACTATCTGTGTGATAAGTGAAAGTGTACACACAAAATTAACTCGCTAACCACAGGGGTTTGGTCGGTAGTTACCCAGAGTCAAGGCAAGCCCAACTCGGGAAAACTGCCTCATGGCTCTCCCTGGTAATGCTATATTTTCATCAGTAGAATTAAACACCAGATGTTCCAGGTGCCCATGTATGTAAGAAACAATGGGATATTTCATGTATACAGTTTTGGAATACATTTGTCTGACAATTATAATATCTAAAAAAGACTATTCAGGGTTTTCCATAGGCATTTGGTGCTGGTTGGGCCGACCACCACTGCCCTGCTGCCGACCACCATCCAAACCCCAATGGTGGTCGGCAAAATCACTAAGATTATCTTGTCTGAACCCTTGTAATGTTGTTTATTAATCTACATATCAGTTTCACCTCAGAAGTGGGCTGAAGTTACCGATCTCTTGTTTACTTTCCCAGGCAGCTGCTAGGAAGTGGGTTGTTTTGATTTAGGCGGGTCCCCTATCCTCTCAACTATATGTAATACAGTGCGCCCTGGTGGCTGACAAAATGATAGGGAACCAGTCAAGGCTTGGGTTTGCTAAATTTAACCCGGGAAAGCAATTAAGCAATTAACATGTTTAAAATAGTCAGGAAACGGTTGAAGACAGGGAGGTCTGTGAAGAAAGTTGCAAGCAGACATCATGGCTAAGAGGCAGGCTTCTCTGCACAGTTTCTTCAGCACACCACCTTCAAAAGTTAGCCGAACAGAATCACATGTGCTAGATCAAAACAACAACACCGAGAAACATGTGGATGATTCTGATTGTGAAAACTATTATACAGTCAGACCTCGCCGGACCGTCCCCCGATAATCCGGCATATCAATTACCGACAGTGATTTGGCTGCAACCATTCTAATCTTTCTTTATTTGTATTCATTTGATGTCCGTTTCATCAAACCGTCAGACTCGTGAAACCGGCAGAATTATGTGTGACAGACCATGACGGACTGGCGGGGCTTGACTGTATCATAGTGAGGAGAAAGTCAATTAATTTACAGAATCTAGTCTGAGTATTAGCTGCCAAAAAATGTTAATATAATTAAGTCATTGAATCACATTATCTAAATAAATAATATTAATAATTATCAGTCATTGTTCATGTATATATAATGAGATAATTATAGTGTCATGATGGATATAATGCAAGACAGTGTCATATGGGAAAAAATAAAGAAATATAGTGACCAAATATAGCTAAAAGATGTGTTGAATTTCTCCATGAAAGTGCACCAGAATGCACCATTTTAACTTAATTTAAAAAATTTTGCTGGGGGGGATGCCCCCAGACCCCCCTAATGCCCTACGCGGCTTCGCCGCTTGGCGTAAATCGCCTGCGCCGCTTTACTCTTTCTGCGCGCTGTTTACTCAGCCACCATCAACAAATTTCTAGGGAAAACCCTGGTGGACATTGTGATATTCTTAAATATTTACACATCGTTGATTCATGCAACATGCTGAGACAACTGAATAATTTAATGCAATACAATTTGGAACAACACATTACATTTTTATTTTCTTTTTACAAGAAAATGATTTCTATGATGATACATAGAAATCATCAAAAGAAATCCATGGTCGTTGATGAAAGTGTATCACAAAATGGTTTGATCAATGACGAAATATTGCCCATGCTGCAGATCGATGAAACTTTGAGAAGCTTTCTCTTGTTAAATGTCTGAAGCAAAAGTTTAACAAGAAGTTGTTCAGCACATCGAAGCATTCTCCTAGTTTTGTATATAGAAATATCCTTAACAAACGTAGTAAAAAAGTGTTTCCAATTTCAATTTCCTTGAAAAGGAAAAAAAAAACATCTAGTCATTCAGTCATTGAATGTTTTCTTGATCTAATATGAACTGTTGATGATAAGCAATTTGAACAACAATGACAGACCTACAAATGTTCATATTACCATAGAATATCACAGAAGACATTGCACAAATATCAAATCAACAATCACCTGAATTACAAGTATAAAAGGAATTCAATTCTCACTGCTTAAGGAGGCCATGCTGCCACCTGGTGTGTAAAATATGGCATGAGTGGAGGGACATTTATAGACATGTAATTTCCGCTCATAATAGTAACAAATGTTGATTGGCATGTCATTATATTTAAATTAGTAATTACAACTATAATTATCTTTCTGTTTTTCTCAGAATTCAAATACTGATTATTTTTTGTCGGTATGTGCATTTGTAGCCACTATATTAATGTATTCCCTTCACTGCATACAGAACGGTAGTCATCATGTCAACAAACTTTTCCTCGTATGCCTTGTTCATAACACGAGCGACACCTTATGGATCACAAATGTTAAACTTAACCAGTGAGAATTGAGAAGCATGGAAAGTATGTTTTTATTCGTATTAAATTAATAATATTTTGTTTGGTTTCTGCTGACATTTGGGGAAAAGATTAAGAGTAAAAACCACAAGAGCGTGGTTGCCCTAATTTGTGTACATTGCTGATCATTGACTGCCCCAGACTACATTACTCAAGCAAAGAAGAAGAAAAGGTCTTGTCTCTGGATGTGTTCAATGATTAGAAAATATAATCTAAATAGACTTGATTACAGGCTTCAAACCAGTTATCTATTGTTAAATGCATATTATTTGTTTATACATTTATTTCAAGTTGCTAGCACTGATGATTAGTTATACTTCCATGAATAAGTAGCACTTGTGAATGGCATCATGTTCAACAAATAAAAATTTAGGGAAAAAAACAAACAAAAAACAGCCTGCTTCAATATTTTCTTTGTGTAATGACCAGAAACTAGACATTTTTTTCTTAAATGGCTTCTGATGTTAATGTGTCAAAATGTCCTGAAAGATTGTCACATACGTTTCAACTGTTCTATTCAACAATATGTTTCAACTGTTCTATTAAAATAATATTCATTTCAATTTGTCTTCATTCATTTAACACATTCATACCAGATGCTAGAATGTCACCATACCTTTTTCTATAAGAACCTTTTTATGTTGTAAAGATCCTTACAGGAACTGAGAAAGCATTCAAATTGTAGCATTTTGGCACACCAGCCAATCCTAAAAAAACTCCATATTCAGACATTCCAACCTCTTGTCTTTCCCAAGCAAAAATTCTAAGTTTGCTATTCCTTTCCTGTCAAATCTGTTTTGTGTGGCTCTTCTCAGCGTAGCTACCACTCTAAGTTCTTCACACTATCTCAACCCCTAACATGAGGGGGGCCACAAGTCAAAAAGTTTCTTAGAATTGGTTAAACCATCTTTTATGGTTTAATTAGAAAGTAATTGTACACATTTTCCCCATTCAACTTTCAAGCCTTTTCTCCTAAGAAAATATAACTTTCTATCAACATTCTGATAAAATTCACTAAATAAATCCTATTTCTTCTGCACCAACATGGTAGATGATGTCACCTGGTGTTATTCCAAGGTTAGCAGTGACACCTACTGGGAAAATCATCTGAGGGTCCAAAGTCACACATATTCTGACCAAGTACTCTTTTTAATCTTACAGCATTCAATAATAAATACCCAAGCACACACAGCTTTAAGAATGTTGACATAATATTTCTCCATGGTTTCAATCAAATTCTTCTGAATGTCGAAATATATCAATTGTGCAGATTAATATTTTTAGGCACTATGATTACATATCAGATTATAAAAAAAAAATCAACATTTAATCAGTGTATTTGATGGGCATGGTAACTTGCTCGGTGTATCACATTCCAATTTTTCACCCTAAACTGCCCTGCAGCCCATACAAACCAACAGAAGGGTCCAATCAAGAACTTCCATCTTTAACTTGCATATTCCATTGAATTCAAATCATGTACATACACTCTCATACTTGTGAGACAACACAAAGAAATACTCTTCAACAACATACTTTATTAGTGATCCGTTATCACTACTGTTATTTTGACAAGTCAACTTAAATCTTGGGTCAGCCTTTTTGCATACAACACATCCCAGTGTAAGACTCAACCATACACCTTTTCCACTCAAATGGCCCCTTCTTTCTTCTGACATGATAAGTGTATAATTACAAAGATACACTGAGTGTATTTTCATCTTGTGTAGTACACTCTGTAGTATAGAGTCTTTGATCTCCACAGTGAGTAAGAGTTATCAAACTTGAGAAGATAGACGCCCCGTCCGGGATACATGTGACTGCCGCAGTATACTTCGTCGTGACAATCGCGCCGATATACAGGGATGATCTCGTCAGTTGGGGGGCGATTATCCTTCTTGCTTGATCCTCCCTTTTCTATATCACCCTTGTTTTCTCCTGCAATTCATATCAGTACCAAGAATTTAAAATATAGCAGAAAATACATTGAAACTTAGTTTTTGTGGGTTATATAACCTGTTACACTCTAATGGCAATTACAGACAGGATGAAGTCGTCGACAGGAGAGAGTTAAATAACAAACTCTCTCTCTCTCTCTCTATATATATATATATATATATCTACTGAAAGAAAATCCAACTACATTCACCATGTCACATCCAAATAGGACATTTTATTAATGTTCACTTTTTGGAATAAAATTTCATTTCTCCCTTCTTTTTCCCCTTTATTCTTCTTTATTTCTATCTGCATTACTTTTTGATTGCTTGGATATTTTCTGTGGTTTGAATTTATTTTGCCACTCGTTATATTTTATCTACAGACAACCCAATATTTCAAACATATTTTCTCCACTTTATCCTTCTATTTCCTCATTAACATCTCAAAAAATTAGAATTACGATGGAAAAGCCATTGACAATTCTTAAGGCAAAAGGTAGTGAAAGTGTAACACCAACCGAATGGAGGTCACATAAATATCTGACTTAGATTTTATATCTTTCATGCCTTGTACTATTTCAAAATTGGTCATATCTTTGAATATCATGAGAGCACTCTTTGACCTTGTGGTATGCTGTCATGTCCTTGAGATATTGTATGTCGCTTAAAAGATTATTTCTGTCAAATCTCAAGAAAAATCATAATTCATGTTACATAAAATCAAACCCGTTTTTTTCCAACAAAACAGTAAAAGATCTCTTAAAATGAAACAAAAAATATATTTTTTCTTCATTTCTGACAAAAGAATGAGACTTGTGATATCTTAAATCTCTAATGAGTCACAATAATTAAATGGACACTTTTTTCTTATAATTTTGACATGAGAATGTGTCATGTTGTAAGTGTATGTTGAGAGGATAGACTATCCCTCCTGGCCACTCTAAGCATGTGATCATACTTTGTTGTGAACGTCAAGGTTGCTGGCACGATCGCACGGGATCCTGTTTGACCATGGCATGTCCAACTGTGGTAAAGAATTCTGTCCCGAATTCAAACCTGGTGGGAAGAAGAAGCCTCTGTCAAAAGTTGGCCTAAATCATTCTGTAATGGCTCAAAATTCATTGAATCTCCTTTGTAAGCTTTGACCCTAAAGGTGAAATCAATATTAAAGAGGGAAGTGGAAAGTAGGTAGTTTAATTGAAATAATATGGTTGAACAGGCAAGGTCAAAGAGGCACCTGTGCGAAACAGCCAGTCACTGAACATCAACAACAGGTAATATATTGCTAAATTCCAAGATTATTCCAAATCTGAGATACGTCTGCACCAATATAGCCACAGTGTGCCACAACAACAAAAAAAAGCAACAGACAAATCCTAGGGGTACTAAATACTGGATTGGACTGCTTCTACACTGTTTATCAAAACAAAACACCAGGGGGAGCTGTAGCAAATGAAGCAGAAACACTGAGCCACAAAGATAAGTCATTATCAACTTGAAGCTGCAATTTTCCACCGATACATAAAATGCTATCAATAAAATCATCATAAACTAAATTTAATTTCACCCACTGCACCACTACACCAACAAAATAAACATTAAACATTTAGATTGATATAAGAATATTTGTTGAGTTTAAATTCTTGTGAGACTTCCACAAATTGATAATCATTCAAGATATTGAATGAAAAAAGGATCTGGCAAAATACTTTAAATAAGGGGGCAGCACTTACGCTTCCTTAACCCTGCTCCTGCTTCAAGCATTTAAAATAAAAACCAGGATATTCTAAAAAGCTGTGCTGTTTCTAGATAAGGCCATAAGAACCTGTAAATCTCGATCCTAAAAGATGCCATTAAGACTGTTTTACAAATTGCTATAAAGTGAGTATTTCTTTTAATTCCATGATTATTTGAAAAGGGCATCAAATTCCGTACCCTATGCGGAACAAAAAACTGGCAATAAAATTTATCAATTATTTCTTTCAATTCCTTGGTTATTTAAAGTGGCATCAAATTCCAATCCCTATGCAGACCCGAAAACTAGCATAAGAATAAGGAGATTTGAGCAGGAGGAGGGTAAAATTATTCATGCATTATAAAGTACAGACGGAATGTGACAAGGGCAAGTGTCACTATGTTAGAGAAACATTCGACATGGAATTTTCTCCATCTTTCTACATACTTTCTTTCTCAAAAATTATGTCGTCCAGCACTCCTTCCACTGGAATTCGATAATAAACATATCAGGAATTTTATTTCTTTTAAATTGTTTTGAGAGAGAGGGGGGTTGATTCAATCTTATTCATCCTCTATATATAAATATAGTGATATAGCTATAGTTTCTCACAATTTCAATTTATTTTCTGCCCCATGTTTGTTCAATTCAATTTAAAAAGAGCTTTCCAGCATTTTCTTTAACATACTTAAAGTTTTTCTCGTTTTCTAAAACTTCTTTTCGTAAGACTAAGTCAAAGACCCACTGTCTTATTGTGGGTTGGGGCAGATTCAGCTTTAAATATTAGTGTCCCACAAAATTTCAACCCCAACTTACAGACGATAAAGTAAATACATCATCAAAACGTCCAACATGCTTCAGCCCAGCAGAAATGTCCACAAAATAATACTCTTATATTAACCACTCCTGAATCCCAGCATACATTACAAAATAAAAAATGGCATCGAAAAATATTTTCACAGATACAAGTCTTTTTTTTTATCAGTCAAGGCATTCAGGCCAAGTGAAGGTAGAACAATTTGAAAACAATCATTTATAAAAATCATCTTTATCATTGATTGATCAAATCTAGCAAACAAGTATTATGGACATTTCCCTCTTTTTGTTGCTTTGTTTATCAAAACTAACAAATAAAAATGATAGATATTTCTACTGGCTGAATTCACTGTCTCATTGCTTGGACAACAATAAAACCACCGATTACCTGACTCACCCCCATCATCCTCGTCAATTTCCTCATCATCACTTGACTCACTAACATGTACGCTCACTTGGTTGCTGGGGGCAACCGTCCACTCAAAGTACACGCCAAACCCGAGGTCATAACTATCAGTGGCGAACTCCCAGAAGAGACAGGTACCGTCCTCATGTGTGGGAACTCTCACCTACAACCAGTCCACAAACATGATTCAATTTATACATCTCAGATTATACATCTCAAATTCTATGTCTCAATTAATGCCATCCACCCATTATCAAAAGTATTATTTTATCTAAAGCTCACAAAGTTTGATGAAATCATCTTAGTGGGTTGTTATATTCTTAAGAAATGGCTGTTGGAACATCGCCCCTTGCAGACATGTATGGCAGACATACTCAAATCATAATGAATCCTTAATCAATGATACAATCCACAGTTTCTAAAAATGAATGATCCTTGGTTAAATATCATAGTAAAATAAAGACTGTGAGATATCTGATTCAAATGTCTGCTTTGAGGGGTGCTGTTCCTCAATATGTCATGAGCAAATTACTTAATTAAGTAAGCGATTATGATAAAAATGTGAGCTTATCATCCACCATGTTAAAGACCGTCTAATGCTGGTAAAAAATGAACATATGTAAAGGGCACTTATCTATGTACTGTGTCCTCTGCCTTAATATATATTACCCATCCCTTATCTACATGTAAGTCTGCTTCAGCCCCAATCCATGTCTCCTTGGCAACATTGAAACATTTGTGATGCCAAACTTTTGCGTTTGTATTTATTTACGAATGAAATAGTGATGCCATACTCTTTACCAACTAGTGTAATTTTTGCAAATTCATTCATTATGAGCCCATGGTTGTCTCACAAAGATACAGAACATTGCTACATCTAAGGCATTGGTCACAAATTAGGGAACGGACACAAAACATTGCTACATCAAAGGCATTGGTCACAAATTAGGTAACGGACACAGAACATTGCTACATTAAAGGCATTGGTCACAAATTAGGGAATGGACACAAAACATTGCTACATCAAAGGCATTGGTCACAAATTAGGGAACGGACACAGAACATTGCTACATCAAAGGCATTGGTCACAAATTAAGGAAAAGACACAGATCAGTGTTGAAGTCACAGATTGGGGATCCTAGAGTATCTGACAGGTCATGGATTAGTGTTGGTCTGGGATTATGGAGAAAAGTAGTTGGCCACATATTCTTGAATATGTACAGGCATCAGAGATGCAAGTAAAACATCACAAAAAAATACACTGAACATAAGATGCAAGTCAAAATTAAAGCATACAAAGAAATTAATTCCATTTCTATACAAAGCATCAGAACTGGCTAGGTGATAGCATGTCTCTTTCCCTGTATAAAAATCTCCTGAAGAATGAAAAATAAACAATCCTCATCCTATTGCCCTTGTTGGAACTACACTGTCACAATATATGTGTAAAGATGTAAGAGTGAACCACATAGTTACAAATTTCTGCAAACCTCGCTTGCTTATATTGTCCATAATGTTTTCCCATGGAAATCTGCCGTAAAATTAAGACTTCTTTTATGCTACTTTCCGAAATATCATGATATAATGATTAAATCAGAACTAAAAGGAGAGAAAACTAATTTGTCGTCTATCAACCTAATATTTTTTTACAAAATCAATTTATATATATATACATATATATTTGATTCTGTATTTTTTGTTGTTTCATATGGCTAGAACATGACGAGGCTGCAAATCAGGTGTGTGAGGCAAAGTAATTGTACATGTACACCACAACCACCAGGAATACCCAAACTATGAATACTGTATACCGAGAAAAATTCGCGTCTAGTTATTTTCGCGCCATCGCCGCTTTCGACAGGTTCGCGCCGTTTTATTTTCGCGAATTTTGGATTTCTAGTACATAATATTATCACAAATTACGCTTTGCAGGTCGAGAACAGAACAAAACCATCCATTATTGCGCAATATATTAATATTTCAATGCGAGTTAATAACAATTGCGACCACGTGTTGCGTTGAGTTGACAGAAATGCCTTCACACGTGGATCGATTTTAATTGCATTTTAAATGATAAATAAAGGTATATACCCAATATTATCACAACTTACGCTTTGCAGGTCGAGAACACAACAAAACCATCCATTATTAATATTTCTATGCCAGTTAAAGAAACGCTTTGTTTTGACTTTGTTCTCACTGATTCCAATTATCAGCGTTCACAGTTTTGCGTTTCGTCACGGTCATTGTTTCCACTGCTTTGAGTCGTGTCTTCCCTGTTGACAGAAATGTTTTCACACGTGAATCGATTTTAATTGCGTTTTAAATGATAAATAAAGGTATTTACTTAATATTATCACAACTACGCTTCTCAGGTCGAGAATAACAAAGCAGTTGTAAAACGTAAATTCAATGTGCGGAACACGAAGAGAAGCCAGGGATCCGTCATTGTGCAATATATTAATATTTCAATGCGTATGGTAGACTCCAATTGTTTTCGTGCCAAAAATAAGAGCTTGTCCCCGTCACTCCCGCTTTTTAACATGACGACCTCGTATTGAGTCCCCTCTTCAATTTCGCGTCCATTTAATTTCGCGAATGACGTCCTGGCGCGAATTAACGCGAAAATAAAAAGGTCGCGAAAATTTGTCTGTATACAGTATCAGTTGGGGTCCGGGGTCTAAAGAGGTCTCCACTTTAACATTGGTGCATATTTCTGTGGCTATTATCCTGCAGACAATATTGCTGTGCCCGATGACAAGAGATATCTGCACTACAATCACAAACACACACACAGGGAGGGCATTGCCAATGTCACAGACAAATGTCAGGCAGGCCAGATTGCCTTGTCTCCACCACTCACTTCCCCACTACCTATAACACCACGGATCACTACAAGGCTTCCTTCCACAGAAGACTGCAGAGTTCACTCAGACAAGGGCATTCACTCCTCTCAGACAAGGGCATTCACTCCTCTCAGACAAGGGCATTCACTCCTCTCAGATATTCACTCCTCTCAGGCAAGGGCATTCATTCCTCTCAGGCAAGGATATTCACTCCTCTCAGGCAAGGGCATTCATTCCTCTCAGACAAGGGCATTCTTTCCTCTCAGACAAGGGCATTCACTCCTCTCAGACAAGGGCATTCACTCCTCTCAGACAAGGGCATTCACTCCTCTCAGACAAGGATATTCAATTCACTCAGACAAGGGCATTCACTCCTCTCAGACAAGGGCATTCACTCCTCTCAGACAAGGATATTCAATTCACTCAGACAAGGGCATTCACTCCTCTCAGACGAGGATTTTCACTCCTCTCAGACAAGGGCATTCACTCCTCTCAGACAAGGGCATTCACTCCTCTCAGACAAGGGCATTCACTCCTTTCAGACAGAAGCATTCACTCCTCTCAGACGAGGATTTTCACTCCTCTCAGACAAGGGCATTCACTCCTCTCAGACAAGGGCATTCACTCCTCTCAGACAAGGGCATTCACTCCTCTCAGACAGAAGCATTCACTCCTCTCAGACAAGGATATTCAATTCACTCAGACAAGGGCATTCACTCCTCTCAGACAAGGATATTCACTCCTCTCAGATAAGGGCAATCATTCCATCTCAGACTCCTCTTAAAGGGCCATATCTCCCTTTAGACTAAGGTCTTCATCTTACACAATGGCTGGTTTCTCACCAAAACATTTTCAGTGTTCAAGGCTCTCTAATAATGTACCACGAAACTTTGAAATAGAATATTCAATTAGTCTTTGATTATCTGCTTTCCATCAAATTTTGTTTCATAAATATGATTTTGCTTTTGACATAATTCTGACATGAAGCAAACATGATTTCTAGAATTCTAAATGATTGAAAAAGACTCCTAGTAAATGAATGTGAGGAATGTTCATCAGACATCCAGACTGGTGATGTCCGACATTTTGACATGTGTGCTGATATGATGTGGCTGTACAACCACTCAACACTGGCAGGTGGAAATGACTTATGAGCAGAGGTGGCCCTGATGAAAAAACCTCCTCCTATTTTTGTTACAGTATTTCTCCTAATGAGAGTCCCCGAAATCTATGCGGACTTGCTGTTCTCCAAATTCCTCGCTATTTTTGTCATCACATTTCTTCCAATGAGAGCCACTTTTCTGATGTCATTTGTTGCTATTTGTTCCTCCTTAAATTCCGAGCCCTGTCAGCTTTATTGCTGTAGTTTGTGTTTTACCATATTCCGTCCATTAAACGGTGATTGCCTACGGCTTTCATCACTACAAACTTCCCTATACCTCATATGCTTTTATTAATTAACTAGACCACTTCTAGTTTCACTGCTTTAATTGAGTACATAACTTCATGTATCACACAGAGACAGCATTATGCAACCATAATCAAGTTATTCATTGTACCTTTCATGCTATCAAACTAATTGTTGCATCTCAGTGACTTAAATAAATGTAACACCGCTGACCCCTGTATGTCTATAGCAGCTGATCAGACTGTGTATGGTATAATAGCGGCAGGCAATAAGCCTGTAAATAATAGGCAGAGTGGCCAGTCTACGGAGCCACTATACATCTACATAGATCTCCATATTTCTATGCATAGCAATGACCACCAAGGAAGGATTTATCCATGAATCACAACATTTCTATGCCTCACTACCTGTAATAGCAACACTGGCACATCAATTGTCACATAAAAAGTTGCAATCATGTGATGTGGCCAAGTGGAGGCATAGTTCTATACTGTGCATATGCTTTCATCAGATACAAAGCACCTGCCTGAATCACATCAAATATTTAGGTTCACTGAGGACTTGCTGTCTTTCAATGTTGCAAGAGTAACATAGGCTTGGCATGGATGACCTTGAACTTTGCTAACAAAAAGATGCAAAAACAGACAATCCTGAGCAGCCATATCTAATTAGCATATTATGCCTACGAATATATGAATATGACATTTTAGAAACATCAAAGCTTTACTGTGTATTCTTTGGTTCCACCTAATTGTGAAAACAATAATAGATAACTACAAACCAGCTGAGCATCCCAAAAACTCAATTCTGCAGACAAAGGTAAAACACACAAAAATGCAGCTGAATCAGCAGCAAACCAAGGAAAACCACTGTCATACGAATGAAGATGGATTTCAATTAACCATTGCCACCACACTACAGATATGAAAGATTATGTTAACTTTTTGATCATTTGTAAATCCAAGACGTGACAACCTTTAAACATTGGGAGGGAAGGAAATTAAAGTCCTAATCAACTCTTGTTAAGTTTAGACTTTTGTTCTGAAACTATCCACATTTATGGACAAAACAGCAATGTTTTGAGATGCAACAAAATTTGAATATGCTTCTTGTTTTTCGAGCAAAACAAGACTTTATTTACATAAAAGCAAGCTGTAAAGGAGAATTAAAAAAAAAATCATTGCTACCAATAAGTGAATGGGCTGAAATACAAATGTTTGTAGAACAATTGTTCTACTGAAAACATCCAAAAAATTCCCCATAAACATTTCTACAATTCTACAAGACTTACATTTCAATTCCAATTTCGTTGTACTTTAAATCTTATGTGAAGCATTTCTTTTTTATTTTTATAATACTTATTATGCTTTAATGGGCATCTGAATTTCAAATATTATAAACTTCACTCGTGCTATTTTGATAATGGATTTAAATTGTACACATCTAAAAACACATGAAATTTCAGTATTAAAAAGGATTAAATTGATGAACAACATCTTTCAAAATCTAAAAAACATGATTACTATTGCCATGTTAGTCTGTAGTTAAATTATAAAAAGGAAGATGACCAACTCTTCTTTGCAAGTCATGTTTCTCATTTTATCATATTAAATACGAACATATTGAGACACATCAGTAGCATCCAATGTAATCCACATCAAAACCAATCTCCTTTTGAAAAAGAAATATATCTGTTAATTCACATTAGCCATAGTGAAGTACCCTCTTCCTCTTCAAAGCAGCTTACTACTCTAATAGCCTTCCCATAATCACTTTATTCCACTGCTTAGTAAGCGGTGTTCTTTCTAGGTATATGTTTGGAGTACTTAATAGAAAGCATTGTCAATATTAAAAACTGCACTTAACTGTCATGTTTATGACAAAAATTACTTACAATTTCGAGATTTTGAGTGATTTCAATTTGACTCTTTGTTAAAAAAGAAAATTACTTTGTAATTTTCCATTGTTTTTTCTATTTTTAGGACTCATCATGTGCACCAAGGGAGACTGCCAGGGTGTGAGGAGGGGGGATGAACACAGATAGAAAAGCCACTGTGAATATTAGTGGAGGGAGCAGAGTGTAAGAGCTGGGATACTCACGGTGACAGTCTCCCCTGAGCCCACTTTTATCACAGAATCAGGGTCTTTCCGAATGGAGTCCTTGAATTCCTTTAAGTCTTTACGAGTCCACATGGACGCAGCAGCAATGGGCGGGAGGTCATCTACAAAAACACAAACAGGCACAGAACAACATGAAATGGCAAGGCTAACTAAGTAGGGAGGCTGCAGCAGTGTCCGAACTGGAAGGGAGAGGTGAGAACACACAACAGAGGACAGCACTGGGGGTCTAAAAGAAACAACAAAATACAATGCAAGACAATAGTAATAAAAAAAAGGTTTTTTTTGCCAGCATTAGGTTGTCTGAATGGCATCTTGTGATGAGTCACATTGGCACCACCTGGTGTACAATGGTGGCAAAGTCCCCCCCCACCATAGTCCGAGGGCTGCCAGCAGGTCTGGGTAACTCACCGTTGCCGTTGCCAGGGACCCTATTTTGATTACGTTGTCTGGGTTCTTACGGACTGTATCCTTGAAGGCCCGAATGTCCTTGCGGGTCAACATGGATGCTGGCATAAGGGGTGGCATTTTAGGAATTATTTCACCTGCAAACAGCATCATATACCCTTATACATGCAGTAAATGTCTTTCTATTTCCAACATGCACTCCATAAAATGATATAAAAAAAACATAATATGAATTGCAAATCAATTACACAAATATAGTATGATGAGGCAAGGTTAAGAGTCAAAATGTTAAATATATATAGTGCTTCCTATTTATGGTTGCTGAGCAACAGCCAAGACAACACTTAAGACTCAAGATTGTTGTGAGGTCAAATTAATAAGATAAAGGTCATATTATGTGTCAATATGAACTGCCTCCTCCTTTTGTTTGCTGGGAAATTCTTTTCAGTCAAGTCCATTGCACCATGATCAAATAACATGCCTTTGCACTCATATCATTTAAATTTCTTGTGGAAACAGTGTTTTTGGCTTTATAGACACAGAACAAAAATTGTCATAGTACATTTGGCCACTTTCTCGTGTAATTCCATATGTAGGTACTCTTGCCTGGTTACATACAGTTCAATTTATGTTTTATCAAAATTAAACTTCTATCTCAGCTACCACCTCAGACTGTCACATTTGAAGTAAAATATTGCACACTCTTAAGCTTATATACTTGTGATGAAAGCAATCAAATTTAAGGAGAATTGTTTTGTTTTTACTTTGGAGCCATATTATTTCATTTTCTTTGATTTAACTGAAAATACAATTTCCACTGGACTCCTCAGCAAGGTCTTATTGGTTCAAATAAGTTTACCTCATTGTAATTTGGTAGATGATATTGTGCAGGTATCTAAAACAAAACTTTCCCATTTCATCTCCAGAATAATTTTTGTCCCAATTTTTCATTTGAAGCTTTCTCTAATTTTTGTGTGTGAATTTTCCATAATACAAATATATTGAAAAGAAACAATTGTCAGCATTCCGCACAAACTGATTTCTTGTGTCACAAGTAAATGCCAGTTTTTGTCTCCAGTCTTAAGCACCTCACCTTGGAGTAGCAGCTGGGACAGGATTTATGAATACTTTTATCACAAACTACATGCCACTTGAGGTTCAGGAGTATGACACCGGAGCATGCACCCAACACAGGCTTAATTTATCCCAGACTCCTTGGAAATGACCACAAGGTTATGACAGAACACTGACTGCATCTGTATGCAGTAGTGCTGGATCATATTTTACAGCAGAACATTTAGATTGTTGCACATTCTATGTAAATATTGGTTTATCTGTCATTAATATGCTTGTTACAAGACCATAAATCCAAACAGTACAAGGTTGGAAGAAAGGCGAACAAATTCTAATTCTAAGAGCAAATTACGTGTTCAAAACAAACCAGGTTAATAATGACGTATTGTATTATATCCTATAGCAATTGGATTCATAGCAATATATTTATATCTTAATTTTTTTAAACATTACCCACTGGATAATATCCAGCGCAACATCTGAGGCAGAAAGATCCACTCCAATATCTTGACAGAAAGAACAGAAAGGTTTGCAGAATGCTGACAGTTATCCAATTGTAACAAATACATCCCGTCTCCCAAAAACCTCCATCACCAGCTCAAATACAAATCCAATTTGGTCATGCATAAATCGGATTCCATGAGGTCAAGGAGAGTCATGTCCGGAGATGTGCATGAATAAATTTCCATCTGCCAAATACAACCCAGGCTCTGGTTTACACAATATAAGGCCAGGACTGGACTTCACAAATTATAAGTGTGGGACTTTTGGTACTTTACATGCATTTCTGCCAATCATCAACCTCACTGCATAAATACAGGCACCATCCTGTTACTCTATTTTAAATGAATGTGCAGTAAGCAGCAAAGAAAGTACACAATTTCATTAAAAACAGTAAACAAAGATGGCAACTGCAAATAAATCTGAATACAACCAGGATGCCAAACCCATTAGGGGACAGCAATATTAAACATAAGTTTATCCAAATTTTTGTTTTCCTTCAAATCAGATGACTTTAATAGATTCATCACACCTGATATATGTGTTATTCTTTTATTTCTTAAAATGTTTAAATACTGTTTGTTGATTTGTCATCAATCTTTCAAGGTCATGTATTGATTTAACAAAATCGTTATGTAGAATATCATTTTTGATTTAACACACCTTAATATTGTTAATATTAGAACAAATTAATTGACATAAGAAGCAAGGTGATATCAGGGATTATACAAAATGACATGTGCTTTTTTACTCACTTTGTTCATCGTTTTCATTATCTTCATCTCCATCATCTCCGTCATGATTTAATCCTATATCAGATTCGCTGACAGAGTTTACGTGTGCCTCAGGCAAGTTTCCGAGGGCATCGGTCCCGTTCACCACATCGGGCTGGAACTGAAGCTGAGCCTGGTTTGTGTTGATGAGGGATGGCGTCTGCTGTATCTGCGACAACTCAGCACCCCCATCGGCACCATTTTGTGGTGCTGCCACCTGGTGGTTTTGTGGAGAATCAGCCATAGCTTGGAGCTGTTGGTACTGTTGCTGTTGATGTAACAACTGCTGTTGGTAAACTCTCTGCATGTACTGTTGGTAATGCTGTTCTTGTAGCTGTTTGATCAATACTTCTTGCTGAAATTACATAATACCACCATATTTGTACACCAGAATAAATATATCTTTTCAAAGAATAAAACATAAATACATTAACCCAAGATTTTATCCACGATTCACTTAATATTGTGAAATAATTATGTAAGCTAGATAGTTTGTGAGTGGCACAAAACTGAAGTCAACTAAAGTATTTAATTCATACAAGGTCATACAATATCCCACTCAAATGCCAATCTCTTTTGTGCTATAAGGAGGTCAAAGTAATCTTCATGTATATCACAAATAGCCGATTTTGTAAATTGGCTCCTGTGACCTTGAAATTAGACCAAGGTCACCCAATATGGAACTTATCCAAGCTCCTCATAGGTTGATCACAGCTACTAAGTTATATTAATATAAAAATAGAGCATTCATAAGCAAAGTTGCTCCTGTGCTGGTCATGACCTTGACCTTGACCCAAGGTCTCAAAAAGTTCAGCCCAAAAATATTCCCAGGCCTACATATTATCATTTTATAGGATCTAGTCCTTAAGTCCAAGCATAAAGGGGTGATAAAGAAAACGAAATGCGGTGGCAGACATCGTGGAAACAGAGCAAGTGCATAAAGTCAGCTTGCTGCTGACTCAATTACATAGATTTGGACTATTTCTTTTACTGACCGAGTGTGGGCCTGAGCAGCAATACTGAAGTGTCAAATTTCCAATGAATCGAGAATTGACTTTCTGAGAAATAACCTGTCTTAAAATAGAACATCCCAAACTTTTTCATCTATTTAGAGCTAAATCTTAAATGTCATTGTTTACCCCGTTGCCATGGAAATGAGTCTCATCGTGATATTATGGCTTCCTCAGAGTGGGCACAGAGAGTTGGTCTTCTGTGACAGAGACATGACAAACTTCAAGTATAGTGCATATAAAAGATAGTTAATACCATCCTTAGCAAAAAGTCCATCTCTTCATAACACACCAACTTAACGCTGTTCTAATACTCTAACTGATCATAAGACTGACAAATTGCTCACAAGTCTTTTTATCTCCTTCAAAGTTTTATGTGCCTGTCCAAAAAGATTGCTACATTCTGGCAACAAATATAACCTTCTATATGACATTTCAAATCTGAGATAGGAGACCAGTCATGGTGTCAAATCACCTTAATAATACGACAAATGCCATTGGAAATAGGAGACCAGTCATGCTGTCAAGTCTCTTTAATAATGAGAAAAATGCCACTGGAGATAGGAGACCAGTCATGATGCCAAATCTCCTTAATAATACGACAAATGCCATTGGAAATAGGAGACCAGTCATGATGTCAAGTCTCTTTAATAATAAGAAAAATGCCACTGGAGATAGGAAACCAGTCATGATGCCAAATCTCCTTAATAATACGACAAATGCCTTTGGAAATGGGAGACCAGTCATGATGTAAATTCCCTTTAATAATAAGAGAAATGCCACTGGAGATAGGAGACCAGTCATGATGTCAAATTTCCCTAATAACAAGAGAAATGCCCCCGTGGAATCATTTAACTGCCATCTTTACTAGGATCCACTTTTGTGGATGAGATGCTTTCTTCCTTCCACAACCAAATTCCTTCCTGTCATTATGCTGATTGTAGAAATGCCGTTTCTGCCCAAAGACAGAACTCATCCCATTGTCAGTATCATTTCATCTAATTTCTCTCACCAGAAATTGGATTTCTTTTTCTGTGAAAAAGATTAGCCAACTACATAAAACAATTTGTTGTCCAAAATTTAAAGGAAAGGAGATAATCACCTGTTAAATGAGGATAATATGGTTAAGTTAAATACAAGTAACACGGCCCACTGAATTAGTTTGGAGATAAAACATGTAGCAATAATGATGCAGCTAATGAATTGTCACTGCTTTACATAATAGCAGCATCTATATATCCCAATATTGCTTGAGTTAGATAAAAGTGGAGTTTGAGAGAAGTTTATTCCATGTAATAATATCATTGTGATATTGGTAGTACAAGACGAGATTTGAGGATGCAGAATACTCAGTATGGACATGACCGGAAATTAACTATCATGTAACATCAGGGCCCTTTGCTTCACATCAGCTGCAATAAATGCTCAAATATCACCAGGCCTGGACAAATCTGTACGGATTCAGGCATAGATGTGACACATATTTATCCTATATCTCTGGTTAAGGATATAGCACTTATTTACTTGATACAAAACCACTTAAAAGACCATTATTACAAACTAGAAGTTTGTTCCAAACTACTTATATGTGTGAAAAAAAAACATGACAGTTTAAACAGACGGCGTGCACCAAGGAAGGCCATGTTTACAACTGTTATCTGAGACTATCCTTCCCTCGTTCATAAAATATGCTGAAGCCAATGGCAAAAGCTTTTAAACAACCAGCAAAATAGGAGTGAAAGCTCCTCCTCACATCCCTCTCTGTATCTTTGTATGGCTGCCTTTACCTAAAACACTGAGCTTTATGGCTAAAGTGGTTTCTCATAATTTCCTGTTGCCGAGAGACAGGTCTGTGAATACACAGCTAAATAAATATATAGATGTTTTCTGTGTTATAATCAGCTTTATCCTACAATACATCACCTCTGGCTCAATTATTCATTGGAGGCAGATGCATTCACATTCTCTGCTCACATGATCAATTTCTTTAAATTAATTGTTTATTTCTGTTTTCCTGTCCACAGAGTCAGTCTGTGGCAGTTTTGTAGCACAACAATCTGCACAAAACTTCGTTGTTAAAATAGTGCCATTAACCATGTGACCTCACAATGCGAGATGCTGGACACAACCATGTTATTCTCACTTAAGGTTATCATCATTAACGACAGGGGATACCCAGATTAGGTTCATTCTTAGATTTTCCATGTGGAAATTTCATGAGCTGATTTGGCACACGGGTGAAATGGATGACATGGATGACACGAAGCACAGGAAAGACGGCAAGATTGCGCGTCTTTGACACCAAGAGCACACAGGGGGCTCTGACATCAGAATCTGTCTTTATGGTTTTGTCGTGTTACTGATGGGAAACTGCATGGCACGTGTCTGCAAGCCTTCCCGATACCCCCACAATCTGCGTGAATGAATCTTTTATTGGCTTGGCAGTGCACATCATTATTTAAACTCTACTCATACCATCATTTTGGTGAATAAATTATTAAACTTTAAGCAATCCTCATTACATTGTAGGACAAGAAGGAATGACCAAATTGACAGAATTCCTGAACCAACATTAACAATTTTCTCAAACTACTGGTTATCTATTTGTCACTTTTATCATTTTTTTTATTATATGAATCACATTTTATTTCCTTCAAAATACATAAAAGCAACCTCAGCAGTTTGCATATAGATAAGACAAAGCAAGTCCTTCTTGAAACTGTCAAACCTATCGAGCACAAAATCATTTTTGGAAGTTCTATACAGATGATTTCTTGGAGAACCAACTTTACCATTGTGCAAATACAGGAAAATGTTGCATGTATGGCAGAAAATTATACCTTTATATAGCTATCCCTCATGCTTGTGTAACATTCATATTGAACGCTTTAAATGGTAAAATAAAGAAGATCAACAAGTTCCAAAAGTGAAATTCTGGACATTATTTTCACTGTCCCCATTAATGCATGGCTTTAGATTGCCATCAGTTTCTATTAGGGTCTCATTCTGACGACAATGTGAGAATGTTGCTTCATGTTGTTTAACATGCTAAAAGCTAACATACTAAAAGCTGGGAAGTTATCTTAACTCCAACAACATTGCTGGCTCGACCATTAATGTGTAAAAGGGAGCTATATTTAGGGACTGACTCCAGGAAGACGGTCCAAGAACCTGCAGGCCCCAGTCAAACTAATGGCTGCTTTTACAATGCGCCACTGGGTACCAGTCTATAGTGAAACACATGTATGTGCGCATCACCGAGATTCCTTCTTGTGAACATCAACAGGATAATAATGATTGCCCAAAATGACAAACACGTAACGAAGATGTGTCATACTGTGCAAGATGTGATAAAATATCAATATGTGAAACAAGAATCATATCTCGCTGCAGAACATTGCTCGATTCTTCTTCCCACATGTTCCATAATAATTGGTGCCGCAAGGAAAGTGAGACTACTTAAGCGCACATTTTGATGGCACTATAGGAGAGTGATCTTTGAGCATGATGATGAAGATCATTAGTAGACTCCAACTTGAACTCCCTGCTATTTCTTATGCTAAATATGCCACTTTAATCAGTAAAAAACAAATCCTTTGGTAGCAAATTCAATAAAACATATATGTTTTAGGATCCAGTCTTTCAAATTCTGTGATAATACATTGAAGGGTATAGCACTTATTAACATAAATATAAATTTTCATAGAAAAATAGATATAGACTGAATATTTTTGCAGTCAGCTGACCAGGTCTTCTGAGTGTTAATGTTCATATATATATATATATATATATATATATATATATATATATATATATATATATATATATATATATATATATATATATATAGAGCATCATTTGACAGGTGAAGTTCAGGGTTTTGATCTTTGTAGAACTTCACCTATCTTTGTCCACAGATACAGACATATGCTGTTAATGCCTTTTTATGCCACAAAATACCATGCAAAGTCATAAAGAGAGGCCAGAACCTTCAGAGCTGTGCTGAGCATTGCTTTTTTTTAATATATGTGAACATTCCTGATAGTAACCAGGTTTGCAGGTCGAGAACAGTCAATATGGCAAAAATATTGTTAAGTATTGTACACAATATGGTAGGATGACACCATCACCCCAACATTGCTTTTCTACTGAAGTCTCAAACTGATACTTTATTCTGATAAACAGAACAAGCCATTGGACTTTTTTAAATTGGCAAAGAAATAAAATAAATCTGAACCTTCTGGGAAATTGATAGGATTTATCTCCTGGCAATAATACATCTCACCCACCAAAGGCCAAGAAAACCCCCACTAGTTTCAGAGAAGACAATCAAGTTTGATGGAGACAGAATGACAGAATATCTCCCCTCTTCCTGCACAGGCTATGTGGACAAATTCACCACTTGAAACCTCTTGGCTCTGTATTTCACATTGCAACCTGGTGTAAATAAATAAAGATCACCCATTTTAAATATGATTCTGGTATATTGTAAGACAAAATATAATTTGTGAATTTGCTAAATGTAAAATTGATGGACAAGGATCAAGAAAACAATAACCTATCACTAAATTGGGCCAAGAGGTAAATAATCTCACTAATGCACTAATGACTTTTCTTGAAATGACTTTTCTTGAAATGATTAAAATGGTAATGTCAATTCATCTTCATCAGTTAAACTATGTTTGCCATTTTCAGTAACATATAAATCTTGTTTTGTGTCAACATCACAAATATCCAATTACATGCAAACTTGGAATTTCAAGATTATTCTTAAAAGATCAATCTTACTGCAAGAATCTTGTTTTCCCCTGGCAAACATCACTCTACATCAATGTAGATCTTGCAGAAAAGTCTCTTGGGGATAATAAATCTTTCATTCTGGCAGAATTTCACACAGCAATTATCAGTCTGTACCAAGTGCTTATAGGTACACATATTTTGTAAACCTGCAAGATTCTGTGAGCCTGTTAACATAAGTTCAACCATTTCGTGAACTGATCATTTCATTTGCAATCATTTTGAATAACAGAAGATTTATCCTCTTAACAAATTAAAGCTTTTATTTTATATCATAAAAAATGAGAGATGCAAATTTCATAAATATAAGAGAATATAAACATTTAAAGGGGGAGTTCCTAATAATCTAACCTTATTTTTTTTTAACATGTAATGAAATATATGGTAATAAGATATCATATCACACACTTCCTACATTAATCTGGCCAACTGTTTATTTACAAAGTGGATCTTTGTTGTGGCAGCAGGCTGTCCTGGAAAGAAAGGTCGGGTTCGGGAGGGTAATAAAACTTCGGAGATTATACGTCACGGGTGTAACTCCTTATCCCGGGAAACTGGGTCTCACAATGGTGGGTGAAGCTGGCCCCTCAACATGTACTCAAAATAAGCTGCTCTCATTGTCAGGGGAATTGTGTGTCATAAATATTTGCGACAAAAGTAATTGACAAGGGATCAATGTTTTCAATTTCCCAAAAATTGTGGCAACAAAAGTTTGAAATACACAAAATATGCAGGTTTGAAACACAACCAGGGTTATCTATGAAGAGAATATTTTGTTCTTGAGTCAGAATATGGTAACAGTTGGGCCTGAAACAATGACTACCAGAGGTTCCCTAGGCTAAAATGAACTGTAATTCTTATTAGACCACATCACAAACCTAGTGATGATTAGATTAGCTGAACAGAGGTCATTTCACAATCCACAAAATAGAGGAAAGAAGTTCAAGACAAGTCTCCACTACTGATGCCATGATCAAGTGGCAGTGTCAGAAACACTAGCATAGTGGGTGTCAGGGTGCTGAAATGAGAGGTGAATGTAGATACCTCAGTGATTCAATGTGCTGTCCCCAGGAAAACATTTACCAAAATATTGTCAAATTTAAAGAAAATGGTCCTTAATTTTAAAACCTCTTTTAACTATTATTCTATATGAACATGTTTGTGATATGCAAGTCTTTTCAAGATTTTAAACTTTGAGTATATACTTTGTGGTCCATACAAATGACTGAAAAATAAGATAAGTTAAATCGCATGGCCAAGGTTCGTGTTTTGTTTTCATAATTGTTAATTGGCACAGTGTGATATGTTGTGTCATAACATACTATCTGCTATCATAACATATACTATTTTGATTTGTTAAAGATCATCCCCACTGTCAGACTCTTCTCAATCACAGTTTGCAGGCTACGAGTCTTGTTTGTTGTGGGGGGTCAAATTGCCATCCCTGAACTTTACCCTGCTCAATAAAGCTACCTGAAGGTGGCTCAGACCCACTTCTTTCATCCTCAGATGATCCACATAAACTTTGGACCTCTATTATGTCAGAAACACTTGTTGAACAATCACTATCTGTAAAATCTCCCTCCGACTCCATGATGCTGGGCTAGGGGTTTTCCCAAAATGTTACACTCTCTACGTCACCACCCCACGTGACAGGGGGTAATAAAATTCCGGACTGACTTCGGAGATATGTCATGATCCAAACTTTGAAGTGAAATTTGATCATCACAACGTTTACAAGATACACTTGAAATTTGTGAGATGACTACTGGCAACCAAATGAATGATTTTATGACAAAAAAACACATGGTTTGGGGTACAACCCAATTATTAGGAACTCCCCCTTTAACCATAACCTATTTTAAGTTGAACAGGAATATTTTTAATGCATTATTGTCTAGATATATTCATTTTCAGAGTAAAAATACTGATGGTAAAACTGAGTAGATGTGATGCCTCCAAAAAGGATATACTGTAAAGCCAGAATATAGCAAAATAAGACTTGTTTACCTTGAATTCTGAGAATAATAAGAGCAGTTTACCTCTGAAAAGAAACTGGATTTTGTAAAGAAAGACTCATTCACTGAAGTGTGAAGACAGGATATAAAATAGTAAGACTTACTGACCTCTAAGTTAAGACAGGATATAGTAAAACAGAACAAGCCATTGGATTTATAATAAGACTTGCTGACCTCTGAGAACAGACAGGATATGGCAAAATAAGACTTGCTGACCTCTGAGAACAGACAGGATATGGCAAAATAAGACTTGCTGACCTCTGAGAACAGACAGGATTTGGCAATGTAAGACTTGTTGACCTCTGAGAACAGACAGGATATGGCATAGTAAAACTCGCTGACCTCTGAGAAGAGACAGGATATGGCATAGTAAGACTCGCTGACCTCTGAGAAGAGACAGGATATGGCATAGTAAGACTCGCTGACCTCTGAGAAGAGACAGGATATGGCATAGTAAGACTCGCTGACCTCTGAGAAGAGACAGGATATGGCATAGTAAGACTCGTTGACCTCTGAGAAGAGACAGGATATGGCATAGTAAGACTCGCTGACCTCTGAGAAGAGACAGGATATGGCATAGTAAGACTCGCTGACCTCTGAGAAGAGACAGGATATGGCATAGTAAGACTCGCTGACCTCTGAGAACAGACAAGATATGGCATAGTAAGACTCGCTGACCTCTGAGCAGAGACATTATATGGCATAGTAAGACTTGCTGACCTCTGAGAACAGACAGGATATGGCATAGTAAGACTCGCTGACCTCTGAGAACAGACAGGATATGGCAAAATAAGACTTGCTGACCTCTGAGAACAGACAGGATTTGGCAATGTAAGACTTGTTGACCTCTGAGAACAGACAGGATATGGCATAGTAAGACTCGCTGACCTCTGAGAACAGACAGGATATGGCATAGTAAAACTCGCTGACCTCTGAGAACAGACAGGATATGGCATAGTAAGACTCGCTGACCTCTGAGAAGAGACAGGATATGGCATAGTAAGACTTGCTGACCTCTGAGAACAGACAGGATATGGCATAGTAAGACTCGCTGACCTCTGAGAAGAGACAGGATATGGCATAGTAAGACTCGCTGACCTCTGAGAAGAGACAGGATATGGCATAGTAAGACTCGCTGACCTTTGAGAACAGACAGGATATGGCATAGTAAGACTCGCTGACCTCTGAAAACAGACAAGATATGGCATAGTAAGACTCGCTGACCTCTGAGCAGAGACATTATATGGCATAGTAAGACTCGCTGACCTCTGAGCAGAGACATTATATGGCATAGTAAGACTTGCTGACCTCTGAGAAGAGACAGGATATGGCATAGTAAGACTCGCTGACCTCTGAGAAGAGACAGGATATGGCATAGTAAGACTCGCTGACCTCTGAGAAGAGACAGGATATGGCATAGTAAGACTCGCTGACCTCTGAGAACAGACAGGATATGGCATAGTAAGACTCGCTGACCTCTGAGAACAGACAGGATATGGCATAGTAAGACTCGCTGACCTCTGAGAACAGACAGGATATGACATAGTAAGACCCATTTACCTGGAGTGAAGACAGGATATTGCAAAACAAGACAGGTTTACCTCTGGAAGGAAAGACCGTCTGCTTGTGATGGCTCACACCACTCTAAAAGGTCATTTACGTGTTTGTCTACCTTGCCACATGCCAAATGGGCTTGTGATTTGCTGCTGGACATCTGACCATTGGCCACTCTACACTTTTGAACATGCTCCAATCTTCCTTATTTCAATGCATAGTATTAAGTCACAGCTGGTTGGAAACATCTGTCCTTTTCACATATATTTATGACAGAAACTCCTTTTTTTAAAAGGCTTGCCCATGGTTTCACATCAAACCACTGCTACAGTTCACAATACATCACACTGGAATCACTGACTGATCATGACACCAACAAAAATAATTGAGTGACATTAATTATAGATATGATCACTGAATCATATAATCTGCAAACCTCAGCATTTGACCTCAAGATCATCAGAAAATTAATCATGGAAGAAAAACATTCCCATCAAAAGAGATCTGCAATATTATATTAAAAATGATCTTGTCAAATAAATATACATTGTGCCATAATTATATTTGTCAAAGTATTGAGATCTATGACTGATAAGAATAATCAAATCCCTGCAAGTATGCTATCAATATGAGAGTCAGTTAATTTCATATCAGATATGAACATGACATCATACATCATTGTAATTATGTGTATACTATGGAAAACTTTTACTACAGACAGAAGATCAACTGGAATAAATCATTCAAATTTTAAACATAGGCATCAGAGATGCATCAACCCTCAGCCCTGGTAACTCATTGCACAACATTCGCTCCACACAATATTTGTGAACAAAACGTCACTGCACCAAGGCAAATTGATGCAGGGGTTAAAAAAACCCATAAAATCTACTTCCTTTGATAGCTTAGGTGTGTCAAGTATCATGAAACTGTCATCATTTACTCTAGAATTATTGAGATGGGCCGGTGACCTTGAAAAGCAGGTTAAGGTCACCGTCCATCAAACTCATCTGAAGTCTTCCCAGATGCTTATGTGTGTCAATTTTCATGAAGCTGCCATTATTTGTTCTTAAGTTATTGCAATGACGTGGATTTGACATGATTGTCCCTGTGACCTTGAAAAGTAAGTAAAGGTCATGTTCCATCGAGAGAAGTCTGAGGTCTTCAC
Source organism: Amphiduros pacificus (assembly GCA_949316495.1). NCBI lineage: Eukaryota > Metazoa > Annelida > Polychaeta > Phyllodocida > Hesionidae > Amphiduros > Amphiduros pacificus. The sequence goes on from OX439005.1 coordinate 22,446,222, forward strand.
CAGATGCTTATGTGTGTCAAATCTCATAAAGCTGCCATGATTCGTTCTTGAGTTATTGCGATTCTTGGGATTTCACATAATTGTCCCTGTGACCTTGACAAATAGGTCAAGGTCACCGTCCACTGAACTAGTCCGAGGTTTTCAACAGATGCTTATGTGTGTAAAGTTTCATGAAGCTGCCATCATTTGTTCTTGAGTTATCAAGATGACAAGGATGATTTCACATAATTGTCCCTGTGACCTTGAAAAGTAGGTGAAGGTCATGTTCCATCACGAGAAGTCTGAGGTCTTCACCAGATGCTTGTGTGTGTCAAATCTCATAAAGCTGCCATCATACGTTCTTGAGTTATTGCGATTCTTGGGATTTCACATAATTGTCCCCGTGACCTTGAAAAATAGGTCAAGGTCGCCATCCACCGAACTAGTCCGAGGTTTTCAACAGATGCTTATGCGTGTAAAGTTTCATGAAGCTGCCATCATTTGTTCTTGAGTTATCACGATGACAAGGATGATTTCACATAATTTTCCCTGTGACCTTGAAAAGTAGGTGAAGGTCATGTTCCATCAAGAGAAGTCTGAGGTCTTCACCAGATGCTTGTGTGTGTCAAATCTCATAAAGCTGCCATCATTTGTTCTTGAGTTATTGCGATTCTTGGGATTTCACATAATTGTCCGTGACCTTGAAAAATAGGTCAAGGTCGCCATCCATCAAACTCATCCGAGGTTTTCACCAGATGCTTTTGTGTGTCAAGTTTCATGAAGCTACCATCATTTGTTCTCGTATTATCGCGATGACAAGGATGATTTCACATAATTGTCCATGTGACCTTGAAAAGTAGGTGAAGGTTATGTTTTATAGAAACAATTCTGAGGTCTTCACTAGATGCTTATGGGTGTCAAATCTCATAAAGCTGCCATCATTTGTTCTTGAGTTATGCGATTCTTGGGATTTCACATAATTGTCCCTGTGACCTTGAAAAATAGGTCAAGGTCACCGTCCATCGAACTCGTCCGAGGTTTTCACCAGATGTTTATATGTGTCAAGTTTCACGAAGCTGCCATCATTTGTTCTCGAGTGATCGCGATGACAAGATGATTTCACATAATTGTCCCTGTGACCTTGAAAAGTAGGTGAAGGTCATGTTTCATAGGAAAAATTCTGAGGGCTTCACCAGATGCTTATGTGTGTCAAATCTCATAAAGCTGCCATCATTCGTTCTTGAGTTATTGTGATTCTTGGGATTTCACATAATTGTCCCTGTGACCTTGAAAAATAGGTCAAGGTCACTGTCCATCGAACTCGTCCGAGGTTTTCACCAGATGCTTATATGTGTGAAGTTTCACGAAGCTGCCATCATTTGTTCTCGAGTTATCGCGATGACAAGATGATTTCACATAATTGTCCCTGTGACCTTGAAAAGTAGGTGAAGGTCATGTTTCATAGGAAAAATTCTGAGGGCTTCACCAGATGCTTATGTGTGTCAAATCTCATAAAGCTGCCATCATTCCTTCTTGAGTTATTGTGATTCTTGGGATTTCACATAATTGTCCCTGTGACCTTGAAAAATAGGTCAAGGTCGTCGTCCATCGAACTCGTCCGAGGTTTTCACCAGATGCATATGTGTGTCAAGTTTCATGAAGCTGCCATCATTTGTTCTCGAGTTATCGCGATGACAAGGATGTTCGCTACAGACATACATACAGACATACAGACATACATACATACATACATACCCACGCCAGGAGTACTGCAATACCCTCAGCCTGATTACATCAGGGGCTGAGGGTAAAAAATGATGATACCTGCCCAATAATAAACCACCATATCAAAGGATATTTGAGCTAACTTCGTATCAGAACAAGCTTGTTGCCAAGTGCTGCAGTCTGCAAAGCCTTTCAGTGAGCAGTAAAGCATACACATTTTCAACTGAGGATAGATACACAGCCAGGTTTCCATCAGTATAATTTATATTTACAGTCAGTGGAAGTGTATGAGGCAGCCAGTACAGCAACATGGCAGGGGAACCAGCTTCCGAGCTCATCACCCCTAACATTGTTATTATCTCCACATAAAAACCATACTCAATTCAGTAAATTACATTCATCTCATCACCTGAAGCAAAACTCTTCAATTATATAACGATCTGATTTTCTATACATTTAGTAAAGGCCTGGTCTAGCTATCGGCATTCCTATCATCACAACCGAATCAGATGATAGTCCAGACTGTTTGCAGCTCAATTTATTCTCCTTTGAATAATAAGAGTCCCACAATATCAACATCTGTTTTATCTACCTGTATTCCCATCTGATCCTCTGAACCAAGTGGACTCTCATCATATTGGTCGCACATAGCAGATGAACAGAGAGGCTGCATCAATCCTGACATGTTGGCCCTTTAATTTTCCAAATATCTCACAGATGAATATTGATGTAATATACAATTTCCCCCTGTGATAGATTGCATGAACTACAATCTTTGACAATCATCAAATCAAGTTAGTTTTCTTCTTCACAACAATGGAACAGTGAGATTGATGAGTTGAATTCTGTGTGGCAGCTGGTCCTTTCTACTCTTTGGCTTAGTTCTGGAATAACTCTATCGAGAATCATACATTTATAGGTCTAATTAGGGTGTTGTCTTGTTAGCAAAGCCGATCAAAGTTCAGTCAAGTCTATTTTCATATATCACAATACAAAAGAGAAACCTCTGGTATTAAAATCATCTTTCTCATCTTATTCACTTTAAGTTAAAATATAATCAGCCCAAAAATAACTCAAGATATATACTGATATATAACCATGAAATATGAAAGATGTATAGCTTTATAAGTTGCTTAAAATTTCATTGTCCAAACAAAATTTTGTTAGAATTTTGCACCCAAAGACAGACACACAGACTGACAGTATGGGGACTGTACCTCTGGGCTATCAGTTCAAAGGGATAACAAAGCACACTGAGGTCTTTTACAGTCAATTCTTCAATGGCTGCCTTTTGGTGCAGAGATAAAGCTTGTCTGAATATCTCCCATGACTTGACTGTCTCTAAACCTGGAAGCTGATCATTAAATCAATCAGACAATAATACACACATGGCCTTGAGCTGAGATATCAAGGGTCCACATTGCTTTATGCATGTGATTCTATCGGGCCCAAGTTTTGAAGACTTGAGACTTTTGCAAGTACCACGTGTGGATTTTTTATGACAGAACTCAAAAAGTGAAAAATAATTGACCTACAAAGTACAGATACTCCAATTAAACACAAAATGTTTGTTTGTTGGTGTGCATTAAATTGCAAAGGATAGTTATTCCTTAATGTGCGAAAATATGACAAGATTAAAAAAAAAATTTACCCAATAACTTATTTATTCAATATTTAAGGGTATATTTATGATATAATTAAACAACCTTCACACTAATTGAGAGACAGAAGAAATTATGCCCATTAGATTAGATAAAGGAGAAATTGTGAATTGATGTGTTTGTTTTAATAACACTTAGTAGCAGTCCTTTGGTTATATCATGTCAGACAGACACCTGCCACTGGGACTTGATGCTCTACTCTTTTAAAAGAGTGACTAGGGATCTTTTTTTGCATTATCATATAGATATAATAACAGAAAGCATGGCCTTTGATTCAGTCATGGATAACAGCTTAAGTACTTTTCCCAACCATGAATCAAACCCTGCATCAAAACAACTAAACAACATTCAATCCCTATATATGTTAAATCAATAAAATAAGAATAACCATTGGTCATTGACAAGCCACATGAAATGATTTTGGTGAACTTTTAATGCAAGAAACCTAATAAATATAGGTCGTTAGATCGATTTGCCATGTGTCTTAAAATTGTGTCAGAAACCTAAAAAAGGTGGTAAAAATATTGTAAGTATAATATTATTCCAGTAAATATCTTTCATATAAAGCACATCACTGCAGCCCATCTGGGGGCTAATCACTGTACCCATGACAAAAAGTTCAGACCTGATTATCATGGTACTATCTGTTGGTGGGTTGCACTCAAGGTAACACAAGCCAATTCCAAGGAGGCACTAGAAAAAACCTGGTAGACTGGTACAAGAGAGCAGTAATCAGGCATTCCACCCAGGCAATTTATACCAAATCACAAGGAGCGATATTCCTAATTTACTGGTGTAACATTTAGAAATAACCATAGAATTTGAGAGCATAAATCAGTGATCTTTTTGGATCACTGACTTTGTGAACCCATATCAAGTGTGGAAATCCTGCAAAGTTCCAATTTATCAAGATTCAAAATAAAGCACCATAAAGTGTAAAAGCATAATGCCAGAATTTGAACTGGTGAGCCAAAACTTAGAAAGGTTGCAGAGAACAATTAAGTTTTTTAAGTTCTCAATAAACATTTAATTGTCCATTATAAAATAAACATTTAATGGGTTGAACATATTAATGCAAGACCAATTAAGTCAAACATGATAACAAAAGACATCACACCACAGTCATGTTACACCTTATTGAGTCACATTTAGGCATGACCATACACTGCCTGAGCCCCGTCCCTTACAAAACACACATCATCCACAATCACAGCATGAGATCATCACCCTGCCAATACTGCCAGCTCCAAAAATACTCCCAACTAGAAAGGGAACTACTTTTTTTGCAGTGGAACAGAAAGCAACAGAAATTACAGAAAGCAGCAGCAAGTTTGAACTCATGTGACATTTTGACATGCCTTCAGAATGTTTTCATTAATTTTAATATATTTTTTTCTTGTGAAGGTTTATTCCAATAAAGAATTTTTCTAACAAATCTTGAAGGATTGTTCTTTCAGATATAAAGGAATGTTCTCATAAATGTTGACATTTGATTTAAAGATTGTTCTCATAAATGTCTCCATCCTAAGTTAAGATTGTTCTCATAAATGTCTCCATCATTGAGTTCAGACTGTTCTCATAAATGCTTGAACTCTTGAGTAAAAACTGTTCTCATACAAACTTGCTTTCTTAAAGGTGTGATTTTTTTTTCAAACAGATAAACTATTTATATTCTCCAATCCTGGGTTTTTAATCTTGTTGGGGTATCTGATGTAGTTCTTCTGAGATGGATGTAGAGTTTGTAGATGGCTAGCTATGTGTCTTAAAACGAGGCTATAACTTGAACCTTTTATCATTCTCTGATCAAGCACAGGGGTTCAAACAGTAAATAACAGAATGAAGACAAGAGATCGGTGCTTGTTCCACACTGAGTGACATTTTATGTGAGTTGTGTTCTTGCAGCTATCTTTCAGCCTTACTGAGGGAACTATAAGTGCCAGTCAATAGCATCGTCCCCTTAATCCCCTACTATCTCTATAACTTCTATTGATTGTGGGCTGCACTTGGTCAGATTTACCCACTTCCTGAGGGATTATCCTGGCCACAATGGCACTTCAATTTTTACATTTTGCTCTGAGGAAATCAATACAGGATCAAAGTAATGATAAAACCAATTTAAAATTATTTCACTGCATTTAGAGCATCAAGAGTGTTTTCTATGTAGATATGGGAATGGTGTAAAGAAGAGCCGCTCTCAAATATCTCTGCCTTTGTAACATAGGAAAATAGAGGCAGCCGGAACACACACACAGACACACATGCAAACAAGACTGAGCTTTGATGAACATGGTAGATGCTGTTCTCTTTCGACCTCTGCCTTTGAGACCACAGGCACCATATAAAAAACAGGACTTATCTGACACGTAAAAAAACATGGCTCAACTATAAGTGATCACAGAAAACCGGAAAATAGATATAAACTTACATATGTGTGTTATGTGGACATGGTTGTTGGCTTTGGCAGTCCCCGCGACTCTGTCAGCGCTGATGGAAGCTATGCTCAGGGCCGTGCTGGTAGTGGCAATGAGCTGCTCAAAGCTGCCTACCACATAGCCAGACCACAGGGATGGCAAAACACCTCATCTCACTTATGTCACACCCAAATATCTTCATCATAATTTCGCCTTTACATTTTTGTCATGCTCTGATGATAAATGTGATCTGCTGGGCTTAAATTCCACTTTAAGATGTGCCTCTGCATCCTCAACCCCCCCTCTGATATATATCTCATTAGGCCATGTATATTTCATATGGGTCTAAACACCATCACGCAACAGCGATGCCTGATCTCATTTGGTCATCTCAATGCATGACTAGAAAAATGTATGCCTCAAACTCTTTATGTACCAGCTACAAGCAGAATATCAACCTTAGTCAGAAAAAAAAAATTCCTGCTTCTAACCGGCGGATCATCCATCAATTATGGTTACGGCAGACCCATAGACCCTTATCTCACAGATGGAAAGCCATCCACAGGATATTGGTGCAATCCTATGACCACATTTATTAAATCATAACACAATCTATCATGATCACACCCAAGGAGGCTTCAACTGGAATCCTTATCCACTTCCCTCCTGCTTGCTGGGAATCTTGAGGGCATTAATTTTATAAAACTCTTCACATGGGTCAGGGTCCTTCCGTGAACTTTGTGGCTCAAAAATCTATATCCATCAAGATTGGTGGGAAGCATAATTGACAGTGATCTCCCAGTCTATCCTTTGATTTTAAGCCAAGATGAATGCCAGTGTCTGTGATCCATATTTTAGCCTGTTCTGTTACATCTATTAGTAGGGCTTTCTCTATAACAAATAAATTGTACAGCAAAATTTTGAAACATTTTAAACATTTCCAAAATGTCCACAATCAAGTGAGTTTACATCTCGCAATTCTAGACCCATTTGGGTCAGAATATCTCCAGGCAATAATTTCACATACCAATTTCTACATATTGCCATTTGAAATAATTTGCTATAATTTTCTACGATATTATCTATTTGCCTTAAGAAATGTTAAGATAGTTTTATAAAAATTTACTTTTACATTTGGGACAGAAATACTTCATATTTTTGGATTTATCACAGACTACTACAAAACTGTATGCCACACTGAGACTTGTACCGCCTCAAGAATCCACACGGGAAAAATCTCATTCTCTGCTAAATTCATCATCTTTGCTGCAGCCTCCTAACATAATCCCCTCTGAGGGAATGTGGCATCAACATTTGACAATATGAAATGGTTTTATCTGACTCATGATTTCTTGTTCTGATTTTGATAAAAAGCAAAGCTGCTGTCTGCTCTGTCTGACCCCTTATATTATTGGCAACATTTAGATGCAACTGACACAGGACTAATGGATATGTTTGCCTGACCATCTGCAAACAGCTCAAACTGCTATAATTAAAGGGACTATGATGGATCAATTTTGTTGATGTTAAAAGCCATATCTGACAACGGGCAGTGTTCTGGATAAAGAAAACAGCATTTGACATTCTTCTTCTCAGACTTATGCAAAGTAATTCCTTTTCTCATGAAAATCTCTAATTCATTTTCAACATCACACAAAGTCATCAACATAAATTCTTGGTACCAAACTTATGATATTAAGGCAAAAATTTATACCCTTCTTACACACAGTAAACGCTAAATGAAAACATAATTTTGTGGATAAAATGATTACACCTCATTAGTGGAATGTAAATATCCCAACAAGTCAATCTCCTGTAAATAAGAGAGAGTACTTTCTTCACCAACATGATCTCCAGCCACCTGCGGCAACATTTCAATAATTCCTCAGACTTTTGCATTGGCTCACGGTTTTACCTCAACATTTATTTGGTCATGCATAAATGGCAGAATGAGGTACTCTGTGATTCTATCTACTTACCTCCAGATTTTACTTGACTAACTTCATGTATGCTTCAGTTATAATGAAATATATTTATGTTATGTCTCTTTGTTTGGCACATTCTATTACATTTTGATTTGTATGACCACAAAGCTTTCAGCAGCTTTTAAGAGCTGAATATTATTTAAATAACATTTCAATATTTCCCTGGATTTCAATTAGAATTAATGATGCTGTACAAAGCAAGTTTGTCTTTATCCATCACGAAGATGCCACATCCACACAAACTCAGTTCCCTATTCATTGCTCAGCATTAACTGTATCATACAGCACAGCCTTGTGACTACAGTAACCTCAAAAAAACATAGGCCTTAAAATTTATATTAAAAAAAATCACTTTCTTGGCAAGTGTATCTCTCTTTACACACTGTTAACAAAATCAGTCACACAAACCAACAAGATAGCCAAATGCCATAATGATTATACTTGCATAATGGCCAATAAATTCCATTTAATAATGGTCGTGTCTGTTATGCACTTTATCATCAATGGTAATCATGTTATTTCTGAGAGACAGACAATTAGCTCTCCTACTTCCCTTCATCTGCCACTAACGCCAAGTAATCACTACTCAAATTGAGACCTCATCATTCAACGCCACACATTGTATGCTTTGTAACCTGCAACAAATTGCTCTTATCTTTTTTTTGTTTGGGGGGGGGGGGGGGGGGGGGAATATCAAAATTATCTATTTTATGGTACATAAAATCTCTTATCTTAATTTACTATTGATTTCTCCCATCTTTAGCTTCTCAATTAGTTGTGTTGTTTTACAACTTAGTGGACTGTAGAACTTTCTGATTCCTGTCTCCTATGGTAAATTGCTTCCTGTTTATACAGTAGTGGATGAATTAAACACGACCTTTACCATCACTAATGCACCAAGACATTACATCCACAAATAAATCCATTAGCAAAGAATTCATCATTCATCATGTCAACTGGAACTGTAAGACTGTTCTCAATTATGTGATAAGTGAATCATTTTTCCAAATTAATCTGATTTGTTTTTTATAAACAACCTTTCAAGCACTGTTTAGGCTATATCAGGTCAAACAGAAGCCTGCCACTGGGACCCAATGCCCTTATCTTTCTGAAGAAAATGATACATATAAGATAGACTGTTCATAAATAAAGCTTTGCAGAAATGGAATTCAAGATCAGATCACCAGTCAAAGGTCATATCCATTTATTTTTTGCACATATGGACCATCATAAGTAGAATATCCTGAACAGTTGCCACATCTGATTCAGACGGAGATTGCTGACTAAATACCATACAGTAGTTATGATGCTGGGCAACAGGAGCTAACAGGCTGAGCAATTTGCCCATGAATGATTGTATGAGGTGGGCCAAATATAACATGCTGTGCTGCAGCCTGACTGCTAATTGTTAACTTAGGTTGCTGGAAAAACCTGTACAAAACCAGAAAGTGTTTTATTATTTAGATGTTACTTACAACTGAAAAAGAGATTTAGTAAATGTAGTGTAGGATAAAGATATTGGGAAATAAATTGCATTGAAATTAAATTTTGTTATTAAAATAAAAGTGCTGCATATAGTGTTTCATCACTTTTCTTGTATGCCTAAAACAACCAGGTAACCAGGCCACCTTCATCTCACCCCATAAAGGAAGACAACCAGGTAATCAGGCCACCATCATCTCACCCCATAAAGGAAGACAACCAGGTAATCTGGCCACCCTCATCTCACCCCATAAAGGAAGGCAACCAGGTAATCAGGCCACCATCATCTCACCCCGAGAGGTGGACAACCAGGTAATCAGGCCACCTTCATCTCACCCCATAAAGGAAGACAACCAGGTAATCGGGCCACCATCATCTCACCCCGAGAGGTGGACAACCAGGTAATCAGGCCACCTTCATCTCACCCCATAAAGGAAGACAACCAGGTAATCAGGCCACCATCATCTCACCCCGAGAGATGGACAACCAGGTAATCAGGCCACCATCATCTCACCCCATAAAGGAAGACAACCAGGTAATCAGACCACCCTCATCTCACCCCATAAAGGAGGACAACCAGGTAATCAGGCCACCATCATCTCACCCCATAAAGGAGGACAACCAGGTAATCAGGCCACCATCATCTCACCCCATAAAGGAGGACAACCAGGTAATCAGGCCACCATCATCTCACCCCGAGAGGTGGACAACCAGGTAATCAGGCCACCATCATCTCACCCCATAAAGGAGGACAACCAGGTAATCAGACCACCATCATCTCACCCCATAAAGGAGGACAACCAGGTAATCAGGCCACCATCATCTCACCCCGAGAGGTGGACAATCAGGTAATCAGGCCACCATCATCTCACCCCGAGAGGTGGACAATCAGGTAATCAGGCCACCATCATCTCACCCCGAGCGGTGGACAACCAGGTAATCAGGCCACCATCATCTCACCCCGAGAGGTGGACAACCAGGTTATCAGGCTGACGTCATCTTATTTTGTCAAGCCATACCAGAGGTGAACAATCCCGGTAATCAGCCACCAATAGATCCTATCTGCTGTCAAGATTAGGATAACTAATGCCATTCACAGATTTATTTCCTGCTTATTAAATCTGAAGACGGGGCTTAGCTTATATTGGCATCGTTTCTGTGATGGCTGAGGCAGACAGATGATGGCCGCTTATCCATACCCATGCTCCTGCCATACAAACAAATTCATTCTCTCTTCTCCAAATGAAATCCTTATCAACTCTGTTTTGCACAAACATGAAAAGCACACTCGCCTTTACAGACAAACAAAACAATACTCCATCCATTTTGTATAAATTATATATTTCTCATGCAATAATGATTTATATCTCCATTAATTTCTTCTCATAAATTCAAAATTCCAAATGAAACGAGAGTATATGGTCTATTTAAAATAAAGATCACATACACCTGTGATATGAAAAATCTGGCTCAATAAACACATATTTACTTATCTCTTTTGTCACAGGTATTGAAAATTTTTGACCAAATTTCAGCAAGAATTATTCTTTTCTAAATTTTCCGTAAGACAAAAACATTTTCCTCTAATTAATCTTGTGTTTGTAACTAATTAATGGAGGAGGCAATGCAGCCGTTAGCGATTCTGTCTTCATTAGGGTGCCAGAAAACAGCCCAGGCAAGTTGTGTAACTGCACTAATGAATACAAATTCGCTAATCTCGGGACTCATTTAGGAATTTACCTTGTATCGTTTTCTGCGAAGAAGCGACAGAGGTGAAAACGACATCATGGCTCTTCAATAAATCACTGTGGGTCATTAAACTTTAATCCTTACGATGTTAATCTGCGTTACACATGTTCACAGACTGACACATTATGAAAACTAGATGATCCAATCTTTTGAGAGAAGTGAGTGTCCACAAAGCTAATAGTTGTATGATATGTTATTGAACCAAAGTCCTTCCTTCGTTTGCACCACTTTCAACTGCAATAAACCCAATTTGCAATGAACTATGGATTGTTCCACTCATCTCTGCCAATAATGTGCCCCAAAATCTATCAAATCAACACCAAGCTGTTGTGAGCACCGCCATTTAGTCTTGGTTCAAACTTTGGATAGTGACTGGTGTTAGCAGCAGGATCTACTGTGGCTTGACGAGGCACTGTATGAGACTGCCAGAGTAGCACCTTTAGTTCTGCTCCCTGTCTCCATAATCTGCTCGCCTCATTGAGGACTGCTTTACAAATTGCCACCGAGCCTTCTCCCCTCCACCGCGTTCCATACCGGGGCCAGCCAGTAAAATGCAGCAATTTTATGCTGCCAAATTGACGTGCACTTGCCTCTCCCAAAATAACAATACAACACTGCGTCTTGCTGTGAAGGCCAGGACATCTGCACATGCGCCTCTTTTCAGTGCCATGCAAGACAAGCTTGTCTTCAAAGCACCCCCAGCAAAGTGTAGCCGTGTGTACAGCACACTCATTAGCCTTCGTTCTGCCTCCCATGCTCGTATCATTTTCACATTTCCAAATCAACTTCCTTTAACTATCAAGTCAAATCATTATACACTGAGCATGTTGAGATGGAAGTAACTTTGACCAATATTTCTAGAATGCACTATCATGCCATTAATAATGATTTTCCAGCTTGAGATAAGATAACAAGCAGAGAGATTTTTGCTCAGGCTTGTGATAACCCGAGAGGCACCCTCTGGCGACAACTTCTCTGCAATATCACAAACTTACTGAGTTCTATCATACTAACATTTTATCTACCTCATGCAAACTACAAATCAATGATCTCTGTCTTCCCAATGAACACAATGAGAGGGTTGGCAAAATGTGGACAATCACCAGCAAACAACCATAATGCATCTGATTAGCTGAATTGCGATATTAAATACCCAATGCTCAATTTCTAATATCCTTCCCCTTCCTTCAATCATATTCAGATAGAGTGCCAAAGTCAACTGAGTTAGACTGAGAGTCAGACTGACTGGCAAAGTTATCTCCCAATGATATTATAACAATGCTATCCTTGCCAGAGTCCCTTGTATTCCTTCATCTGATGCATGATTCCTCAACTTCTCATAAATCACTACAGTTGCCAACTGCTCTTTTTTTAGCATTTGAGCTGATTATCATATTAGAAAGAGCGTTACTATCATCTTAAATTGGTCCGCAGAAGTACAGCTTAGTCGAAGCCCAGATTGTTTAGTTCAAAAGTTCAAAAACAAGGCAAAAAACACAACAAATGGCTAACTTAGCAATATTTTGTACCAAACCATTCTATCAAATCACCATTAAAACTTCAAGCAATAAAACAGATAAGTGGTTCTATAAATATCTTTCTTTGACACAGCAATGTGAGAGTATTCTACCAGGATAATAATCCTTCTTGCCAGATTAATGATAGCTCTCAAGCAGCTCTGGCAAGTTCCCTTTCATATGCATCATCAGTAAGCTCTCACAATTCCTATATTTATTCTTGAGTAATCTTTACATCTCCACTCAGCCTTTTCCTAGGCATCTCCTTAAAAAATATATTCTGCTCACCTGGACGGGGTGTTTCTCTAGATTCTAGTTTTACCTAATTCTGCACATTCTCTCTATGAATTTTAACTTGATTTTACTGGAAAAATCATTATTACAATATTTTGAAAAAAAAATTAACACACATTCCTTTTGATATGGTACATAAGTCTATATCTTAAAAGATAGGCTGATGGCCTGGGGAATAGCTGTGTGAAGAAATTGTTACTCAAAGAAGATATTTTTCATGATTTTGTCTCATGATGATGCAAAAGACACACCTTCCACAAAGCTGTACCTGTTGAAAAGACAGAATGTATAATGTTGATGTCAGAAATGAGCCTGCCGCCAGCCTTTGATACACATACATCTGGCACCAAATCACCTAAAAACCTGCATTTTTCTAAACAAACCAATCTTCCCCTTTGTGTCAAAACTACACAGTCCAACACAAACAATCTCATCATTGGTCAAAGGCCTGCAGTCCCCGGGGTTGACATGAGACAAAGGCCTTCCCTTCAATTAAGTACTGTTCCAAACCATGAACCCAATGATATATTTATATATGCTCAAAAGGTACAATCCAGATATATATGACCAGGAAAAAACACATTTTCACATTAAAATTAAAAAATCATTTGGCTCTATCATGACTCAAAACTGATAAAAATATGGAGCCTGTGTCTCACATAGCTGATGAGACACAGCAAAATGTTGAAAGTTTTGCAAACAATTTGAAGCCAGTGACCTTGAAATCAAGTCAATGTCCTTCATGGGTTGCATGCATGAGAAAAATTTGGAGCGTGGTGTTTTCAAATAGCTGACAAGTAAGATATAGTAAAATGTCAAAGTTTTTGAAAACCATTTGATGCCTGTGACATTGAAAAGCAAGTCAAGGTCATGATTCAGGTCATCATATTTAGGTCTTAATGGGATACATGTGTGGTTAAAAAGTTGAAGCCTGTTTCTTATAACTGATAAGATAAAGCAACAACATGTCTTTGTTTCATAACAAGTGTTTTTGACAATTTTTTGTTGACAGACTTGCACACATGGACCAACACACATACTGAGCTGAACCCAGATCCTGATACTATAGCTACTGCGCCGTTTGGGCAGCAGGAGCTAAAATTAATATCTTGATTGGAGTAGCTAAACATTATAAAGGGAACAACAAATTTTCTTGACTTTGGCAAATAAAACACAAAAAAAACAAAAAAACAACCAAATAATCATTTTCAAGTTTTTTTTTGGAACAGGCCAAAAAAGAGAGTTCTATCATGAAGCATCTGACACGACGCACATTTCTGCTGTTATCTGATGACTTCTCTTAAGTGTCGTACAAAGACAAGGGGCCATATAGGTCGATTGCTTATGTGGCAAATCATAGGCCTTTAAGACATGAACACCATTTCCATTGCAAGTGGTGTTTCTAGTGTGATGTAAGGCTCTGCGGGATATTTTTTTCTCAAGTCACATCGCATCTACTGCTTCTCTTTGTGAAATATATTCATTAATTATATGGCACAGCCAGGTAGATTATTTCCCTAGTGGACCATCAAAGCTATGCCAGTAGACCAGAGTACAGGTTACCCAGTGCCTTACACTCCAGTCAGTGCCTTGCATTTTAGTGCAAGTCTTATGGCTATCTTACCATCTTCCATTAGATTTGAGGTCATTTAACTCCCCATGATTAAATTTTATTTTCAACTGTTGGAAATTTTGGGGACTGCTACTTTAAATTAGGTCTGTAGACACTTATAACAAACTCAAGAGAAAAGCTAAATCAAATTTCCTCAAGTCTGTTTATTTTAAATTATCATGTTGAATCAAATTGAAACCAAAACTAATTTAAGCCAAAGACATTAAGACAACATTAAAGATATCTCTTTTATATCCAAAGTTTTTGATGGTTTTTTGCCTGCAATAAAAATTATTTTGGAGATTTTTTTCAGTAGTATTTTTTCTGTAGTGTTTTTTCTGTAGTATTTTTATCATTTGCATTTATGACTTTGAATAGCTTGATACCTTAAAAAAGGCATATATTTTTTAACTGGCATGCCATAATATCTAACCAATTGAGTATATCTATATTCAAACCATAAGTCCCAGAAATCTAGCAACTTTCTAAGCTCTCCAGAATGTCAGGTATCTCAACTGAGTGGTTGTTTACTATCTCTAGGTAGATATTACACAAAGCATGTCTGGTCTAGCAAGCTGTGCAATATCATGTCCCAATTTGGGTGGTAGACTCCACTTCATCAGACAGGCCCCTCAAATCCAATGAAGGGAATAAGCAGAAATCTTGTGAGTGAAAGGAGGCCAATGAAACATGGTAGCAGATTGATCTGAATCGGGTAGGAGTCATGTTCTCTCTGCTGATAAACCGGATAGAAAATGTCATGAATGTCAGGCGAGAAGGTCCACCACCAGCCATCTCAGCCCAAGCTTCAACTCCACGCAGATCAATGTTGTATTCACATTCGCCCACTATGCATTATGGACAAATGGTGTACCTGAAAATGGAGCTTGTCTTGAGGACTAAAATGCTCCCTGAAGATCCAGTCTATCCCCATGAGGTGGAATTCAACACAACATACTAATGGTCCTGAATCCATCTTTTTCCAAAATATGCACATAACCACTTATACAAAAAAAGAAATACTGATGAATCAAGAGATTTTCTGCCACTAGGCTTGGAAGTAAGCTTGGAATTAATATGGCTAGGACACAATTTCCCTGTGTTGAGACCCCCTTAATAAATGTTGATCCACCACTCGCTGACCAGCAATATCACTGATGAGAGGGCATTCATGGGAGGTTGGTTACTACAGCTTGCACAACTCCATGTGCCACAAATCTCCAACTGGAATCATCGCAAATGTGTTTTTGCCAAGTTTTGCAATGCCCAGTATGCTGCTGATGTTTAGGAGATATTTACAACTGTGGGTATTCACGATTCCCTGTGACATTTGAGGCTACTAATACCCAGCCAGGCCTGACTTCTTGCTCGCTTTATCGCCATGTTTATGGGGGCTTTTAGCATCAGAAATCAAATTTCATACCCATATTTATGTGAATCCCCCCTATTTTCCATGAATAGCTGATATTCTTCATAATCACTGCCTATATTTGTCTTTCTTGGAAATCTGCTTATAATATTGCAAGTATGATGTATAAACATGGAAAAAAGTTTACATTTAAATCAAATTTTGTGTTTGTGCTCTCTCCAGTTTCATAGCAACAAGCAAAAGCTTTCAAGTATGGAATATTCTTTGATCCCTATAAAGATGAAATTCACATACCAAAATATTTATACGCATACTTGCCTTTAAGCTGAACTACAAGATTTCTGAAACAGACATTGAAATTTATCCCAATATTGAGCAGGAATATGTCTATAATATCCAAGCCACGGCTATAATACTGAGAAGTCAGACTTTTCCTTTCACCTCACAAAGACAAATGCCTTGAATAGTGCAATGGAACTTAGCATCAGCTGAGTAGTTCACTTCACAGCATCTTCTATAGAACACTGCGACCACATGCAATATATATCTCATAAAAGTAGAGAAACTCATCTAAAAACACCAATATTGAGGGCTTAACACTAAGTTTCCTGGATCACAAGTTATTGGCATCTGACACTAAAGGGCTGCTTGCACACAGACCCACAGCCATATATCATGGAGAAATATAAAAGAGTTTTTACATTGGGTGGGAAACTTGGTACTTTATATGATGTGATGGAGCAATTGTAAAACATGGCACAGTGTAAAGGCTAACCATAATCTAAACACTGAGATGAAGTCATGTGAAAGGTTCATGTATGGAATGCTCCCTTCATCTATAGGGGAGACACATCACACCAGAGGTCAGGTCCATCTAAACTAAAATCACACTTCACACACAATATATGACTCTTGCCAATCTCTCAAAGGAATTCTTTTTGCACCCTGCAAGCATCAAATCCCTCTTTGCACTGAAAGTAAAAGATCAGACATGCGGCAAATGATCACAGTTAATAGATTAACTGTCTCCCATCCAGTTCAAATGTAATATCAAAAGAAAAGCGTTGGTGTAGCCAGTGCGCAATGCCCCCTGGTGGAGGTTGTGTCATTAGATTCATCACCATCCTTCGTGCTGGTGCTGTGTCACTAGTGACCGCGGCCACCCCACTATGGGCACTGCTGTGACTTGGTTAACATTTCTGCTGTCATACTGATCATACTGAAGGCCATAAAAGAGAGAGAGAGCTCTGCAGCCTTGTTGGGCTGCCAGTCAGAGATTATGCCACACAGCATTTAAGTCTTGCTTTCAGCATGGTCAACGTCCGTCAACATACCACCAAAATGCAGCCAACGTAGAGAAAAGCCATTTGAAGTTTCCAGTCTTGGTGATTGGATTTGACACTGATCATTAGTCATCTCAACCTGTAAGCTTCACCTCAACCGTCATGCACTCCATCAAAAAAAAAAACAAAAAAAACAAAAAGCAAAAAAAAAAACAAAGAAAAAAAAAACAAAAACTAAAAGAAGTTACCCAAAATACCTGTTCTCATGAATAACAATATCATAATATTATATCTTTTAAAATCCTATAAATTTGGTCATATAAATTACCATGAAAATAAAGTAATAGATTTTCCTTTAGACTACTGGGAGACTGCTGAGTGTTTGCAACAGACAGAAAATATGGCACTATTTGTTGTATGGGAACACACAACGCTGTCTCCAAACATGCCTACAGCACAATCCAGCCAAGCTCATACAGAACTAAATCACTTGAGGGGGGGTCACTTGAGGGGGGAACAGTGCTACCATGCGTGGTAATCAAATTTGAAAAATCCCCATATTGTGTGGTCTATTACTTCGAAATATACACCCTTTTCACACAATTTATCGCGAATTAGAGGCACAATTCTAGACCATTTCACACAACAACATCAAATCCTGATTCCATACCATTTCACACACATTTATTCAAAAATATACCAATGGAGCTAAGTAACCACATCAGTCCCTACCCAGTTAACACTGTGTGCACATAGATTACTAGAGTAAACCTGGAAAATCAATTAAGGAGTCTTTGATTGTTTGTCATTGTCTTCTTTGTTAGCTAACACCTGATGGCCTCACTAATCCATTGCAATCAGGCCTTTGGGCAAAGTTAGGTCAAATGTCAAAAGTGACATGTCCTGAGTGATTTTAGCCATTTCACACTCATTTATGAAGAGGCATCAAAAAGGGCCACTTTGTGTGATCTGATCTGACATAAGACCCATATTGTGTGTTTTAGCAGCATTTGACCCCCCATAATGTGTGCACACAATATCACACACTTTTCATCCTCTAAACGCCTCAAGTGGGGGCCCCCGGGGCCTTTGCATATCATGCCATGGTAACAACACTTGATTTTCTCTTTTCAGTTATTGTAACTTTTCTCATATTTTATTTATTCCAGTAACTGTGCTGGTTGTGTTAATTGAACCTTGTGTGAGTGTGAGTTATCTGTCCAATCACCTGTCCATTCTCTTTCCATGCTATGAGGGGGCCAGGTCTGGTGGGTTAAAAATCTCGCTTAACAAAAATGTATGGATTGCTATTTATAGATTGAGCAAGAGAGAGTGGTCTTGCCCTGACCTTTCTGTTCAGTTTTCTCAGGTTCACTGATCCCTACACATTCCCTCATTTGAAATAATCAGATGATCAAGTGCATATGTGATATGATAACAAATTAAGCAGGAAGTGATTTACCCAAGCCAACCTTTAGTTGCTTTCTAAATGTTCTGAAGCAAACAATGACAATATTAAATCTTGATTACTATTTTCATTTAATTGAGAGATATCATAATGATAAATCGTGAAATGACTTGAGACCCATTCCCATTATGCTATAAATATATAGTAAATGTACAAGTAAATGTACAATTGAAAGTACCCACACTCACACCATTCCTTCTGCATTAAAAATACATCTTTATGTTCACAGTGATCATTAAAACATATTCTTGAATATGTTTTAAAAATAATTATCTTTGAGGAGATTGCTGTTTGTTTGAGACATGGCTGCTACCAGCATATAAGGCATGATGGGAAGAGAGAGAGAGATGCTCATGGTCCATAATAACTTGGTCACATTTTTTCCTTTAGATGACGATTACGTGCAAATGTGTGTGCACCTGAGAGAGTGGTCTTGCCATGACCTTTCTGCTCCAGTCTTCTCAGGTCCATCTCCACCCCTTTAGACCCCGTTAATGGACAGCATTGATTCTGCACAATACCGCCTCTCTGAGCGACACTCGGCAAAGACATTAAGGCACCACAAACTCAAATTTACTTCCTAAATTTTGAGGTGCAAATGAAATTCTCACCACAAGCAGGAGATTTTATTTCTGAGAAAGTTTTGAGACGACCTTCAATGACCCTCTTGCCTATTTCATTTCATTCGTAATTAGAGAATCTACGGATGAAGCAGATAAGTTATAGAGAAGTATCGCTGTCTGTTAAAGCTATGCAATAACTTTTAAAGTAGTATCGCTGTCAATAAAGCTTTGCAATAACTCATAGAGAAATAATGTGTTGGCTACAGCTATACCACAGCACCATAAGTATTGCTATCTGACGAAGCTATGTAATAACCTATGAGAAGTTTTACTGTCTGTTGAAGCCATACAATGATATAAAGAAATGTCACTCTCTGTTGAAGCCATATAATGACCTAAAGTTTCACTGTCGGGTGAAGCTGAACAACAACCTTTTAAGTATCTCTTGTGTTTTTCTCAAATACAGCCAATCAAACTACTTGATGGACATTACCTTGCAGATATGTCTGAATAAATAAAAGTAAGAATAATGTTTGACATTCACCGGTTCATGAAGGTATTGTGTAAGGACTGACCTGTTCTGGGTTGCTAGGAAACTGCTGCTCAGCATACTGTCGGAACTGTATGGCGGTCTGTTGGTTGAGAGCTGCCCGGATCTGCATCCTGAAAATATCCAATATATCAAGCAATATATTCCAGCTATACCCATCACTATACATGGTGTCTGGTTTTATCTTGGCGTGTGCATTGTTCAGTTAGTGAGCTTTGTTGGACACAAATTGGTTATCAAGGGCAAAGCTCCATAATTTCCTGTCCTGTCAGATGTCACTTTCTAGGAATTAGTAAGAATAAGTCTAAAAAACAAAACAAATTGTTTCCAATTACCATGTACCATACTTGAAATCAGCAACCCCAAAGTGTTTTTTTTATAACAGTATTAGATAATATAACTGTACATCATCAAGACTGAATAGACCAAATAGAGTCAAGTTCAAGGTCAAGTTCAGAATTCAGCCGATTTGCAAAATTTCTGTTTAGCAACAAAATGATTCTGTCCAACCTCTTTGATCTTGATCAGAGTAAATAGAAGTGGAAACATGTACTGGGGTAACATGCACTTACCAAAGAGCAAACCACTTGCCCTGTGTTGATGATTTCTAGGATCATCTTCCAAGTCCTAAATTGGGATCATGGTTATCAGAGACGATAAAAAAAGTCTGCCATTTTGTTGCAATTCAAGAGGAAATGAAATATACTTGGGCCACTGTGTGGAGCAACTAAGATCAGTCAGGTTAGTTTAGAGTTACATTTTCTAGAAGAAGATTGCTCTTGTTTAGTCTTTTTTGCCATCTTTGTCGACATCTCCTCTTAAAACTTCACAACAGAAATGCTGAGAATTACTTTTTGATAAATAGAAGGACAACAATGTTCCTCTTGCCAGGGTTTGCATTGTGGGAGCCAAGAATGGTAAGATGATGCGGGTTGCAGGAGATGCTAAGAGTGGTATTAATCAACTGAATGTGGACAATGAAAAAGACTTCAAGGTTTAACTGTGCAACATTTCTCAAAAATAGGAGCTGAAGAGTCGTGCTCAACTCGTAGATATAAATATATGTGCATTTATGTTCTCCTCGGCCATACAGTCTCCTCCGTGGAGATATGAGGGCAGAAACCAGACCTCTTGCATTCTATCATTGTAAATGTATTGTGGATGACTCAGGATGAGACAGTGTGGCATCTTCCAACACCATCAAGTCACTTATTCATTTTAATTCATCTTCTCCTTGCTTTGCTCAAGACTCTCAGAGTAAGAACTTTTTTTTTATTTCATTGAGTTAATTAACATTAATTGTGAATACCCATAAGAATGTTATTGAAGACCAGATCTCTTGTGACACTGTCACGGTAGGCACTGATGCAAAGTCATTTTGTGATGTTCCAAGATGGCAACAAAAAATATAGAAATGGTTATAAGATTCCACAGGCCGATTGCTGTGCAATATGGCATAAATACATGAAACATGTATTCTGGCACAAAACACAAACCTGGAGACATTTCTCATGTTTTTTTGATTTTATGCAGTTATATTACAGCCTCACATGAGGTATCTGTGCAAAGTAAACTTAAACTTACATTTTGTCATTATAAGTAAATGGTGTACTTAAAATTGATTAATTTACATTTAGATAACAGAATCTGATATAACCTGCCAAATGAATCAGAGATACTCACTGTACTATCTTTAAAATGGAATAACATATCATGGTTCACATGAACTTAACTTGGGACTGATCCAGGTTATAATCCTGGTAAACACCTGTACATTTTACTTAATAAAATCAAATGTTTCCCAAAAATAAATATTCAAATGATATTTTCATTTGGTCAGAAATAACTGTAATTGGTGTTCTTGATAATTATGTGGTTGTGTAACAACCAACTCTAATCCATAGCAATACATGTCATCTGACATGAAATATGTGGACAGCGAGATGGAAGGATAAATGGACGGACGGGGAGGATGATTACTATGAGACACTGGAAGTCACTTCTCAAGGCGTCCTACTCAATAACAATTCTATGCCTGCAGATTGACAAAATCAAATATTGATTCTGGTACATTTTCAATATCTTTTGCCTAATCAAATTTCCAGTTCAATTCATCTGTCAAAAGCTTTTCATTCCTGCCTTTAATGAAACACAATGACAGATGTTGATGGCAATGAATCTTGACATGCAATTTTCATCATCAAGGACACATTTTATAAATAAGTATTAAGTTTAACAGCGAGGCATACTTTGATTGAAGACTTTAACTTCTCTACTCTGTAAAAACATCTCTATCTGTAACAATATACATATATTATGCATGACATGTATATATATCTGAATCATTCCGAGGACTGAATTGGTCTTTCAAGATTAATGTGCTTTACTCAGCACAAGCTCACGTTACAAAGCATTGACTTGATCCTGAGAAGGTGATCTTAGGAGACAATGCCATATCCAGGAAGTACAGAAACACAGACATCTTTTATCATTCACTAGATACTTTGTCTCTCGTATTATCTCTTTTGGTTGGTCTCAACATAATACAAGTTTTGTCAGCACTTATCACAGGTTGACATGGTGTACAAATGACCCCTTTTGTCCTATAGATGTTATTTTTGAACTCAGGTAAACTTACCTGGCTCTGCAAGTAAATGGCATATTCAAATCTTTGGTTGAGTGCTTGGAGGCCACACCCAGTGCAAGCAGCCAGGACCCAATGAGTCAAATATTTCGTCACATGGGGTCACATGACCAATTGTTGTTATTGTTATTATAAGAAAGTGGGTACAACAAGGATTGAGATTTTAGTGACATGTGTACCAAAATAGTCAGCCATAAATAGTCAGCAGGGGATGGACCATTAATCCTCAAGAGAGCAAAAAATATCTAGACTTTTTCTTCTTGGGTAAAGCTTATATATCAGGCCTCACCATGAACTGACTGAAATAGCATTGTAAGTGATGAACAAATTGATATAAATGGTATAATCTTTCAACCAGATATTTCAAATATACTCCCCTCCCAAATTACAAATTATCCATTCTAAATTACTTTTGAACATATGAAATTGGCATGAGCATGTGTACAGTTGTGTTGTTGTGGATGAGCACATACATGAGCCAACCAATTGGCCAACTGTATGGTAATTGCATGCTAATGTGCAGACTAATTCTGTGCAAAGAACAACATATTGCGGCAGAGGTAGTATACGACTCTACCTCACCATGCATAGTAAGGTAAACTTGGAGGATGCCGTAATATATTTCCCCAAATCTCCTATTATACACAATGTTGTACTATTGTGCCTCACATTGTTTAACATACTGCTTTGCATGGCAAGCACTCAAATCACTTTATATAAAGAGCACAGTACATTTCACAATGTTCCTATTGTTGAAGTGAATGTCTTTTGTGTCAAATATGTAACAGGCATGTTAAAGGACCATAAAAGCTTAGCATCAGCAAAGTGCATGCTACTCTAAGATCACCAAGTGCAAGTATTTAGCATACAACAGTGACATCATCTAGCATATAAACTGATCAATTACAGTGACATCATCTAGCATATAAACTGATCAATTACATTGACATCATTTAGCATATAAACTGATCAATTACAGTGACATCATCTAGCATATAAACTGATCAATTACATTGACATCATTTAGCATATAAACTGATCAATTACAGTGACATCATCTAGCATATAAACTGATCAATTACATTGACATCATTTAGCATATAAACTGATCAATTACAGTGACATCATCTAGCAGAAGTACTGATCAATCACAGTGACATCACCTAGCATATAAACTGATCAATTACAGTGACATCATCTAGCAGAAGTACTGATCAATCACAGTGACATCACCTAGCATATAAACTGATCAATTACAGTGACATCATCTAGCATATAAACTGATCAATTACATTGACATCATTTAGCATATAAACTGATCAATTACAGTGACATCATCTAGCAGAAGTACTGATCAATCACAGTGACATCACCTAGCATATAAACTGATCAATTACAGTGACATCATCTAGCATATAAACTGATCAATTACATTGACATCATTTAGCATATAAACTGATCAATTACAGTGACATCATCTAGCATATAAACTGATCAATTACAGTGACATCATCTAGCATATAAACTGATCAATTACATTGACATCATTTAGCATATAAACTGATCAATTACAGTGACATCATCTAGCAGAAGTACTGATCAATCACAGTGACATCACCTAGCATATAAACTGATCAATTACAGTGACATCATCTAGCATATAAACTGATCAATTACATTGACATCATTTAGCATATAAACTG